>OX375874.1:37379183-37711792 GCA_947359465.1 Metellina segmentata | reverse complement strand
GTTTTGATAATGTGACTTTAATGGGTATAGGAGGAGAACACATTTCTCCTCTAGGTTTCTTTTCTACTGAAATTATTATTGATGAATGCATTATTGTTACTGATGTTTATGTTTAAAAAAATTTACCTGATGATATTGTTCTTGGGTTCGATTGCATAAATAAGTTAAATCTTACTTTATCAGAGAGCGGAATTCATGTTTTGAGCAAACGCGATAATTTTCGAGTGAATTACGCAAGAATTGTTAATTTAGCGAACACTTCAGATTCAACTAAAATTCAAACCGAAACTCATCTCGAAGTAACTAATCGTCTGGAACCAAACACTAAGTTGGAGACAAAACGAACCATAGCAGAAGATAACATGTTTTACTTTTCTTGTCACCACAAATCAGAAAATGTTAATTTAGCGGAAAGTTTCCTAACTACAATGTTCAACGCTGTGACATTTGACGAATTAGATCTAAATCATGTTTCTTGCGTTAAGCAGAAGGAGGAACTGACAAAACTTATCAGCCAATATAAACCGTGTAAGACGAGAAGCACGAACTTGGAAATGAACATTATTTTGACTGACGAGGTCCCCATAAGCCAGCGTTCACGCAGAATGCCGTTCGCTGAGCAAAAAATAGTTGAAACTCAAACACAACAGTGGTAGAAAGATGGCATTATTAAGCCTAGCTGCTCTGATTTCTCAGCCCCTATCGTGTTGTGTAAGAAGAAAGACGGTTCTTCTAGACTCTGTATTGACTATAGGAAATTGAATAAGAAAATTATTAAAAATAGATTTCCCTTACCCCTAATAGAAGACGTTTTAGATCATTTGGAAGAAGCTAAAGTTTTCACTTCCCTTGATTTAAAAAACGGATTTTTTCATGTAGATGTAAATGAGAAAAGTACCAAGTATACATCTTTCGTTACACATGAAGGGCAATATGAATTTCTGAAGGTCCCTTTTGGTTTATCGGTTAGTCCCAGTGTTTTCCAGCGGTACATATACACGGTATTTAGAGATCTTTTAAGGGATAACACTCTCGTTATCTACATGGACGACATGATAATTCCCTCACAAGATGAGAAAGGAATCGAGAAACTTAAACGTGTTTTAAAAATATCATCGGAATATGGATTAGAATTGAATTTTCAGAAATGTCAATTTCTTAAACGAAAAATAGAGTTTCTTGGTTATGTAATAGAAGACGGGACAATTCGACCCTCCCCAGCTAAGACGTTGGCTGTACAGAAATTTCCACAACCACAAACAACTAAACAATTGCAAAGTTTCCTTGGTCTTTCAGGATACTTTAGGAAGTTTATTCCTCAATATGCCAAAGTGGCCAAACCTTTGAGTGATTTACTCAGAAACAATACAGAATTTAGGTTTGGGCCAGAACAAAAAGAAGCATTTCATATTTTAAAGGAAATGTTGTCACAAAGCCCAGTACTACACATTTTTCGCCAGGGAGCGACTCTAGAACTGCATACTGATGCAAGTAGCCATGGATTTGGGGCGGTGCTCCTCCAACAGTCAGACGACGGGAAGTTTTACCCAATATACTATAAGAGCAAAAAAACAACACCTCAACAAGAGAAGTATAGTAGTTACGAACTAGAGGTACTTGCCGTAATTGAGGCTCTTAAACACTTCAGGAACTACCTTTTAGGCTCGAAATTTAAAATATTCACCGACTGCTTAGCATTTCAGAAAACTATGGAAAAAAAGGATTTAACCCCTAAAATTGCAAGATGGTCTCTTTTCTTAGAAGAATTTGACTATGAAATAGTCCACAAACCTGGTAAACAAATGGCCCACGTGGATGCACTCAGTAGATACCCTGTAATGCAAGTGATGCAAGTCATTGCAGATGACGGAATAACTCATAAAATAATTGCTTCCCAATCCAATGACGACCACATTACCGCAATTAAAAAACTGATAGAAGATGGAAGTAATTCAGATTATTTTACAAAAAACGGTGTCGTGTATAAATACGATAATGATCGTGAACTTTTAGTTGTCCCCAGAGCTATGCAAGACGAAATAATACGACATGCACACGAGAAAGGACATTTCGCTGTAAATAAAACTGAAGAGGTAGTTAAGCGTGAATTTTTTATTCCTAAATTGAGGAAACATGTTGAAGATTTTATAAGTAATTGTGTACCATGAATACTCAGTAATAAGAAGCTAGGAAAGGCTGAAGGATTTCTAAATCCAATTCCTAAAGAGGACGTTCCATTATACACTTATCACATTGATTTCATAGGTCCGTTACCTTCAACATCTAAGAACTATCAGCATATCTTCACGGTAGTAGACGCATTCACAAAATTCACTTGGTTATATCCTACCAAATCTACGACATCAGGTGACGCAATAAATAAACTCAAACAACAACAAAATAGTTTTGGAAATCCTGCGAGGATAATCTCGGATAGAGGATCCGCTTTTACATCTAAAGAATTTACAGATTTTTGTTGCGAAAACAGGATTGAACACCTAAAAATCACAACAGGAATCCCAAGAGGCAATGGACAAGTAGAAAGAATGCACAAAACCCTGATTCCAGTGTTATCCAAACTTTCAATTGAAGAACCGATCAAATGGTTCAAACACGTTGACGCCGTACAAAGAATACTCAATAGTACAACCTCCAGAAGCACAAGATGGACACCCTTCGAACTTTTGACAGGTGTGAAAATGCGAAACAAAGAAGATCTCAAGATAGTCCAGCTTTTAGAAGAAGAATATACTGAAGTTTTTCTAGAGAAGAGGAAGAAATTAAGAGACGATGCCAAAGAGAATATCCTAAAAATTCAGGAAGAGAATAAAAGAACGTACGATAAGAAGAGGAAGAAACCTCATCAATACAAAGAGGGCGATCTTATTGCTATTCAGCGGACTCAATTTGGTGTCGGAATGAAATTACGACCGAAATTCTTAGGACCATATCGAGTGAAGAAAGTGAAACCCCATGATCGCTATGACGTTGAGAAAGTTGGAAACCATGAAGGACCGAACTTGACGTCGACAGCAGCTGACCATATGAAGTCGTGGTTCAATAACTAATACGGAATCAATGTATTCCCAGATACTGTTTTGTGTTTTTTTTTTTTTAGGTTTGTCGTGTTCCTTTCGAGGACGAAAGATCATCAGGATGGCCGGTTGTAGGAATACTAGACAACGGTAGTTGTCTACTAGTCTGGAAAGAACTCATTATAAGAGCAACGAGACTGGTAGGAGTCAGTTGCGTTGTAGTAGGAATGCAAGGCAAGACTGTCAGAAGCCAGTCACATTCCGGTATTCAGTTACGAGAAAATTAATAGAACAGACACTTTTTCCCCTGGACGCCATTGAGAGCTGACGTATTTTTTCCGAGCAGAGACGACTGCTGCAGATAATGACGGAACTGTTTTAAAATATAACTCAACTGTACATAATAATTGTGGATATTTATTCATTAAATGTCAATGTGCTGTAAGATTCGAAGTCTTTAATATAGACCTTACCAAACAGAACAACACGAATCTTACATGTATGTTTTATTATGCACGCACAAACTATGATATTGTGAATGTTTTTTTAACTATGCTTCGGCAAACTGTAATCATGATATGAAATGCGATAAAAATTAATTTGGAATTTAGAAGGATTCGGCATGGAGTGAAAGAGAGTTGATCGTGATTCTTTGTAATTTAGTCTCTTCTTAGTTTCTTTAGTAAATGTCTAACTTTTTTAATAAGCATTTGATCTCCTATGCATGCAACAAAAATATTATTTACAATTATTTAAGGCATCCAAGCTGATAATATGATAATCCAAAATGAATTCAGCATATCTTTATCTGATTGTTCTGATCACCAAGCACCCATTTCATCTAATATAGAAGCATGTAGTGTATGGATCGAAAATATAGTATTGTAAATAGAATTTAAACAGTATACATACACAAAAAAAAGTATAAGCTCGCGAAAGAAAAAGGAAAAAAGGGGCTACTGATTACTTCATTTCCATGCATCCAACTCCCCCATCCAAAGAAAAAAAAATCTACCCCAGAGAGTAAGAGTCCTCTTCAACCTCGAAGTCCAACTCAGCAGGTAGTTAATCCCTTTTTGTCTCCATCCCAAACAAAAGCATTCCCGCAAAACTTGTTCGAACAATGCTACTGTTTTCTTTCGGTCTGACTGGAAGAATAGAGTGCAAGCAGAGCGGCCTAAAAGCTCTTTCAAACAGATGCACATTTTCGGGGTGAAACGTTATTTCCATTTCTTCTGACTTCAAATGTTCACGGTCCCGTTTTTTTTTTGTGTATACATAAATCATTTTTTATATATTTACGTCTTGCGATAAGTCTTTTAAGTTTCTGTGTATCAATAGGTCAGAGTAGTTGATGTTTTTTAAATTCGGTAATTAGAGACTTTTGTAACTGATGTGGCATGGTTTATTGTTTGTAAAAAGTTCGTTAATTTGTTTTTTCAGACCGACTCGGGAGAAATTGTAGAACTCACAATTCCTGATTTGCTTGTATTCCTAATTGATACTCATATTTTACGTGGAACAAACATTGTCTTGTTTTCGTGAATAGAAAACTTTTGCAAACAGCAACAATCTTCAATTTAACATAAGGGATACATATCAAACAAAAGTATTCGAGATGACGGCCAAGTGCGTGGTGAAGACAAGTGTAAATTGAATTTATAAGACGCCGACTGTTGAACACTATTCTTATTGGACACTGACACAATAAAATATTATAAATTCAACAGTCCTGAAATCAACATTAGCATTTTCGACAGTTCCAGAGTCAAACCTCAATAAACCTGTAAGTAAACTTATTTAGCAGCTTCTACTACTCATTGGAAGAACCCTGGAAGTGACTCGTTTTCTCAGCCCACTATTTCCACTCCTAAGCATAGAAATGTTCTATAGGGTTGTATGTTGTCTGGATAGGCTGGAAATTTAGTATTTATTGATGAATTAATAGAAAAGTAAAACATTTAACTATATTTAACTAATTTTTTTAAACTGCTCAAAATTTGATTTTAGAGTTAAGTTCAGATGTCTATAGGTAACACAACCACAGAGGAGGAAGAAGTACAGAGCAAAAAGAGTTAAACTAAGTTTGGTTCCAAATTAAGCCCGTAGCACCCATGGGTGCTCTAGGGGGACATTAAAAGTGGTCTTATTCTTGTGTTTTATTTTTGAGAAGATCTCCAAAAAGGTGAGGGGTTTTGACGGCACAGAGGCCTCACAAGCACCAGCCTTGGCCAAAGTATCCGCAATCTCATTTCCCTCAAGTTCGACGTGGGAAGGAATCCATTGCAGATGAATCCGATGCGATATGGAAAGCCGTTTTAACTTGTTGAGTATTGACATGATTAAATAGTCGGAACAACACGATTAAACTTTGTTAAATTTTACTTCTAAATGATTGTGAATTATATACAATGAAATATATCAAACATCATTTCTGGATAACAATGTCATCACGGGAACGCCACCCGCGGACAATAACGAGCGAATCTGCTCGACTGAAGCACTCAGCTTCCAGAATAAGAATCGTCCCGCATTCAGGGATAACACACATTTATAGGTTTCGTAAAATCGCTCGTTTGCGTTAGCTTCTGGAGCCTCACACGTGCAAGCACTCATATTGCTGTGTATTGAGGTCATGGACAAGATTCCTCGCGAGAAGCGATTTCCGATTCTACATATATATATATATATATATATATATTCGAGCTTTTAAAAAATAGATATCTTCACTCATTTTTTTTAGTCACTCTGATCATTGTTATATTTTTATATACTAGTAGGCTCCGCCCCCGCTCACTAACCCTCGATGATTGCAGCGCAATCATATTTAGTTGGCTTCGCGAACTATACTTTTCAACTATGAGGGGTAGGGAATTGCTTCACAATCCATCCCCATTTGGATCGCTGCTGGATTGATCCCGGACCTATAGTACGATGTTAATTGAAGGTTTCCTTCCCTTCACATGGCGATATTTATCGCATTCGCCCGAATAACGGAAAATTGCCTACTTTTGTTGCGAGATTAGCAGATCCGTATATAAGCTGACCCCAGTACTTTAGCTTTAGAAAACGAAACGTTCCAAAAACACTCGGCTTATACACGAAAATACAGTGTAAATAAAAAAAAAAGTTTAAAAAATGTCAAGAATAAAACATCTAATTTCTACATGAAAAAGGAAATTGTTAAATGAAAAACATATAGTTAAAATTCAGAGGAAATCTCATCATAATTTTAAATGTTTTAGCTGATCCGTGTTGTTTGTAGCACAATGGTACTTTTTAATTTTTTCATATTCGACTGTTGCTATGGAAACGGTGACCGAATGTACCGATTCTTCTGAAAACATTGCAAACTTTCTAGTGGGTACTCTCAAATTTTATGAATGAACTAGCAAAATACCCGACCTTACTAGGTTTGAATTGGTTTACTCTAGATTGAAGAGATAATCAAAATATATAATGACTTACGTTTTTTGTAGAAAAAAAATTTATTTTAACACCTTTTGCCTCCTTTAAATTTTCCGCAACTTACTTTGGATACAAATCCTACACATGCATATCCATTAATGTAATACATTTCACATACATCGCACAATTGCTGTATGACAATGCTACAAAATGACGAAAGGGGATACTAAGGTTACTACTATAAAAGACGATTTATAGGAAGATTTGGAATTCTCTTTCTTAAGTTCTTTTCATGTTCAACTCAATTAATTAAAATTACGATTTACAGCGAGTGCTCTCGCACTCATAGTCAACAAAACAATATTTTTTTACTTGTGGCACTCTTGCCTCCGGTATGCGACATTGTGAAATTTTGCAATCTTCTCCTGTCATTATGACAACGAATTTTTTAATGTTGGAAAAAGTTCTAGTTTGGATTTTTAAACATTACTATTCTTTCAATAACGGCATTACTCTTTCAATAATGGTATAACTACACTTAAAATTTACTGAAAATTTATACTGACTTACCTAACATTTTTAAGTCTAATACTTTGTGGTGCTGTTGCGTGTGATGAGAAGGAAAACACATTTATTAAAATAATAAATATTTAAAACAGGAAACAGCGAAATAAAACAAAATAAAAGATGTCGCAAAAATTGTTCTAAAGATATTAATTTGTGATTCAATTTTATCTCTTGATCTCGCACAGTTGCCACAACTTACAACTAAAAGTGCACAAAATTTAGAAATGTGAAATTAATTCAGAGCGAAAGAACCAGAATAAATATCACTGCTCGAGCGATCTTGTTCATTCTCGTTTCGTTGAAAAATATCGTCTGTCCCAAATATTCGGAAATCGTTTTCATTGCGCAAAGAACAAAAATAAGACTCGAAATAAATAAAATATCAGAGCTAAAATTTCACTATAACATTTTTTTTTTGAAAAATAATTGATTTTCAGCATTACTGGTAAAGCAAATGAAAGTAATCGTAATACTCAAACTACATTCCAATTTTTCGAAAACTATCAAATTGTGCCTGATTTAAGTATACTTACTCAGGTGTTTTAGCATGAAACTCTTCTAAATATAACAATAAAAAAATGTTTAATATTGTATTCACTAAACTAATAAATAATGTATAAAATAAAACACATTGTAATCAAATATCTGGAATACAATTCATGTGATGTCTACACAAACACACAAACACAAAATCGAGCATAGAACAGAAAGACGAACAGACAAACTTTCGCAACCAATGCCACTCACTAAATGAAGATAAGTACTCACTGTATGCAAATTTCCATTAAAATATCTTAAACCGCGTGGACGTGTATAGGGCACAACATACATACATACATACAGACAGACAGACACCAAACGAGAAAAAGGCGGATTCGGCATAAGAAGGGTCCAAAACGGATAGAAAACTTGAAATGGGTCGAAAATATTGAATGTACAAACAAACACTCCATTCTTATTTATATAGATTAATTAAAAAAATATAACTGTGTTTATCGTCTGCGCGAGCTCCAAATTCATTAGCCCATTGAACGGCAAGACTCGCTATTACCAATCACAAAGCGAATAAACGTGAAAAAGATAGCAATTTTTTTTCTTTATTTCTATTGATTATATATTAAAAAATATTTGTCGGTCTTTTTCAGTTTTATTCGCTTTGTGATTGGTAGATAGCGAGTCTTGTGGTTCAACGGGCTAATGAATTTGGAGCACGCGCATACGATAAACACAGTTATATTTTTTAATTAATTCATCTATATACATAAAATTCAAATACCACTCACTCACTCACTGATTCATCACTGTATCTCAAGAACTACAAGTCCTAGGAAGATGAAATTTTACAGGGTGATTCTTCTTATAACGTAGGGGTGCACTAAGAAAGGATTTAGAAAAATTCGAATCCTAAGAGGCCTAAAATTGACCTAAGGCCTAAGCCAAAAGCAATTTGAAATCGCCATAGAAATAACATTGAGTATAAAACGCTATACCCATCTCAGATCGCTTTACCAGTGTTGATCGAAAAACAATTTCCTTATAATAAATTAAATTATAATATTCATGTTTGAACTGAATTTTTACATCTTTCCCTGATGAAAATAATATTTATAAATATTTGATTGACGAAGAAAGAATATTTAGAACATTTAATTTTATATTTATTTAAATTTTATAATGGAGCACGAAAAGCCCAAACGATCAACTCATTGATCATAAAAGCGTAATTTTGCTACTCGGTATCTGGCAACCTCCGAATTAATGTTTAATTTTTTGGTGGAGTGGTCGTTCACGGTAAGAAGGCGATTTGTCGCCAAATATGGCAACCTTCACCTTTTGCGGATTTTCTTCACATCTGCCGTTTTTGTTATGACAACCCTATCTGCTGTTACGAAATTCGGCAGCCATCTTGATTTGGCGACAAAAATTAGTTGGCGACAAACATCTTACCGTGAACGACCACTCCACCAATTTTTTAATTTGATTTATAATTGCTTTATTGGGTAGTTGTGTTGAAAACGAGATGGTTGCGGTCACATTTGGGGATTCCCAAGTATTATAAATATGTGTTATTTTTGCTTATAAATCATTGTCTTTATCAATATTGTTCAAGTTTTTTGTCGAATTGTTTAACTTCAGAATATATTCAGGAAGTCAGACTTCAACATACTAGAACAGAATTTTTTTTACAGAATTCTGCCTTTTTTAAGTATTGGAATTTTGTTTCTGTTTGCTTATGTGTTCCTGTATATTACCTATTCCAGAAAAATTGTTTAAGAGTTGGATTTTATTTATTTATTTCCTGCAAAATATCATTAGACATGAGTAATTTCATGGTGGTATATGTATATTTCCACCAACTTTCTTTAAATCTTTGATTGAATACGTAATAGTGTGTAGATAAAAAAAATAAAATTTACAAATCAAATTATTTTTTAAGTGCGTAATTTATTATTTTAAAATGACCATGAGAAAGTTCAAAAATAACTTTAAAATAAGATGGGTTACGTTAATTTAAAACTGGTTGTCATACTTTGTAGTTCAAAATATATTTAAAAATTTTGGTTTAGCTTTTCATTGAAAGACGATTAAATAAACTAAATTTCATTTGTTTTTCGTGTTTCATGGGCGTTATTGAAAGCTTACGCCATAGTCAAGTAACTACATCTATCATTCTATATAGATACGTGCTTTCCATTTAGGAACCAAATTTCTGATCTTAAAAAGTACCATAAGGGTTCAATTTAAAACTGTATGTGTGTTGGAGAAACGGGAATTTTTAACAAGACTTAGTTGATCTTGGAATAATATCACACTAAGTAATTTTGAAAAATTGAAATTTTATGTCTTAAGAGACAGAAAGTCGAGGTTGATTGCTCTATTTATTGAAACTGCACTTACACAACTTAGATGCATGTGAATCGTTCGTTGAAAGTGATTTTCTTTTTGTAAAAGCGCTGTAAAATTAACCTTCTGTTTATTAAAAAATTGTTATCGATTGGGTTTAATTTGTCTACTCTGATGACATGTATTTCAAACAAAATCTCTGTTATTCCACATGTCACTGAATGGAATTTTCTGGAAAAGTGCATTTGCTTCAAATTAAATTAGTAACGAATACTGTAAAAATTTAATTTACTATCTTCTCGTATTGATGATGAAATTCGAAAATATCGCTTACTAGATGAAAGAATAGCGCAATGAAAACATATTCATAGGAAAACTAAGTGCAAGACAATCCACCGAAAATTCGTCATTTTTACTCAAATTGAATGCACGGGAACTCGAACACTTAAAATCAATTTCAGCAGAAGTGTGAAGAATATGAAATGTATTATATGGTTGGATACAACATATATGCATATTTGCGTCCGAAGTAAACTGTAGAGGCGACGGAGAAGTTAAATTGTTAATAAATGTTTTTACCCGTACACTTAAATGATGCTAACATTCTTTTATGAAAAATAATTGAAGACTTTTCAATCAACATATTATTAATTCAACCCGAGCAAAGCCGGGTATTTCTGCTAGTTCATAAAATTTGAGAGTACGAGCTAGAAAGTTTGTAATGTTTTCAGAAGAACCAGAAAATTCAGTCGCCGTTTCCATAGCAACATTCGAATATGAAAATCTTAAAAAGTACTATTGCAACACGGATCAGTTAAAACATTTAAAATTATGACGAGATTTGCTCTGAATTTTAACAATATGTTATTTACTTAACAATTTCCTTTTTTCTATGTGGAAATAAGATGTTTTGTTCTTGACATTTTTAAAAACATATTTTTTTTTATTATCCGTATATTTCCGCGTATAAGCCGATAAATTTTTAAACGTTTTCTATAGCTAAAGTGCGGTAGTCGGCTTGTATACGAATCCGCTAATCTCGCAAAAAAAGTAGGCAATTTTACGTTACTCGGGCGCATGCGATAGATATCGCAATGGTAAGGGAAGGAACCTTCAATTAAAGACATACTAGAGATCCGGAATCAATCCAGCAGCGATCCAAATGGGGATGGATTGTGAAGCAATCTCCTACCCCTCATAGTTGAAAAGTGTAGTTTGCGAAGCGAACTAAATATGATAGCGTAGCAATCATCGGGGATTGACGAGCGATATCGAGAAGGGGGCTTACCCCTCTATTTTATAATAGAAATATTATTATTATTATATGTATTTTATTATATATATTTAATAAACATACAACTTTTAAAAATCTGTTCATTGCTTTCGAGAATAGTAGAATATAATCTTTTCAGTTGCTTTTGCTATCTGAAATAATTCTTACTACATCATTCATTAAAAAAAGATAGAAAACATAAATAATATAAAAATCATTGAATAAATTAAAAGGCAAAAGAAAGAAAAACAGGAAAAAAAAAATTCTTGATTGTGTTTTAGAACATGCAAAATAAATTTATTGCCGTAAAGACACTTTGAATAACATATCATTTTTGGACATAAAAATCAAACAAAACAATTTTTGACATGAATAATCTTTGAAATGGAAAATAAATTAGTCAAGTTGAACTCAGTTTTTTAGATGTACAAACAATTTAAAAACAGGGCACTGATTATTGTTTGGGTGCTAAACTAATACACTCTTGAGATTAAAAATTGTTTTCTTCCTCTGGAGAAATATTAAAATTTTAAATATGAGAATTAAGCACAAATGAAGGTATTCATTTGAATGCTTATGCATATCTCTCATGTTTTGATACCATAGATTTATCAGTAAAATTATGGATCGATCGCCATTAAAGTTATCAATCCAAATATTTTATAATATGTAGCTTGAAAAGGATTTTAGGAAGGGTAACAAGAAAAGGTTTTCTCTATGGAAATTAAAAACATCAGGTAATGTAGAAATTGTTGCTGTGTCCAACAAATTACTCTTGCCTGATGAGTTTCAATTTAGAACTTTGTGAATTAAAGGAAGAAAAACCAATTTACTGAACGACTTCCGCAAAATACACTTTTATGAAAATGATCAGGGTAATTGCAATTTATATGGAATACCGTAATATCTCAAGAGATAATTATCAAAACGAATCGGAATTTGTACAATACACTTCCATGTAAGAAAATTGTACCCATATTCTATTTTGAGTATCGGTTGGTAAACCTTTCCTAAATAAAAACATTTTTTTTTTGTTTCCGAGGTTTAAAAATATTTTACATATTTCTTTTAAAAGCCTATTAGAGAAAGAAAAAAAGTCCAGTAATACTTCTATTTCAGGATTTATCATGAAAATGCATTTGTGAATGATTAATACTAATTTTCTGTTACAAAAAATTCTTCATTAATACAAGTAAAACGTTTCCATTGAAGAATGCGCCGCTCGTTGAATGGAATTTTTAGATTGCAAGCAATATCAGACATGATCAAATTCTCTATATGCATGCATTTGCCGTACATTGAAATACACTCACTGCCAAAAATTAAGCATGAAAGGTAAAATGCGAAAAAACAAACAAACAAGTACAGCTTTGATTTACACGAAATGCTGCAAGAGAATAGCAAATAGGTATCTGCATGAAACACAGCAAAGAATTAAGTACAAAGATGAAATCAATATTGAATTTTCATAAATTATAAGATGAAGTCATATTGGAGTCATTAACAAAATTATGTTTAAATCCAAAAAAAAAAAAAAATTAAAAAAAAAAAATATCGACATTAATAGGGTGTGTGACTACCCGATCCTCATACAAAGTTTACAGCTTGTGACCTTGCTTTCCATGAGGTGATCAACCACCCCTGAGTAAAGTAATCGCCATTACACCTGTAGAGCAATTTGCAACTCTGAGAGTAGCTGGGGGTGGGAAATGCGCATACACAGCACGACCGAGGGCATCACAAAGATTTTCAATGGGATTAAGGTCAGGCGAGTACACCGGCCAAACCATACGCGCAATCCCCTCACTCTCCAGGTAGTTGTTGACGATGCCAGCTCTATGGGGACGCGCATCATCATCCATTAAAACGAAAGAAGGATCAACTGCTGCAGCGTACAATCTCACAGCGGGTTCCAGAACTTCATCCCTATTCCGGACAGCTGTCATAGAAACTCGTCTATAGATGTGCAGGTCGGTGCGATATTCCAACGAAATCCCGGCTCCCACCATGATGCTTCCCTCTCAGATTGCGTGATGCTCGATGATGTTCTGTGGCCGATTGTGTATGATTTGTTCTCTCCAGACCCGTATACGTTTTTCATCTGGCTCCATGGCAAATCTTGTCTCATCCGTAAACATAACGTAAGCCCAATCAGACACAGTCCAATTCATATGTTGCCGACACCACTTTAATAGTTTCCCTTTGGATTGGACGGATAGAGGAACACGCTGTGGGCTATGGAATACTGCTACTTCTGACTCATCTCGGGCATGCCTTGACGCATGCGTCCCTTGCGCTGAGGAATGCGGAGAGGCATGCGCTTAGCGCAAGCAAAAACGCACTAGTGTGGACATACCTATTGGCCGCTATCCAGACACAGGCAGCACCTTCACTACGGGCCCCTGTGTCTTCCCGAACCATCGCAAGGCGCCGCCTGGCTAAAGGACATCTGGTATCACGGAGCCCATTACGTGTGCTGCCAATGACACCCACCCACCGACGCCTCCGTTTGGAGTGGCGTCGCGCACGACGCGATTGGACTGCAACGGAATAGAACCAGGTCGTCTTCAGATACGAATCTAGATTCAATTTGAGCAGTGATGACAATCGTGTTTTGTGTGGAGGCCCCGTGGTGAACGCCTCAATCATGCCTTCGCTTTACAGCGACACACCGCTCCTACAGCTGTTATGATGGTATGGGGTGCCATTGCTTACGATACACGGTCACCCCTTATATTGATCCATGGCACAATGACAGCCCAGCGGTACGTCCATGACATCCTTCAGCCACATGTGATGCCACTCATGGCAGGGCTCCCAGTAGCCATTTTTCAACAACACAATGCTCGGCCACACACAGCAAGGATGTCATAAGACTGCCTCAGCCACATTACCACCCTTTCCTGGCCTGCTCGATCCCCAGATTTGTCATCAATCGAGCTAATCTGGGATCATTTGGGAAGGCAAGTTGGACACTCTACGAGTTTGGTAAAACTAGAGGCGCGTTTACAGCAACTGTGGAACGAGATGTCTCAGGACATCATACGGAACTTGTATGCCTCAATGCCCGCTCGTATGGCGTCGTACATTCGCGCTAGAAGAGGCTAATGGTGGCTTCACACCAACGGCGACAGCGACAAAATACATGTTTCTTCGCTATTGCGCATGCGTATTACAAACAAATTTTGTTTCTTCCGGTTTGTCTGTGTCGCTGTCGCTGCGCTTTCAAGTCTTGGTAGAAGTTCAACTTTTGTCTCTGTCGCCATGCCAACAGCCAATCAGAATAAAGATTGTGACTCTCCCTACCAGCGTTTTTGTTATTGTTGACGTTCTAGCTAAGCTTTCTCTATAGCTTTGGTTTCAGCGAACTATTTCAGTGAAATATACGGAAATACTATGGGAGAAATTTTAATTTCTTCGCAATAATGGCAATCGTCTTCGCTGTAAAAGGAGTTTTGTTAAATGCGGACGTGATCTGTCAGCCATCTTGCAAGAAGAAGAAATAATCAAATAAGTATTTTGCTTTCGAAAAAGATTATGCGCATGCGCAAATAAATTCTTGTCGCTCGCGGTGTGAAGGCTTTTTTAACAGCGACAGAGACAAGCAACAAAATGTTGCATGTCTTTGTTGCTGTCGCCGTTGGTGTGGAGCCACCATAAAACTTCCGTTCATTTGTACTTTTTTCTGCAATAAATTATTATTTTTCTTTGATTTTCTAATTATTTACTTATATCAAAGTAGTACTTCATGCGTAAAATTTCGTTTCATTTTGACGACTTTTTCTTGGTGCGCAAATTTTTGTATTGTAACTTTTTAATAATATTTCTATTGTAACTTTTATATTTACGTCAAATGCGGCTAAATTCGTACTGCGAAAATATAGAAGTTGGAATTGAAATTTATTTATTTAAAGAAAATCACATTTAAGGTATCGATCTGGTGAAAAATTTCCCGCAGATTTCAAATCCGTTGAAATTTTCAATCTGTCTTTAACGATGATAATTTTACAAAAAAAAAAAAAAAAAAACACCTAAACAATTCCATTCAAAAATTTTGTTTTGCTTCTCTTCGATCGAATAATTTATGCTCAGGAAATGAATCTCTAAACATTTCCTGGTGGCAATATCAAGCGACCGATCTGAGAGATCGATCTTCTTCGTGTGAAGGCGCCCTAAAGGAATCGTGTAAAGGTTGATCTTTGTGTTCTTTTGTTGCCACTCGCCAAAATACAAAAACGCCGAATTCTGTGCCACGTACGTGATAGAATATGCAGTTTAGTGTTGCTGTTGCTACTATCGTTTACAGAAATAGAAGCTCACAAGCTGCACTTATAAAAAAAAATCATGCGTTGAAGTACAATTGCTCCGGTGCTGATTCAGGGACGTTGAAATCGCACATTCAAAATTGGTCAATACATCATCAGACAGGAAGTCTATACTGACTGAGATTTTAGATACAAAGCTGGTTGAATGGTTAGCATTAATATAGAATTTTTTTGACTCTTCCCACCCATCTTATCTATAGCAGGCCCCATAAGGTCTTCTGAGAACTTAGCACAATCAGACAAATACAATAGATACTTGCAAAAAAAATACAAATAACGAACAAAAGGTATTGACATGGATTAGAGTCTGTTGGTTTGAGAAGGAAAAATTTATTCTCAAAATGGGCGTATTCTAAATGCTGATGTTTACTAACTCCCACAAATTTTGAATGGGTGGTCCAAGTTTTGAAAAAAAAAGTTGTATTGTATAAGTTCAATTCAAGCAATTGATATCTGCGTATACAATATCTAACAATTAACCCCCAGCATCGATTCACTTCTATTTCACGATCTCATCACTTGTTTGTGTGCGTGTGAATTGAATTCAAATCCAGATCCATGCTCGAAATCAATTCGAGGACACGGGCAAACAAATCTCATTCACAATTACTCGCAGCCTTTCGATATTATGAATATTCCAAGTCCGTTTTGATCACAGATTTTAAAAGGAGGTTTTAATCAAGCAACAGCGTCATAACCTGGGCCTTCATTCATAAGCGTGATCGATACTTCGAAATCTGCGCCCCCTTGAAATAATATTCGAATCAATCCCCACATTCAGTGAAACTCGAATAAATTAATCTTGTGCAAGGAGGTTAACGTGTAACAATGAAGAATAATGCACACTTGAAGGCCAGGGAAGCAAATGATTGCATTTACTTCTGCTGACATAGTGATCATTTGTTAGAATATTCGCGATACACATTTATCAAAACGGACGACATTCATCCGGTGCTTTTGGAATTAAAATCGATGCATATGAGAAATGGCTTCTACTTTGCAAAATTGGGTTCGAATGCGCGATACTCAAGGTTCTGCTGAGGAATCTTTATTTTTGTCTTGGAATTTTGTTCAGATGTATATGATCGACATCAGTCACGGGGAAGTGCAGGAGAAGGTGCATTTATCTATCGATGGATCCATGGTAATTTATGAGACATTTTGTTTTAAAGAGAAGAGGGAAATATGAATTTATATTGGGGAGGACAAGGGTATTGTGTGGTTGCTTGGATATGTTATATTTTAGCATGATTGTGATGGAAGAAATAATAAAACACCGCCGTTGGCGATACATAAATTTGGGCGAACAAAGTGGCTGGATGAATCCTGATTTATCAACCTTAAGAGATTAAGAGAGGGCATTAACCCTCTTTGCGATTTATCCTGTAAACATCTTTAAACGTTATGGATAAGAGAGAGTAATAAATCTAAAAATAACTTGTAAGGGTTGTTGACATTTTTAGTTTTGAAGCAGTAAACATCAAATAGGGTAGGTAGCTAGTTAGGTAGTTAATTAACGTCGCACTAACACAACACAACGGGCTATTGACGACGGTCCGGGATCCATCAGGAGGGGAAATGTCCAAGGACAACGCCTCGTAATTTTGATTCACGGTCAGAAGACTAGATCAACACCTGAGCTGGCACCACTTTAAAAACTTCCACACCACGCCAACGTGAGGACATTTGAGGTCATGGCAGATTTAACGTGCACCAGTCCCCATGAACACGACGGTCTTCGGTTGGATCGATTTTTGAACTCGAAACCATCCGGTTGCTGGGCCGCGGTAGCCAGGTCGGATAATGTCTTCACGTTGGCGTGTGGTGTGGAAGTTTTGTAGAGTGAGGTGCCAGCTCAGGCGTGACTTCGTCATCTGACCGTGGATCAAAATTACGTGGTCCTCAGATCTTTCCCTTGGAGGATTGATCCAGGACAGTCGTCAATAGCCTGATGTGTTTCTACAGAACGAAGCCTACATTCCGGTTGCTAATCCGTTACTATTCCAACAGGACTACCATGGCCTCTACCATGACTACTATGAATTTTGTAGAAAGGACTATATATATACGAACTTCAAACCGTATACTCAACTGAACGCATTTGAAAGAAATCACAATATGGAATTGTGGGAACTAAGTTTTGTCGACAAATTATCCGTCTACCTGGGATGTAGACCGACTGCCATGACAAGGTGTTGGGAGCAATGAGTCAGTAAAACTGCCTTGCAGGTCGCGAAGGCTCGTATTGATCCAAAATGACCTATGCGACAAATATACTGTTAGTACCACAAGCTGAAACTACTCCCAACGCACTTATCGATCATCCAACGATGCATATTGTCCAGTATACAGCTTCCTGTACCATTGCGGCCGACCAATCTGTCTGGTGGTTATGGTGTTAGCCTCTAAATCGGTAGGCTCCTGGTTCGAATCCGGGTCAATGCATGGATGTTTGTGGGCGTACAGTGTAGAGGTCGGCTGGTGCACCTTAAATCTGTCGTTGCCGAAAATCCTCACATTGGGTTGGCGTGGAAGTTTGGAGAGTGGGGTGCCAGCTCAGGTGTTGCTTCGTTATCTGATCTTGGTTCAAAATTACGAGGTGTTGTCCTCGGATCTTTCCCTTAAGGGACTGATCCCGCACCGTCGTCAATAGCCCGTTGTGTTTCTTTAGTACAACGTTAACTAAAATTATCATTACCATTATTGTTATTAACATTACCTTACCTTACCTTACCTGGTGGAGGCGGGCCGACCAACTGGTCCGGGGGTTAAGGTGTTAGCCTCTAGATCAGTATGTTCCTGGTTCGATT
Source organism: Metellina segmentata (assembly GCA_947359465.1). Lineage (NCBI taxonomy): Eukaryota > Metazoa > Arthropoda > Arachnida > Araneae > Tetragnathidae > Metellina > Metellina segmentata. The sequence continues at coordinate 37,693,530 of OX375874.1, read as the reverse complement.
TCGGCTGAGGGCATGAATGTTTGTAAGCGTACGGTGTAGAGGCGACTGGTGCACCTTAAATCTGTCTTGGATGAATGTTCTCATGTTGGATTGGTATGTAAGTTTGGAGAGTGGGACGCCAACTCAGGCTCTTCATCTGACCGTGGTCCGAAATCCGAAAACAACCAACCTATTGTAATAGCATGGGAGAAATCTTTTACTACACTTTTGGTAGTGGTCACAGGTAGTTTGAGGAAACATCGATACATCTAGCACAACTGCCCAATCTGTTTCTTGCAGTTCGTATTACGAGTCCAAGAGACTATTTACTATCGCTTTTACGCCCGGTCACACAAAGCTCGCATGCCCTAGGAGTACTTAAGCTTGAAATACTTTCTTGGCTAGTGAGATACCTAGATCTGTCTCCTAGTGAAAATGTCTGGGATATACTAGGACGTTGCTCCACCATTAGAAAACGAGACCTTTAAAACGCGCTTTTTAATCTTACGAACTCTTGTGTACGTGAAAAGTAGCATTGACACTGTACTAAAAATCTGTTATAAATGGGGTAGGTCTCACTAGGGAAGTTTAATTAACTTCGCTCCGGAGCAACACAATGGACTATTGGCGACCGTCCGTGATCCCGAAGGTCAAGATCCGAGGACAACAACTCGTAATTTTGAGCCACGGTCAGATACCTAGGTCAACACCTGAGTTGGAACACCACTCTCCAATAATCCACAACACCGTGTACGCCTCACAAAAAAGAATGGTATCTCTGCCATTGTACCTTACAAGCATGGTAATATTATGTAACATTTAACCCTTCTGGCGGTTGTCTCCACGAGATATATCGTCATTTACAAAACTTACCCCTCTTTAACATAACTTACCCTTTAAAAAACTGCCCGGACCTTGATCCTTCCATATAAAAAGGCCATATCTTGATGACGAGATTTCTCTTCCTTTTGAAATTTGGTTAGATCCTGATGGACGAGATATCTCGTTGAAACCACTCGGAGGGTTAAAGATTAAAATTCATTGAAATGTTTGCAAATGTTACGAGGTTATTCAAAATGAATCATTCAATTTCAAAATTCCATATTTTCAAAAATAAACGACACAGAATGATAAGTAATACATGAATACAATAAAAAAATATGGAACTTTTATACTGTGAAGAATAGATGGTACTCTTGTGTTATTCGTGAAACTATCTCACGAAAGCTGTTTTAGAATCTTTTTAGTGGCTGAAGTAATAATGGCTTATGTGGTTTGGATATGTTGGAAATCTGGCTTTTCCTCCAGATGATAAAAGATCTCTTCAACTTCGTTTTCCAACAAGATGGGGCACCACCCCACTGGGCTACAGAAGTTCGTCGTTTCCTTAACACGGATCTACCTCGCAGTTGGATTGGTCGCAATGGACCAGATGACTTGATGTAACACAGCTGGCCACCTAGGTCACCTGATATGACCCCATGCGATATCTTCCTTTGGAAGTCAGTAAAAAATAAAGTGTATATGCCACCATTACCCACAAATTTATGTGAAAAACAACGGATTTCTGCTGCTGTGCAATCAATTACCACTGACACTTTACATCGAGTTTGGCAGGAATTTACAAACCGTCTTGACATTATACGTGTAACTCAAGGAAGTTACATCGAACACTATTGTAAAAAAACTTCCATATTTTCACTTTGTAGTCATGTATTACTTATCTTTCTGTGTCGTTTATTTATGTAAGTATAGTATTTTGAAATAGGATGATTCATTTTGAATAACCCTGTATTATGGAAATCCATGAACATTGAAATGAGGTTTTAGGTATAATCAGTCGGGTTTCTGACTTCTATCTTGGCATTCTGCGTGATCTGAAGATGTTTAGGTTGCCGTATGTGGTGGAGATCCATGGTGGCTTTCAATGAACATCCTCCATCATCCGAGGAATTGAATTCCTGCCGTGTTGATCCTAAACCTAATTATCACAAGGCTTCTCATGGATTTCAGGCAATTATTATGGCCTCTGATTATTCCTAGATGAGAAATTATTACAAGAGCACACGTCCAATCACAGAATACTCGACACATCTAAGTACATTTAATTTGAAATATTTGTATTGAACCAAAATGAATGGTATTTTTTGTTTGGAGAAAAGAATTATTATTAACAGATTTTGTTAGTGAGGAAGTACCAGGAAATTTATTTTCACAATGAAAACCATTCAGCTTCATCTGGTCAGTTTTCTTCTAAATGCCGAGGTATCTCGTCCATCAAGATCTGTTCAGTTTTTCTAATGACAAGATACTAAGACAGGAGGGTTAAAAATCAAAAACTGTTTAATCTGTGACATTTAATCACGTTAGAAAAACAAACCTTTTAATTACTGATTAACATTTTTCTTTTATATCTTTTTTTACGATACTTCCGAGTGGTGTACATAGTATTGCTTTGATCCCACAACATACATAATGACTAAATAACTACATTGAAGAAATCCTGTGCAAGTTTTATTGGTAAAGAAGGTAAACACTGGTTAGATGCCAATTAAGAAAGACTGAAGATTCCAGGTATATAGTAGTGATGCGACATCGACAGCAAAACATCGATGTTTTTAAAATTCAGTGTATTTAAACTCCCCCCCCCCATTTCATTTAAACTCCCCCCCCCATTTCTTAAAACTGGTTTAGCAACTAGTGATGCTACATCGACAGCAAAACATCGATGTTTTTAATATTCAGTGTATTTAAACTTTTTCCTCTCATTTCTTAAAACTGGTTAAGCAACTAGTGATGCGACATCGACACTAAAACATCGATGTTTTGAAACTTCGATGTTCAAAAGTAAAACATCGATGTTGATAATACATCGCCCCCAGACCATCGATGTTTTTAAAATTCAGTGTATTTAAACTTTTTTCCCCATTTCTTAAAACTGGTTTAGCAACAAGTGATACGACATCGGCTCCAATACATGGATGTTTTTTTTATAAAACATCAATGTTTTGAAAATATTGACATCAATGTCGCATCCCTACATTTCAGACCCTTCACCCTTTGCCACTTTGGTCTAAAAGTATGTTCAATTTGCTGATTATGAAAATTATGCTACTTGGTTAGTTTTAAAATTTTTATAACGGTACTTTTTTCATTTAAAAATAAAACATCGACAAGTATAAACTTCGATGTTACAAAAACATCGACTCCAATACATCGATGTTTTGAAAACATCGACATCGATATCGCATCCATAGTATATAGATGATTCCAGAATGGATACATAAAATTGTGAACCCCTCAAAGGGCTAAAGAGGAAATTGCAAAAACTCTTACACGAGTATAGGCAGGTAGAAAATTACCGTAAAATTAACTAGATATTCTTTCTACTTAACAAACAGCTCCTAAAGTTTGGTACTCAGAAGGAACGTTAACCATGGCGTCGAGAAATTCCATCTTAATGCTGAAGAAGCAACTTTGTCTGATGTTATCCATATACTTCGAATCCAAATGGAAGCTAGATTAAATTTTTGTTTTTAGTGTCGGGAAAACTTTCTTATCTCGTACCTCCGAAATCTCCAGAAAGAAGTATGGGGGATGAACGAGAATCCGCGGATCTGACAACCGTCGTCTCAGGTGAAATGATAGCCGGACAAAAACTACGTCTGGCGCCATATGGCTCGAAAATGCTCAGTTTTTCTCAAAAAAGTAAACGTCGGAATAAATATTTCTGGTTGAGTAAACAAAGATGCGAAGAGCTATGATAGAAAGTACGAGACGCGTCTCTGGAAACAAAAATACAGTGGCAGATTTTCCCCTTTATAATGTTTCCTATTGCTGGGGGGCTTTGCTCTCTATTATTTGGAGATCGTGGTTAGTTCGAATAATGATATTAATACAACCCCAGGTTCACTAATTATTAAATTTTAGAAGACAGAAACTAAGGTCGCAAGTGGTTAGTACAAATGTGGTTAGCGTCATGATAAAACAAAAGGCCAAAAGTTCATTAACCATTAAAATCTGAATTAACTGCAATAAACCAGGACTTAGGAACTATTTGGGTACAAGACACATTGAAAAGGCGAAGTCATTAACAATAAAAAAAACATTAATTTATTAAAACCATTAATTAATTATAACGGATACATATATAGGTTTAAACTAAAGTTCGCGAACACAGTTAAGATACATTCTTTTAAAGAGAGTGAGAGAGAGATATATGTGAGGGTGTATTCACACGCTCTAAGATCGACTTACTTGTTAAGGCGAGCATAGTCGAAACTTCTCGACCTGCACTGCTCCAAATCTTGTTCAAAATCTAATCTCCTATTCCCAAAATCTCGCAAACTCTATATCAGAACAAGTCTCCAATCCTGGGAGATGACCGCCTACCTGAAAACCCTCGGCCAATCCGTTCTTATTTTTTGACTTAACTTTGATTATTTTATTTTTTTTTGGCTTCGCTCAGTGGCTAGTCAGTCCCCTCTTAAAATACTCTCATTGGTTCTGAATTCTCTTTCAAGATTTCCCTTTTTAGATTCCGCTCAACGCCCCCTCATAATTTGGGTTAGAAGCCCTATTATTATTTAACGTCAAGTTCCACTAAGCTTCAGTATCGGCATCCTGTGCATCTGGCTTTCACAAGCACCTAAATTCTTAAAACTTGACAACCCCTTTTTATATTCACCTTTGTATTTCTAAAGCTTTCTGAAAGTTTCCTTTTGGGTTGGAATCTTGCGTATTTCTATTCCTTTTCGGCGCTTCATGAAAGGGCAGCCACTCCTTATTCGGTACAATCGGCGGATCTGTTTACTACATTCCTGCTTCGACGCACGGTTCTTTTTCCCCTCTCTTGCGAGAAAGGTGAACGACTCTGTAGTTACTTTGGGATTTCTTAAAATTGCTGTTTAGGAATATGATGAGATTACATTCCCTCATCACTATGAATAAAAAGGCGTCTTCTTTCCAATGATTGGCATATCTTTGAGAAATAGGTAGTTTTGATTCGATTCTTGATATGAATATAAATTGTTCGCCTGTCAATGAAAACCTGGAATTTCGGGATTTTTAAGGTTAATTATTTGTTTTACAAAATACATAATACCTTAATTACTTGAGCTCCTGTTAACCCTCCTGGTGGTTGTCTAAACGAGGTAGGTTGGTATTTGTCATGATCCGCGCATGCACACTTCAAACCCGAACTGGCGCGCAACGCTTTCCTGAGACAAGCAAGAGAAACGAGGAACGACGGTCGCCACAAAAGAACGCTGAATGTCTTCTATTCGGCTAGAAACGTAGAATGTGTAAATTATCGTTCCTATCACTTTAATTCCATCCTGCTGTGCATAGATTTTCTGTGTGTGTGTCTGATGTTCTGTGTGTGTCTGATGTTCTGTGTGTATGTCTGATGTTCTCTGTGTGTGTCTGATGTTCTGTGTGTATGTTCTGTGTGTGTGTCTCTGTGTTTTCTGTATTAAATAAAGGTGTAATTCATCTCAAAATAGTATGTATGATTAAGAAGTGTACGCTACAAATAATTACGATACGAAAGAACCCAAGCCTGATATTACGAAGTACGAAGATGTTCACAGTATTTTAACTAAATTGCACTGGAACAGCATAACGGGCTATTGTCCCAACGAGGTATCTCATCATTAGAAGAAAACAGCCAAGATCTTGATCTCGTCATCATACAAAATTCGGCAATACCTTGGTTGGTTGATTGCATTGTTTTTGGGCGCATGGGTAATGTTCGGCCAAACCACAAGACAGTCAACATCAAGTAATAACAGAAACACACAAAGAAGGTTTTTACTGACAGAGAAATACAGCCACCGAGGTAACGAACCTGACTAGAATAGATCCTGCGCCGCTTACAATTGACAGGTTATAAATACGGAGTAGGTAAACCTATTCAGTCAAGGCGACTCTATGCCGATGTCTTAATGACGAGATATCTCGTCATTAGCGAAATTGGCCAGGTATTTACGAATGGGATACATGGTCTAAGCAACTCGGAGGGTTAGTTGAATATCCGTATTATAGTTTGAGTCGAATGCGATACCGTTGTAACACAGTAAACACGGCTTCTCTGATCAAGCCGACATAAATCAGACAAATTCAAGAGTTCTCTAATTGAAGATCATAAAACTGTTTTCAAGTGATCAACTGTCCATCGCTAACCCTAGAAGAACTATTACAGCACTCTATTTGACATTACATCGATCAAAAAGTTCTGGGCATTTGACATAAACCCTCTTCATCTGACGTTAGACTGACATTAAGATCTACTAAGTCTCAAGCCCCTTGGGAGCACTCAAAATTCCAGCGACAGGTGGTTTTCAGATGAAAGGCGTCCTGGCTGGAAGAGGAGAGACCATTGAGACCTGAGAGAGCGAGGGCACGCTTGCTAATCTCTGCCCAACCCTTATTGTCTCAAAATATCTGTAATTTTTCTGTATATATCTGTAAAGCTGTAGGATGTTAGAATAAATGTTGCAGTGGTGAAACCCAAAGATCTTGTTCTTTACGTTGCATTTCTGTCATCACACCATTTCATCCGGTACACCGTGTTGCTTAAAAATTTAAATGAAGTTTCGAGCAAGAGTGTTCATATTTTGTCCAAATAGGCCAGAGAAATGCAAGGAAACATCCTTAAGAGCAATTTCTTGAGAGTTTAAAAGTGACGTAGCTCACGTCTTGGTTTATTGTAAATTTATCACACTAAATGCATACTGTGATACAAACCGAGTATCCATATTATTTTTAATTCTAGCTTCAGGAATCTTTCAGTATCAGTCGTAGTAACATGTAGCGGGGGACATTTTTTTATACTTCATATCGACCCATTTTTTCTTGTATTATATGCATTTTATCAGAGTTCTGGTTAACCCCTTTGATGGAACTATAGAATCATGCTCAGAGTGAGTTTTTAAATACAGTAGAATTTTTATTATTTCAGGTAATTGTTCAGATTTTCTTGGATAATCACGATTCTATGGTATTAAAATATGGTCAAAGAAAATTTAGTAAAAATAATGTGCATGTGTAGAGAAAAAAAAATGCAAATTGAACATTCTATATTCAATGGCATAAACCTACCAAACTAATCTGATCTATTTTGCACCAGAACACACACTACAGAATCATGAGAAATATTCTTGATGAAATTTAATCAATATTATTCATTCATTATTGGGCTGCGGTATCCCGGTTGGGAAAAGTAGCGGAATAGCAACCGGAGGGTTGCTAGTTCGAAACTCAACCTAACCAAATGTGTCCAGATGTGACCTCGTTATTTGACTGCGGTTCAACATTACGAGGCGTTGTCTACGGATCTTTCCTTTCGGGATCGAGCCTTTTCTGAGAAGAACCCAACAGATTGCGAAACGATTATCGCACTAATAAGATCTCGAAGGAACTATTCGAATTTCGAATATAAAACGACATATATAAAAAATAGCACTCGAACACACATTTAAGGAGCTCCAATTAGAACTTCCAGGCAATTCAAACCACATCCAATGAAGATGGAGTGCCTCAATTTAGCGGAATAACGGACAAGCAAACATTCCAATTAGTTACCAACGTATCCCACTGGAAATGAATTCCAAGAATCTTTTCCAACGCACAAAAACGATGACATAATTTCTATTAAAAATCCCCCGGACTTGGCTGTTTGGTAAAATGCAAAGCGCATTGGGAGATGCGCGTTCATTCCCCACTCCTTTCACAAAGTCAACCATATTTATGATTATTAGTCTGGATCCCACTCGAGATTTTGAATCACGTTTCCTCCTTGTGTAATGTAAAGGACGGGCCCACGATTTAGTGCCATCCATAACTGTCACGTGCGTAATGCAAAAGTGTCATGTTGAGCTCACGTCCGCGGCAATAGGGCATCATTTGCCAAATATACGACTCCCATTTATCAACGAATAGACGATCCCGGATCGCATATACACCTATATATATATCCCAGCACGGAGGTGAGGTAAAATGTACTTTTGCGCATGCGGCGTATCGGGAATGAAAAAATAAAGTTCAACAAGGACCCGAACAAATAAATGACGCATTAGCCCGACTTTTATAAGTCCAGAAAATTCTCCACCTTTAACGTTCCTTGTGAGGGAATAAAGTTTTTTTGGTCTTACGGGCCTTGAAGCTAAAGCCTGGAGGAATAGCTTTGAAAGGGCTGGTTGGGTTCGGATGATATATGAAGCGATATTTTTTGGGGATGAAATATGGAATAGTGGAAAGAAGAAACGCGCGTAGCATTGAATACTTTTGAGCAATTTTATTTTTTCCGTCTTGGTTTCTCCATTCCAAATTTATGGACATTTTTCTTCGACTAGCATGTGAAACCAAAAGAGGGTTTTTTGTTTTATCTTGTTGGTTGCCGATCATATTGATGGCAATTTGAATGTACCGCATCGCTGAAACATCAATCCACCCAAGTACTTCCTGACAACTGAAATTAACCCATTAGCAAAAACATTAACAGATCGTGATGGACGAAATATCTCGTTATCAGAAGAAAACTGACCAGATATTGATCTCCTCATCATAAAATAAAATCGGCAATATCTTGATAACGATATTCTCCTCATTAGCAAAATTGGTCAGATCTTGATTGACGAGATACACGGAGGATTGCGGAAATATTTAAGGGGGTCCTGAACACAAAAATTGTCAAATTTTCGAATTTTTTTTTATTATTGTAAGAAATTCTCAGTGTTTTTCTGCTTAAAATGACTTTTAAATCATGTTTCTATCTTAATTAGAACTAGATATATAGTAATTTTTTTGGTGCGTTATTTTGAAAATCTAACACTCTTGACAGGTGTTGTCATGGCAACAACATTTTTTCAAGATATCCTGTATACAAATTGCTATAAGTCGAAAACCGATAAAGTTTAAGGGTTGAAATTTGGAATATATCTTTTTCAAACATTATGCTTTGATTCTGATTCAGCAAATTTGAAACAAATATTTACTTTAAGAAATATGACTTAAAAAAAGTACCTTAAAATTTTCGAAAATTTTCATTTAAATATTTTTTATTAAATTAATATTTTTTAAATTGGTGAATCAAAATTAAAGTTTATAAATAATTTACTGCAAGAATTTTTAAAATTGATCAAGAATATTTTGAGTTTTAGCAATTTAAAATGACACCTCTTTTTTTTCAAAAAATTTTAATTTAAAATTTTTAAAAAACTTTTGGAAAAATTTTGTGTTGTGATTTTGTTTATTAGTTAGATAGGTAATCAGTACAAAAAAATTCAAAATTCTAAATTAATTAATACAATTTTTTTTCAATGTGTCCCGGACCTCCTAAACCCTCCTGGTGGTTGGCTCGACGCGGTATTTTGTCAGTGTCGAAGTAACCAGATCTTGATTGCGTCTTCATATAAAAGTCGTTAAATATCTCTACGAGACCACTAGCAATCAGACCACTACCATCTTGCAACTAGCAAAATTATTAAGAATTTGAAGGACGAGATATCTTCTCTAAATCATTTGGAGGGTTAAAAAATTAACTTGTCTGATTTTTCTACCCAACTTTACTTTCAGTGACTCAATAAGTGGAATATGATAATTATATACACTATAACAAAAAAAATAGACGCATCAAGAAGGAGTTGTGCCGGGCTCGATAAACTTGGAACGGCGCTGACAGTGGACACGTTGTCCTTAGTGAAGAGTCCCTTTTCCAACTGTGTCTTGACGACAACCGCATACTGCATGGAGACGTCCAGGGTAGCGTGGGAATCCTGCCCTTACTATCGGATGCCACACGACCACAACAGGGCGTTATGGTCTGTGGTGCCATCTTCTTTGATAACCGGATCCCTTTAGCAGTCATTTCTGGCACACTTACAGCACAGCGGTTCGTAGACGACATTCTACGACCGGTTGTGTTACCGTTCCTTTTGCGACACCCCGGACTTACCTTACCTTTCAACAAGATAATGTCCGGTCGCACACGGCACATATTGCTGTGAATTGTCTTCAAGCCTTCCCAACGCTTCCTTGGCCAGCCAGATCTCCTGATCTCTCCTCCATAGAGCAAATTTGGGAAGTTATGGGAAGGCGATTGAAATCCTCCCGAAATGTTGACCATTTAGACCGTCAGTTGGAGACAATTAGACAAGAAATTCCGTAGGACACCATCCGCTAACTTTTTCAGTCTATTCCACGCCGGGTGACAGCTAGCTTGCATCCAGGCCAGAGGTGGACCAACTCCTTATTGACTTCCTCCCTTTGTAAGGGCCAAACTCTGAAATAAATCATTCAATTGTTCCTTCTTGGAGCGTCGATTTTTGTTGTTATAGAGTGTAAATCCGAAGTCTACTAAATATTATGAAAAGAGTTTAATTGTAACCTCTGAAGGTTTCACAAGCAAAATTCCATTACAATCTGCAGTGTTTCCTGCATAACTTCTGAACTGTATTGGGGCAGCCATAGCTCAGTTCACATGTCCATTGCGCTAGCAGCCTGCGAGTTACAGGGGCGCATATTAGATTCATGAAACTTACCTTATGTATCTTTCTTTCTTCTATTTCTGTAAATCTTACTTTGTGTGTGATGTAAATATACTTGACGTTGTCTGTCTTATGTTTGACTAGCCCGGCGTTGCCCGTGCTCGTGGTGGCAACGGGCAACGCCGTGATGTAAGGTATTCATCTGGTGTAAAATTTTCTGCAGATTTCAAATCCGTTAAAGATATATTCAACTTAAAAATTATTTATTTAAAAAAAATCATATTTTTAGGTATTGTTCTAAAGTGAAATTTTCCGCAGATTTCAAATCCGTTGAAATTTTTAATCTGTCTTTAGCAATTCCGATTTTACGAAAAAAAACTTAACAATCCCAGTAAATATGTTTTTTATTTCTAGCTCTCATTCGCCGAAAAGGGGACAGAAAATGTAATATGTTTCTTTTTTTTTTATCTCAAAAGGCAGAATATGCAATCTGTTTTTTTTTTTTTTTTGGAAAGAGAAAGTTTATGGGACGTTATAGTCTCTTGCGAAAATATAAAAAAAGATCACGTAGGGGAGAAAAAGTTCATTTTAGGGGTTTCTTCTTTCGTCCGGACGAAACGCGTTTGAACAAACAGATAGAGAATAAACTATTAAATTCATTTAAAAATATTCTGGATTGAATTTTAAAATTTCGCCTCGACCCAAAAATTGCAAACAATTTGGACTACCTGTGTGCCAAATCTCATTGCTGTAAGTGCCATAGATCGTCAGGATTTTGCGGCCGTGAAACAAACACTTCTTTTTATAATAGTAGAGATGAAGCTTGACCAAATATGACCTTTGTGCCATAAAATTCAAGTAACCAACCTAACAAGTTTTGTCCTTTTTGACCAATGCAATAACTGGGATTCTTCTAACCAATAGATATCAGGTCAGGATAGCATGTAAAGGTGGTTAGTCAGTCATGTGTGTAGTACCTTAAAACGTATTCTGTAGTACTTATAATCAAGTATCCTCTTATTTTTAACGTATTTGAGAGTACAAATCAAATACGAGAAGATCGCCTTTTCAGAATCCGTGAAACTCTTCAACAGACGTTCTTCTGAGACGAAATAGATAGTAGGAAGGGCTTTCTTGTGGAATCTGGACGAACTGTAGCCTGAAACGGAAGACCAATTGTTGCTAAGTGTGCCAATGTGATAAACTCGAAAGCTGTAAGAATCCACTATGGGAAAGGAGATAAGTCTAATTTCTACATCAACAGACTAGCACAGACGTAGTGACTAGAGAAGTTCTGGTGATAGACAGACAGTTCGTAGTATCTAGGGAGTCGGATGAAATAAAGTAATTTTATCAAGAGGAACTAACAGAACATATATCTCTCTTTTTCTTTAAATGAATGTAATTGAAATAAAACCTAGCTTCTAGTGTTCCATTCTAATGTAAATGTCATATAGTTTCTTGTGAATCAGGTGAAGGCAGGAGTCCTTTCCCGTTCACTTCTTGTGAGACTTTAACATTTCGCTGCCGATCTCGCGGCAGCGCGTGTTATAGTGATGTTTCAATAGTCAGGTTCAGTAGCCCAGCGTTCGCGCGGGATGGGCTGCACCTCAAAATGTATTCTCCGCTTCAATTGGCATTTTTGATATGTGTTGGCGAGTAGTAAAGGTTAGTAGATAGTTTTTTTTTTAAATTTCCAATGGCAAGACAGTACAATTGCGAAGACAAATACAAATATAGTACAATACAATACAATACAATACAAAGTACAGAGTTGACCGAGGTAATTTTAGCCTTATACAAGGCCAGAAGTGATGGTCACTTGTGAAGGGGCACCCAGTGGGTGGACCATCATTGTCCCTAACAAAGGACAGCACAATTTACATCCATGCCCTAACCCCGGATTCGAACCAGGAACCTTCCGATCCAGAGGCCAACACCTTGACCACTAGACCGGTTGGTCGGCGGTTAGTAGATAGTTGTAAAGGTATGTGGTTTCGAATTTATCGCTTTAATAGTTATTAAAAAAAATAATGTATTATGAGTTGTAGAGACAAAATAGTTCTATAGGGCCCTCACGCCCGAAAAAAAGAAAAAAGCAATCTAATAAGCCTCTAACAGATGATGAAATTGCAAATTTGTTGGCTGAGCTTTCGCCAATCTATTCTGGTATTGGCGTACTTTTCAATAATATTTGTTATAAAAAGTAAGTCGACTTCTGGGGGAAACCCCATTTCTACGGAGGGGCAATAACTATCAACACATCTGTGAGGATCTGAGGTTCTCTGGTCAACACAAGGAGAAACTGGTGTTGGGGGTAACGGGACTTCCTCTAGGGACGTTGGCGGTGATGTCTGTGAAAGGTCACCCGGGTCAGGAGGAGAAAAAGGGGAGAGCGAAAAGGAAGAGGGATTCGACCCACGGAGACCGGAGCGAACGTACGATGAGGGGCTCTCTGAAGCTGTTTTCTACTACATTGTAAAACTGTATTCCTATGTAACCTAGAATTCCAAATAAATAGTTGGAAAGATGTCTATGAAGTGTTGCCCTCTCCAGTAGATAAAACGAACCACACACACTCACCAGAGATATAGAAGCAGAGGAAAAGGGTGAGGTGTGATAACATCCTAACATGACAGGCCGCGAATGTGTTAAACCAACCAACTCAACAGCATTTCACTTTCAAGTGGTTTCGTCGAGATATGCCATCCATCAAGACCTGACCAATTTTGCCAATGGCGAGATATATCGTCATCAAAATATTGCCTATTTTGATGATGCGATCATGTTTTTACTATGAAAAACGATGAAGATGTGACGATCTGGTCAATTCTCTTCCAATGACGAGATATCTCACCCATCAAGATCTGGTCTGATGTGTTAATGACGAGAAACCGCGTCGAGGCAAACACCAGGAGGGTTAAATCAACAAATAGACCAACTCAATTTTTACGACAAACTGAAATTAGCAGTTCCTTCATGCATAAAGTGTAGTTAAATGTTATTAACTGTTTACTATCATTAATTTAAACGCACAGCTGTGGCATTTGTTCTGAACAACGCCATCTTCGTCTCGAAACTAATTATTCCGTGCATAGAAAAGAATAAGAAGAAATACCGAGTCCCAAACCCCCTCATGGGTGAAATAGATGCCACCAAGATTGCATTGCAACATTCAATGCGGCTGACAGTTGACTCCTGACCCCGAGCACCATAACTATACCCGCACTCATTGTCATCATCTGATGCGTCCAGATAAAAAGAGCTGATCGTAACACAGCATCCATCATTTCGGTAATACTCTGTAACAGCATCCGCCGTTATTAACGACCGGCTCTCTTAATCTTCGGAATATAATAAGCTTCTTTTCGCCTGCCAGAGGCACCCATCTTCTTCTGTATTCTCACAGGAAACAATTTTAGGGATATGACCCGCTGCTGTTATTAAATATTGAAGTAAAGATTAAGAAACGGCGATTGCTCGTAATTCAGGTGCGAAGACTGAATAGGATGTAGAGGTGGTGTGTTTCCTTTTGGTATCTGGGTTTGATGGTTCAGTCTTTAGAAATAATAACTCTTTAAAAAGTTTTAATTGAGTTGTTGTTGTCGTGTCTATGCATACAGTACTAGTGCAAAAGTTTAGAGTCCTCCAAAAACCTTGGTGACAAGAGTTGAGTTACTTTTTTGTTTAATATAGGTATGGAAATAACCTAGTGTTTTCTGTTCTTGATGGTTCAATCTTTTGAAAAGTAAATTATTTCCTTAATCCTACTAAATAGGACTACTGTGGTCCCGAGAATCAGACAGACAAATAAGTCTTGAAAACAATAACAAATTTAATACAACACTGAACAAGGTGACAAACGTCCTGCCACGCTAAGTGTGGATGAGTAAGTTACAGACTACAGAGGTCCTGCCACGTTGAGTGTGGACGAGCAAGTGATTTTATTAGAGTAAAATCAAAGGGTTAAAAAAGGGACCTGTAGCGAGGCTAAGGAAAGAGACACATTTCATATACTGCTTCTAAAAATAGATTTCTCTCAGCACCGCTGTAGGATAACATAGTGTAAAGTGGGACCCTTGAGCGAGGCTTGGAAAAAGAACCCCTTTTTTATGACCTCTAAAAATAGATCTCGAAGGACCAACAAGTGAGGAAATTTCACGACCGTAGACACCTACGTTTCGATGAGATTTCTCGGCCAATATGATATGACCAATCTTCAAGTGTCAAGTTGTCTCTTTACCTTAATATTTTTTTTGAACAAAAGCAAACTCCCCGTCCACCACATAAGTACAACACGGGGCTAACAAAAGTAAGTTGATTAAAGAAAGATTATAACCTATAACAATTGTAACTTAAATTATAAGATTTGATGAACTTAACAAACGTATATTGACGATTGTTGTTGTTGTCGTGCGGGCCATATATGGCTCAATTGAGGGTGCCATTGCCCCGGAGGGTTGGACTTCTTCATACATGACACATCCGTTTTACAGGAAGGTCCCTTTCAGACACCCATTCACTCACACGTATAGTAATTTAGATTCCAATCAGAGGCCGATAACCCCCTGATCAGGTACCCCCAGAGGTATTGATTTGGTATGGGAACATGGGGGACTTTGTGACCATGACCTATTTAACGTGAACCAGTCACCATTAGTGAACACGACGGTCTTTAGCCAGGTCGAAGCGCCGATCTCGCAATCATCAGAACTGCAGGCTCCGACGAGGACAGAACCCACAACCCTTCTGATGCGAGCCCGACGCTCTACTGACTGAGCTACCGCGGTTCGATATTGATGATTGTTTTATGATAACGAAATGAATATAGGGTCAGTTTTCTTCTGAAGACAAGGTACATCGTCCATAAAGATCTGAACACTTATGCTAATGACTAGATGTTTCGTTGAATTAACCGTCAGGAAGGTTAAAAAAATTCTTATAATTATTCGTAGTTCAATTTAGTTAATTAATTAATTCAATTTGTATGAATTAATTATGAATTTATTTTGTGAAAAGGGACACTAGCTTAGTTCTGTCTTTGATAGTTCATTAGTTAAAAATACACTCATTCCTTAAAAAAATTATAGTAATTATATTATTCCTAGTTTAATTTATTTTGTTTTGCATAACTCACTATTTGATAGTTGAATCTTTAAAAATAATATTACCATTCACAAATTTTAATAATTAAATTATTACACGTTAAATTGAGGCTCTGAGAATCTGGGAGCTAGCTTAGGTTTGGTAACTGATCTTTCAATTGGTAAAAATAAACCCTTTCCTTAAATAAATTTTTTAATTTAGTTAGTTTGTAGCTTAATTTCGATTATGAAAGATGGGGCACTGGCTTAGTTATGTTTTTGATTGTTCATGGATCAACAAATTGTTTCTTTAAACAATTAAACTTATTTTAACAATTAAATGGCTTTTCATTTAAGTTTGTTCAGGAAATGTGAGCACTCTATTGATTCCGTGTTAGAATCGTTAAAAACAAATATTTTCCCATTAATATATTTTAATAATTTATTTACTTGATATCAAATCTAGGTTGTGGAATACATGAGTTACTGGCTTACTTCCGTGTTTGGTAATTAAATCGCTGAAAATATACAAGCGTTTACTTCAAAAAAATTAATAATTAAATGATTTGTAGTTTAATTTAGTTTGGGAAACACATGGAAACACTAAGCGTAGTTCTGTATTTCATGGTTCAATCGTTAATTTAAACAAGCTCCTTTCATAAATTGGCTTGATGTGTGGAATTTTGGAGAGTGGGGTGCCAGCTCAGGTGTTGACCTTGTCATCTGACCATGGTTCAAAATTGCAAGGTGTTGTCCTCGGATTTTTCCCTCCGTGTTCGATCTTGAACTGTAGCCCATTGTGTTGATCCAGTGTGTAGCTAATTAAATAACTTCCTATCTATCTACCTATCTTTCATAAACAAATTTTAATAAATTAATTACTTCATAGTTCATTTAGGTTGAGAAACATGGAATTCTAAACTGTTTTCTTTAGTTTCAAATAATATTTATTTACATTACATTACTTATATTTATAATATAAGTAGTAAAAGATAGAATATTAAAAAAAAAAATCAGAAATTTTAAGGAAAGTCATGGATACGTTCCGATTATAAGTTTAAAATAACGATTGGAAACAGCCTGCTTGTTTTTAAAATATCGAGTTTTAAGTTTTTAATTATAAAGAATAAAAGTAATGACCCTGAAAACATATTAATTAAGTAAAAAGCATTATCATTAGTACATCTTATTTTAGAATAAAAAATACGATATTTTCTTTTGAGTCGAACGCTAGTAAGCATGTTTTAGTATACTTTGTATATTAAGCATTTGTAAATTGATACGGATACTAACAAAACTAAGAGTAAATTCAAAAATAAAACAGGTTTAAAGATTTTATTATTAATTGTATTTTATGAAACATGCATGAATTGCTTAAAATACCCCAAGCTATTTTTTATCAATTCGATATATTGTTTATAATTTTAAATATATTTCAGTAAAGTAATAAAGCCTGAGTAAAATGCAAAAAAAAATAAAATAATAAATAAAACAGATCTAAGAAATTGTGTTTAATGTTTTATATAAAGTAAAATTTTCTGTTCTACACTTCTATCGGATTAGCGTTAAAAGTTTGTATAGTCTTAGTCTTTTTCTCATATTAGCATATTAATAGTAAAAACAAGTATTCTCCAAGTACACCTGTATTTGTCATGTAACATTCTGATCTATACAGTTTTAAAATTTTAAAACTGGAACAAGAAACAATATAATCCCACATAAAATACAACTTTAACCTTCGATCACCTGTAGACGGCTGACAAATGTCAATTGCTTATTTTCATTCAATGTTGAAAACAATGAATATAATCCCTTAATAGTTAAAACGCACGGAAACCGTATTAAACCGCTTATTAAACTGCATAGAAGAAAAATAAAAATACAATAAGAAATGTGTTCCTGGGTGCAGGGACAGATAAAACACATTATCATAAATCACAATACTAACTTTAAAACCGCTATATGTTATCCTTGACATTAGAATTTCCATGGTTTATGGTTATAAGTTTGGATCATAAACATTTTCACAAATAAATCATTATTTGTGGAAATGTCTTGTAAAACATTCTAAGCATTTTACTTTATATTTATAGAATCATAAATTAGATGATTCGAAGCTTTCAGAGATGAATAGTTTGAAATACTGTAGATTTTGAGCTAAAGTATTCCCCCAAGGCGCACTTGGAAGAATATAGGTACATCAAAAATCCGTCAAATGAAACGAAACCTTGTTACGGTCTTTTGAAGCAATTAAAATTTATAAGCATTTAAAGCCTATATTGCTATATGTTATCCATTCCTTGCATTTTGAATAGAAATCTTAACAATTCTTAGAAGCATGGAGATTTATATATATATATATATATATATATATATATATATATATATATATAGTGTGTGTGTGTGTGTGTGTGTGTGTGTGTGAACATTACGACCATCCCCTCATTTTTCAATGAACTCGTCTGGATGACGTGGAGGGCACGTGATTAAGTGAGAATGGTATTTAACTGCTGCTGAAGAAGGTAAGTTATCATTCTTGCACTTAGTTTTGCGAGTGATGGGAAAGGCTGCTGATCTAAGCAAATTTGATAGAGTGCAGATCGTAATGGCCCGAAAACTCGGAACGATTATCACTGAAACTGCACGACTGGTAGGTTGTTCACGATCTGCCGTTGTTAGTATTCATGCAAAGTGGATAAAATGACGGTGATACCAGAAGTACACACCAATGTGTTGGTCGTCCACACGTCATTAAAGAAAAAGGACGTCGGAGACTGTCCCGCTTGGTAAAGCAAAATCGGCGTGAGACAGTGGCTCAGCTGACAGCCCAATACAATGAAGGTCCAAGCGCAAGTGTTTCGGAACACACAGTTTTGCGGACATTGTTGGATATGGGACTGTGCAGCAGACGTCCCACTCATGTGCCTGTGAGGCCAGGCGTCATCGTCAACTACGCCTACAGTGGGCCCGGGAACATCGAGACTGAACCATAAATGAGTGGAAGAGAGTTTCCTGGTCAGATGAATCCTGATTTCTCATTCATCACGTCGATGGCCGTGTCAGTGGTGGCGGTATTATGGGGGTCTGGTGGTGGTGGTATTATGCTTTGGGGGACGTTCCAATTGGGCGACTCTGGGACCCGTAATTGTGGTAGAACAGACGATGAACGCTGCAAACTATCTGAACAACATTGCGGATCTTTTGCACCCTTACATGGCGTCTGTCTTTCCAACTGGAAATGGAATATTCCAGCAGGACAACGCCTCCTGTCACAAGGCTCGGATTGTGTTGGAGTGGTTCGAGGAGCATACAGATGAATTCCACTTAATGTCCTGGCTATCTAACTTGCCTGACCTTAATCCGATAGAGCACATTTGGGGTGTCATGGAGCGGCAGCTCAGAGCTCGAACACCACCATGTTAGAATATCTCGACTTTGCGTGACCGCTGCTTAAACATTTAGTACAACCTGTCTCCAGTCACGTACCAAGAACTTGTGGCATCTATGCCCAGGCGAGTTGCAGCTGTTTTGCAGGCCAAACGAGGCGCATCGCGTTATTGAGTAGGTGGTCATAATATTTTGGCTCTTCAGTATATATATATCCGCTAAAGTGCAGTAATCAGTTATTCTACAGATTATCTAGGTAATATGCAGATTAACTAAGGTGATCCGGTAAAGTGTCGAAAATTATTTCATTTCTCAAATTACCTAGATAATCTGCACAATACCTACTTGGCACTCGTTAAAGTGAAAATAAGATATTTTCTGGAACAACAGCAACGTTTCTGTACGTTTAAATTATCATAATGTTTATTATTTTTCGATATCTAAAGAATAGAGTTAATACAAACAATCAACAAATTAGTAGACAGAATCAATCATCAATCATTTAAAAAACTACTATAGAAATATTCAAACTGTTTAAAATATTATTACAATTAAGGAAATGAATTTGCAAAACATACGATAAAATTATGCTTAATTATTAGTGCAATCTAATGATCGGTGACACTTTGAATTACATAGGAATCGGTTTTTGCAACAAGCACACCTATTTGTGGTACATTTAGATTTGCAGTCACATTTTCTGAAACCCTGCTCAGAACCAAGGAATTATTTTATTCATGTTTGACGTAAAGATATTTCTACAGCAGGGACATCTTCTTTCGTTAAAATCTCTTTGCAAACACTGAATTCATATTTTGCATACAATTGTTTTAAAATACCCGTTTTAGTACCAAGTTTATAAAAGTCATCCTCTGTTTTACTAGGAACCACAGCTGAAATCGAGCGGGCATAAGTATTTGATCTGTGTACTTCGGGTACTTTAATTCTCACAGTGACACCTCCATCGACATTTGGGTGCTTTGCATTAGAAACTGCTAACATTTTCTTTGCTTGGTTTTCTAAACCTTTCCAGGATTCATCATTCATTCGCCGTATAAAACTAAAAGTGGAGGGAGAGGGGGAAGGTGTATGGGAAGGAAAACAGAGAAACAGGCGAACCCAAACTCAAAGTGGAGGGAGAGAGGGTAGGTGGAGGTGTAGGGAAAGGACATGAAAGAAACAAACTTTTCAACTTTAACGACACAGAAGCCGTTAATGTGCACATTACCTAGGTTAAATGTAGAAAATTCTTGATTCTACACATCAACGGAGCAAATCAGTTAATCTGCAGATTAGCTATGTAATGTGCACATTAACGACTTTCGAACTTTAGCGGTAACATATATATTATTTTATATCTAACATATATATTATTTATTTACACCTGTCAGTTTTAAGAAAATAACCTAATGCGTCACAATGTTTCGTCTAAAGGGTCTAGAAGAAGAAAGCTGAGATCCTGAGACAGTAGTATAGGTGAATTGTGAATATGGAGAAAACAGAACGAAAGCATGGACCCCAATTGCATTGCCACAATACTTCAAGCTGGTGGAGGCAATATTATGGTTTGGGGATGTTTTCTTGGCATTGTATGTGTCCTTTGATTCCTTTGAATCCTGATTCTGAATGACCAAGGGTAATTAAGGGTTATCGCAGATCAAGTACATCCCGTTATGTTAATGGTGTACCCTGCCGGGGATGGATAATTCAAGCAGGACAATGTTCCTTGTCATAAAGCTGGTATTTTCATCAGATGGTTCGAAGAGCATGACGGAGAATCTTCGATGGCCTGCACAATCACCAGCCCTCAATCCAATTAAGAAATTGTGGAATGAGATCGAACGGGGCATCAGGCAGCTGGATCCAGTAGCATCAAATCTTAAGGAATTGGAAAGTGCAGTTCATCGGATATGGTCTCAAATTCCTCATACTACATACCAACATCTCTTAGAATGTGTGCCAAGAAGAATTCATGCAGTATTAAGGGTAAAAGATGGTCCAACATTGTATTGAGGGGGTGATCATAATAATTTGGCCACTCAGTGGATATATGTATCCAATCGAATCAAATTCAAACTACATTTTCCAAATCTTGTTTTTTTAACTCTGCTTTAATATTTTTTTAAATGAATAGTATCAATGTTCACTTTATTGTTTGCCGTTAGCTTTGTTTGTTGCTCTGCTGTCACCTTTACATCACGAGACTTAACTAAGATACATACATTAGTATAGGATAAAGACCAATGTATGCAAAATAAGTAATGTGAAGTTGTGATACTATTTACATTTTTACATTAATATACTATTATTTTAACTCTGTATTTTGCATTACGCTTTAGATGTGGATTTGAGAAACTTCTCTAAATTTTTCATTTGCTGCTTCGAAGAAACATATTTTCAAACGCACTATTACTTTTACTGGAATATATTTCATACATATATATGTGCTATTTATATTTCCTGTAACGTGTGCAAGCAAATACAATGAAGAAATATCTCTGTCCTGGCACAATACTCTTTTCACATTTCATATGCCTCCAAAAATTCCATACATTAAAGGTTTTATTTTGCAAGGTATTTTGACGAATGGAATATCGAAAACGGGGAAAGTAAGATATTGCTACTTTTTAGTTAAAATTTTTTTTCTAAGGCTTCTGTGGATCAATGCTTTTGAACACACACACACACACACACACACACACACACACACACACACACACACACACACACACACACACACACACACACACACACACACACACACACACACACACACACACACACACACACACACACACACACACACACACACACACACACACACACACACACACACACACACACACACACACACACACACACACACACACACACACACACACACACACACACACACACACACACACACACACACACACACACACACACGTATATTGTATTAGTATTATACATGCATCTCATGTTAATGTTGTACCAAAAAGACAAAAGATTTCACACTTGAAGACATCACTTCTGTGCTGATGATGATGAACGTCTTGTTCCATCAAAATGACCATCGAAGATTATTGTTTCATAGGATTTATAAACTTTATCAATCGTTCTTTTGAAGTTTTGGAACAATTGGAGTCAAACTTGGCAAGCAGTATGTAGTAAGTACATAAATTATGTACTCGTATAGCCCAGAAACAAAAGTAAAGCCCAGGTGACTCTTATGCCATCACAGTTACCTAACCTAATTGTAATTTTATGTACCCTATTCCTTTCGTCGTGTGTTACTTGCATATCTCGAAGAACATGACGTAGCTTATTATAAAACTTATCGATACCACTCTATGCTAAGTAAGGTATTTAGCAGTCGGTGAATTAATCTTCAGTTGGTATTGGAATGAACGGCCACCATTCTACGTTTAACTCGTTTCGTCTAGCAAGATAAGTGGTCTTATTGTACAGAGTATTTCAAAACGTGTTGAAAAATTTTACGGTGGAGGTAAGAAACACACACTAGTGAACGGCATTTACACAGCGATGTATGTATGCAAGATCCCCTGAATTTCGGTATACATAGGTATTGAAAAGAAAAAGCAAGTATATGAACATGATTTTTAGTAGCCATAATTTTGCATTTTGGCAATAGTTCTACACTTCACAGAAGGAGCTAAAAGTTGCTATCATCAACAGTAATGAACACCTGACCATGTTGAAAAACTTTTGACTTTGAGGTCATCTTCGGAATCTATAAAGAGGGGGGGGGTCTCGAACAAGTTGCTTTGTGTCTGTCAGCTGTTTTATCCTCAGAGAAAGAAATCATAGCATGATAAACTGGGTGATCTTGGTGGTCATACTCCGGACTATTCCCGTCCAATCGATCTAAATCTAAAAGTACCATTGTGAATAGGGATTGGTACTTTGTTAATAAGTTAAGTTTATTTAACTATACATTTTTTCAAAATCGGCTGAGTGAAAGTAGGTAAAAAGGATGTTATTCCAAATTGACGAACAAAACGAATATTTTAACATTAGAAAATCAACTTCATTTTTCATTATCCATAGGTGGAAATCAATCACCAACAATTAATTACAGTAACTGCTACTACTACTAGTAGTAAATATTATAAGAATTGATGATAATCAGTCTTACTAGTTTCCACACCAAAAAACATCAGTTTGTTTTATACGTAGTACTTTTCTATTTATCTAAAATTGAGTAGTATCTATCTCTAATGTCGTTAAGCAAATGACATATAAATTGTACTTAACCTTGTCTCATACTAACATAAAAATCTCATCTTTGGCAGTTTTTGGTCAACATAACAAACAAGGGAACCCTTAATTCCTCTTAACTGCTTAAATCGAAGTTATATAGCATTGAAAATCACTTATGAGTTTAAAAGAACGATCTAAGGAAACAAATCGTATTAATTGTATCATCCCCTAAACTACTATTCAGTGAACTGCAAATATAACCAGCGGCTGTGAAGGCCCTTTCAGCTTCGAAACTAGTTGGTTTAACCATGATTAAGTAGTCGAACATAAGAAACAAATATTTTCCTTTGACTCCATTCATATGAAGTCATTTCTTTCTTCAGTATTTTCTCAAAATCTGTTTCTTTTCTAAAGTTTGTCTTTTTGCAATAGTCTTCATTTTCTTGCAGAATTTGCTTTTATAATTCCTCTTTATTAAAAAAATATTGATATTTTAATTTATTATTATTGCTAGAATTCTCCAAACTGATGATTGAAAAATATAAAATCGATTAATTCTCAATCGATTGCTTAATAAACGATTTTACGACTTTAAAGTTGGGTTTGAAGAATCGATTATTTAATTTAAAAAAATCGAGTTTATCGGATCCGGAAGGGATTTGATAGATGCTGCTGGATCCAGTAGGTAGTCAAATGATGCCGGATCCTTCGGATTACCAGATCCGCCGGATCGGATTGCAATCCCTAACTGTGAGTCCCTTGAGGGCAAAAATCCTTATATGAACGAAATCCTTCTCAACCTTGAATCCTCCGAGTGGTTTCAACGAGTTAACTCGTCAATAAACATCTGAAAAATTTTGCTAATGACGAGATATCTCGTCATCAGGATATTGCCTATGTTTTGATGATGGCGAGATCAATATATAGTCAGTTTTGTTCACATCTGGTCAGTTTGATAACAAGATACCTTTTCGAGACAACCACAAGGTTGGTTGTTTTGGCGCAAGGGTCATATTGGACCAGGACTAAACTTGACTCTATTTAACACATTCTCTGCCGGTCACGTTAGGATGTGTTGATAGTTATTGCCCCGTCGTAGAAATGGGTTTTTCCCCCAGAAGCCAACTTACTTTTCATAACAAATATGATTGGAAAGTGAGCCAATACCAGAATAGATTAGCGAAAGCTGAGCCATCAAATTTGCAATTTTCATCATCTGTGTTATAGGCTTATTACATTGCAGTTTTATTTTTGGTGGTGTGAAGGCCCTTGAGAACTATCGTCTCTAACACTCATATTACAATATATTTTTAATACCCAATAAAAATATAAATTCGAAACCACATACCTTTACAACTAGCTTCTAACCTTTTCTCCACGCCAATACCAGCAGACACACCTAACATATAATGCCAATTGTAGCTAAATATTGAGGGGAAGCTTTTCCCGCGCGAACGCGTGACTGGCTACTGAGACATCAATCGACAACACGCGCTGTCGCGTGATTGGCTCTTTAGCGTCGACGCCACTACACGCGCTGGGGCGAGATCGGCAGTGAACATGTTAATTAACATCGAACTGGAGCAACGCAACGATCTATTGGCGAAGATCTGGGATCAATCCCGAAGGGAAAGAATCAAGGGCTGCGCATGGAGGGAAGGTTCACTCAATCATGAGAACAAATACCCAGTTTGACTTATGATTCGGGGTTGTCGCGCGATGAAGCGGTTCCTCCTGATCGTCCTTGCCAACAGGCATGACGAGATTTTGGGCCTTGAGCACTGGCAAGTCTCGTGATGATTGATAGTTATGAGCTGGGACGGGGACACATTTTCTCTCTTTCTTTCCATTCGGAGACATTCCTCGCGCTCTCGTAGCAAAATCCGATATATTCCTCACGGGTTGACACGGAGAGAAGTGCGCCCCAAAATAACTGGAACTGGAGATAAGGTTGTGCATCGCATGTAGAACCTAGGTCAAAGGGCCCTTAATCATCTGTGAAGATGCCTGTAGCTGGACATAATATGTTTTAGTTTGTCGGAGCCTTTCATAGGTCTTGCTGGGACAAAGAGAAGAGGCGAAGGTGGGGGTAAGAGCACCAATTAGAAAAGACCTGCTTCCTTCTCAATAGGTGGAGCTTGTTATTGCAGTTGGTGGAGCGTACAGGCAAACACAAGACAAAGCCAAGTAAGAACTGTTATGAAAAGATAAAAAAGAGGGATTGGGAAACAGAATTAGAGTGGGGGATGAAATCATAAAAGATCATTCGAGTATCCCGAGAGCTTGACCATAAAGTCCAGCATAAACCTCATGGGAATTGATAAGATTGCTTGGGTACATCGCCCGTATATACGTATACACTTAAAGATGTGCCCCTGAAGGCAACAATCACCAGGAGCGTTAAAGTTTGTACAGAAAGTTTTGAAACGTCAAAATGTAGGGTATTACTAACATTTCCACTCTTTGAAAAAGATCTTGCTATGAGATGATTACAGAAATACGGGAATTGGTCAGTCCACTGTCAAAAAACAAATTCAGTATCAAACAATAAAAGGGTTTTCAACGAAGTAAAAGAAAATACAAAATTACCTGCATCGTATATCACAAAACCACTTTATGTTCAGAACAGCGTATAAGAAAATGGAGTAAAGATTTTTTTCATATCCCTCATAGCTGAGGGCACTGGATATTGAAAGAAGAAACTGGAGAAAATTGTGCCTTTCGGCAACAGTGTTTCCCAAATTAAAAAAGAAAACAAAACCTTTCTTCATGACCGAAATAAATAGATGCAAACTCCTTCCTACGCTATCATTGACAGAAAAACGTAAAATCTCAACGACCAGTCTTAAGCGATGCCATGGGAACGTATTGAAACGCTCAACGAAGTGGGGTGAAGAGGAAGTTCTGCGATCTTTTTTGATGATACAAAACAGAGCTTTGAAACAATTGGTAAAAGGGAGAGAAAACTTTTATACGGAAATTCACGGAAGGGGAAAAGAACATTGCTACCAGAAGACAAAATTTGAAAGAGGAGTATAGAGGATTGATGTTTCCCCAGACAACTCTGGACTAGAAGATGCTCCTGGTGGTATCTCGTTAAACTTACAAAACGGACCAGGTTTTGATGAACGCGGTATCTTGTCGTTGTTTAAAGAGAGATGACCACATTTCGATCTTGTTATCATCGAAAGTATCTTGATGACGAGATATCTCGTCTCTAGAAAAATAGATCAGGTCACGATAGAAGACATACCTCGTCGAAACAGGAGGGTTAATCGGCGAAGCTAGACTTTTGGGGAAACCTGGGGCAAATGTGCTTGATGAAGCACATTGTAAAGTATTAACGCCAGTTGTCGGGGTTATGTGGATCTAAAATATTCCCTGTCTCACAAGTGCCCTTGATGCTTAAGTGTACGCCCACGTGTGAAACTACAGTTAGTTAGCTTTCGGACTCCGTCTTGATCAGACACCTCTGTAGCAACTGGATAATTTTCATATTTAAGCACATAATGCTTTCCTCGTTTTCCTAAATTTTAACCCATGTGTTGTAATGTCTGTGTCCTTGTACTGGTAGTTATACCCAATTTTGATCTGGATACCAATATCCAGTTTTGACCTCAGATTCGATAGTAAGTAAATGGAGTTCTCAATCGGTATCGGATAGAAATACGGACATACCTTTATATAAGGTGACCGTCAGGTTGAAGTAAAGCACGGAATATACAGGTTCCTTCTTTTGGAATCAGGTGGTTCTTTCCTTCTGGAATCTAGAGACTTCTATTAATGGTGATGACACAGTAAAGGGAGCCGTATTCTGTTTGGTAACTTCGTTTATTTATTTATTACTTCAATTCGTCGATGGTACATCGTTTTACTGTAGTTATCATATTTTTGGAAAAATGGCTGGCCACAACCGAAAAATCCTCCGTCTCTTTTTTTAGCGTTGGCGTTTCTCTGTCGTTTTCATCGTATGAACTTCCCCCAATATTCAGGGTGCTACGCCCTGACCCAGTGACATTGCGCCATTTCAGATATCAACCCCATTGCGTGAAGGTTGAAAGCGCACCCGCTCCATTTTCTCGGAATCGAGGGGTGATGAACTTGGTTTCTTCAGGGATTCGTTAAGGGACAGGACATTGAAACAAACAGCTTGCAGGTTGTGTTTCCCTGCTTTTAGGGCAAAACAATATTTGACGTGATTGTCATATCACATAATACCCCATCAATCGACAAAAAAAAAAAGAAAAAAAAAAAACCCTCTAAAGTTAGGAGAACAATATTTGATGTGATTGTCATATCACAGTCCTTATAAATGTTCATGGAAGCAGTAAATATTCTGATACGTCAACAACAATGTCTTCCCCAAAATTCCAAAATAATATTTTTTTTTTCAATATTGTGGTTTTAAAACAAGCATGTAGGTTTAACGAATATGTATACCAATTTTTGAACAAGTTGCTCAAATAGTACTTCAGATATCATGCGCTCAATCTGAGATTTTTCTAAAAAAACAAAGCTGAGAAAAACATCCGTAAAGATAAAATTTTGGTTACAGAAGCCAATGTTTTGCTCAGTGTACCTTTCGATTTTCTTTCATATCTCTGGTATTTATTTGAATTTTGTCATGCGGTTGGTGCCAAAATGATTAGAAATGTATGTACTTTAATATATATATATATTTTTGAA
This sequence comes from Metellina segmentata, assembly GCA_947359465.1. Taxonomy (NCBI): domain Eukaryota; kingdom Metazoa; phylum Arthropoda; class Arachnida; order Araneae; family Tetragnathidae; genus Metellina; species Metellina segmentata. The sequence goes on along the minus strand of OX375874.1, from coordinate 37,665,704 downwards.
AAATCGAATTTTTGGAAGGGTTAAAAGTCGTAAGCCCCCTTAATTTAATCATTCAAAAAAGTTTGGAATAATGAATTCAGCACAACATATGGGGTTGATGTAGTTCGTATCCCTCATAGCACTGTCCAAACAGAATTCAAAAGAGAGATTTTTATTTAAGATGAAGATAATTTTGTAGGTAGGTAGTTTAATTAGCGTCGCACACTTGAACAACACAACGGGTTATTGGCGACGGTCCAACATCAATCCCGAGGGAAAAGATCAGAGGACAATCGTCATTTTGAGCCAAGTTCAGATTCAGGTCAATAATCAATCTAGCTCAGCACCTCTCTAAACATCCATACCACGCCAAATATGATTAGAGAAATAAGGGAATAGGTCAGTGCACTACTAAAATATAAATTCAGCATCAAACGATAAGAATTCCTTCAACAGCAAAAACCAAATATGAAATTATCTACTATCTAGATCACAAAACCACTCTGCGTTTCAGAACAGCGCCAAGAAAACGGAGTAAAACTTGTTTTCATATCCCTCATAACTGAGAGCGCAGGATATTGAAACGATGCACGAACTGGATAAAACTGCACCCTTCGGCAACGATGTTTCCGAAATTAAAAAAGAAAACAAAACCCACCTTCATTGCCGGAAATAAATAGATGCAAACTCCTTCCTCCGCCATCATTGACAGAAAAACGTAAAACCTGAACGACCAGTGCTCGAAACTAAGTGAGGCCGGGGGAACGTGCGAAAACGCTCGACGAGTTGGGGTGGAGAGGGAGTTCTTTCGATTTCTTTTGATGATGCAAAATAGTGCTTCGAAACAACAGGAAAAAGGGAGAGAAAACTTTAAAACAGAAAATGCACGGAAAGGGAAAATGAAAATCGCTAAGAACAGAAGAGAAAATTTGAAGGAGGAGTATAGGGATTTGATGTTTCCGCAAACAACTCCGCACTGAGAGTATGGACCGGACAGCAATTAGCCTTCTTTTAATCGGCGATGCTACACTTTTGGGGAACTGGGCAGGTATCCGGTAGGCAGGTAGGTATATTTATTAACGTTGCACTTGAGCAACACAACGGTTTATTGGCGATGGTGCAGGTTCAACGGATCAATCCACGACAGATTTGATGATGTCCAGCCCCCACGTACCCGATGGTGTTTTGGTGGGATAGAGTTATGAACTCTCAACCCTTCGGTTGCTAATGCATTACTCTTCCAAATGGGTTACCACTAAGGATGCGACATCGACAACAAAACATCGATGTTGAAAATACATAGACCAAAAACCATCGATGTTTTAAAACATTGATGTTTTTAAACCCCCCCCCCCATTTCTTAAATCTTGTTTAGTAACCAAAAACATAAATGTCCGCAGAGGGGGGGGGGAGATTTAATTTGTCATTTGCCGTGTTTATTAATTTAAAACTAAGATTTTTTTTAAACTGTCAAAACAAGTTCAAAAAAAATTAATACGAACAGTTAACAAATCTTTTATTTTCAAAATGAATAATATAAAAGAAAATTATATTTGCAACAATTTGACATAGGTACAATCAACTATAAGTATAATTCGATAGGTGCATAACAATAATCACTGTTAGTTATTATTAATTATTTATCAACTTATGGGGAGGGGGGCGAACATAACAAACTTATTTTTTATTAACTGTAAATAAAAATATTGGGGCCTATAATTATAATCTGACCTAATTTTTGTCATTTACAGTTTGTAAAAAAGATGTTTGTTAAGATGTTTGTTCTCCACCTTAGGCCGACTTCTTTTCTCACTAACTCTCCCACCAGTTAGGGAATAAACTCTTTCTGATGGAACGGATGTCCCCATCACTGACAAATACTTAGTTACACGGTTATTTTTCTTAATTTTTGCTATGGTTCTTTTTTCATAACAATAAATGATAATTTTCATAATAAAAATAAAACATCGACAGCGTAAAGTAATTGGTAATTGGTAATTTTAGTTAACGTCGTACTAGAGCAACACAACGGGCTATTGACGACGGTCCGGGATCAGTCCCTTAAGGGAAAGATCCGAGGACAACACCTCGTAATTTTGAACCACGGTCAGATGACGAAGCAACACCTGAGCTGGCACCCCACTCTCCAAACTTCCACGCCAACCCAACGTGGGGACTTTCGGCCACGACAGATTTAAGGTGCACCAGCCGCCTATACACCATACGTTTACAAACATCCATGCCCGGACCCGGATTCGAACCAGGAACCTTCCGATCTAGAGGCTAACACCTTAACCACTATACCGGTTGGTCGGCGACAGCGTAAAGACATCGACAATGTTAAAACATAGGCTCCAATACATCGATGTTAAAAACATCTATGTTTTGAAAACATGGTCATCGATGTCGCATCCCTAGTTACCACGGCCTTATCTAAAATGAAAATAATTTGTATTTTGTAAGTAGGCAGTTGAATTTACGTCACCCTGAAGTAACATGGTGGGCTATAGGTGATGGTCCGTGTTCAATCATAAAAGGAAAGATCTGACGACTACATCTCGTAATTTTGAACAATGGTCAAAAGACCAGGTCTACACCTGAGTTAGGATCTCACACTAAAAATTTCCACACCACGTTAACGTGAGGAGACATTTGAGGCCACGACAGATTTAATGTGAACCAGTCCTCACGTACATCACGGTCTTTGGTTGGATCGCTTCAAACTCGCAACCCTCTGGTTGCTAATTCATTACTTTCCAATTAGGCCACCGTATCCCCAGTTTTTTGTATGAACAGAAGTTTCGGAGAGCTGTACTACGTAATTCAAAGCAAAACAAATGGTATTGCTTGAGAAAGGATTGTTAAAAAAAACATATCGGCATTAGTGTAGAGTTAGGAAATTAAAAATATCTGAGTTCCTTATTATAGTGGAAATGAATTGTAAAATCATCGATGATAAGTAATCTAGCGCTTATCATGGATGAACTATACAATTTCCTTACCTCGTTTCTCTTAAGTACCTATTAGAAAGAGGACGAGGAAACTGAATTTAAACAGTGGAGTATAAATAGTTCTTTTGATAGTTAAGAAAGCTGGTTAGTATGCGTTATGAGTTTTAAAAAACAGAAATAAATGAGTTTTCTTAAAAAACAGTGATTATTTTACTTGCAATCTATTAAGATGTCAACGTTAACAATTGATAAAAAATTGGTCTTGGGATAAAGAAAGGTGTTTACATTTTTTAAAGTGTGCTGCAGCGATCTATCATGGATTCATAAAATCAAAAACATCATTTAAACTTAGAACTTCTTAGTTAAACTTAGAAGATACAAAAGAATGTTAACTTGTTATAGTTTTTTTAGGAACGACTCGATCCATCATTTAGGAGCTTTTGTTCTTATAATGTGTGTCCATTACCTCTCTTTCTTTTTATGGAACTTAAAGCAGCATTTTCAAAAACAGGTTTTTACGAGATGTGAATACCGGAGTTGAAAGAAAGGAATGCAGAAAAAAGTAAATTTGACACTTTTACAATTAAGTTTTGTTTTCTTAATTTTTGTAATACGTCTCACTGCTCCTTTTGGCACCCATGAAAGGGTTTAACCAAGGGGTACATAAATTTTACTAGATCATTAAAACAAAGTTACAAAAACGTTCTATCCTTTGATATTTTATGTCAAGAAGTTCCCCGCGACGTATGTCTCACCTCCCTTTAGCCATCGACTTTCTAATGAAATAGACGGAGCATGTGCGAGCAGCTTCGTTATTTCTTCCAATCACTCGGTTTGGACATATGTCCCTTGTTTTGGTAAAAAGCCTAAATCCTAATATGGGACTTAATGTTGATTAGTTAAAATGATTTTCCAATGTGATTAAAAACACCAGTCAGCGCTTCAATAGTCAATAGGCACATGTTCCGTCTATTTCATAAGGTCTATGCTCTTAACCCTTTGAGCGAGACATATGTAGTCATTGGGATGGCTAGACCTATACTGGGGTTTGTGTGTGGTTTGTAGCCAGTTAAACGTATCCGGTTCTAAGGATAGGTAAACCTATAAGTTTTAAGGACATGCAAAACCTACCCCGAGGGCCCATATCTGGTCTGCGGGTTTGATATAAAACATTCCGTGGACCGTTTATAGAATTTGGATCCGATAAATATATTTGGAGGGTCATATCTTGTCTGCGGGATGGTTATACCTACTATTTTGAGGTTATGGTCTGTGTGCCAGTTATACCTATTCAAAGAGCTTAGCCAACACCGACTCTATACAAAGCCCAGTAAGCTACCATGATGTCACAAACCGACAACAGATGTTGATAATAAACTTACAACGACGTGAACTGATATTAGAGATGTTTATTTATCTTTTGTTAGATTGAAAGTTTTTAAGAACTGCACTCAATCTTTGCAGATCTTATAAAACAAGGAGGATATTTTAAACTAAATTTTTGACCTAATTTTACTTAAAAAATAAATAGAGCTTTTGTTTCGTGTTTGAAATTTAATTTCATTCTCTACTTAACAGTTTTATCATGATCTTTTAAAATGAAAAAACGGAAAAAATAGACCAGTTTTTTGGACAGAAAAAGAAATTAGGTAACTGTAAATTTGCGTAACAGTAGCCTCACGATTGGACTTGTGACGTCACAGGCTCTGCTGGAATTTGTACGTGGGCTTTGTATAGAGTCAGTGTTGGCTTAGATGACGTACGAGCCTGTTAAGCACATCCGGTGGGCGTATAAGGTCCAAGGACCTTTAAAACCTATCAGAAAGACCCTATCCTTGAGGTAACCTATTCGCATTAACACATATACCTTACATGTAGAGATTTTATAGTCGCCATCTGATCCTAACGCGAGAGCAACAGCTATTTCTCAAATAGCTAAAATAGAGCATGAACTCAAATAGCTAAAACATACCACTCAAATTCAATTTGCAGTGGTATTGTAAACTTTTTACGAGGAAACTTTTTCAAAAGGGATTAGCAATCACAATTTTTGTAACACATTCATGAGTTTCCACCTAAGGTCAGGCGATGTGGTTGGAAAACAATGTGTCTTCCAAGAGCTTTCCACACATGCTTAATCGAATTGGAAGACATTCCTTCAAGATCAAATCATAGTACACATAAAGTGGTCGGTGCGACGACCTAATTCGACTAAGTATGTGTGAAAAGGATCACCAAAGCTACCCAGGGCAAGCATCTGCTCGTCTTGCATATTCTATCTGCTTAAAGGAACCTTCCTATACGTCCAGTATATCGAAGTAATGGCTCTAGGAGTTAAAGAAAATTGTGAGGATTTTTGAAAAACTTTTAAGATAGTTGGGGGTTCAATTAACGTCGTCCTAGAGCAACACAGCGGTTTATTGGTTACGGTCTGGGATCAGTTCCGATGGGAATGCTCTGAGGACAACACCTCGTAATTTTGAACCACGGTCAAATGACGAGGCCAACAGCTGAGCTGGAATTCCACTCTCCAAACTTCCACACCACGTCTACGTGAGGACATTTGAGGCCATGGCAGATTTAACGGGCACCAGCCCACACGCAAACGATGGTCTTTGATTGAAACGGGTTTCGAGCTCGCAAAGATCCGATTGCTAATGTGCTACTTTTCTAACCGTGCAACAGTGGCCTCAAACATTTAAAGAGATTTAATCCAATGAAAATCTAACCAGCCAGACTGTGGAGTGCTGTTCTGTGGGTTTGTTGGAGGTTCAAGGTAATGGTAACTTTTAATTAACGTCGTAGTAGAGCAACACCACGGTCTAATGACGACGGGATCAATCACCTATGGGAAAGACCCGAGGACAACACCACGTAATTTTGAACAACGGTCAGTTGACGAGGCGACACCTGAGCTGGCACCCCACTCTCGAAACTTCCACACCAACCCAAAGTGAGAAAGGAGGTTCAAGGAAACATGACTCTAAGATTATTCATAACGTAAAGAAAGTGATATTTACAATGGAGCCTAAAAGCATACGTGATGGGACGTCATAATTGTTAGAATATGTCTAAGAATGAGTACGTACTCGTCCTTTGAGATTGCAGTTGTTCTTGCGGCAATGGGCGCTTACATCACGCACGACGGTGACACTTGCGAGTTACTAAAGTACTAGATAAGTGGTGCCTGTCTGCCACAACCAATAAATTATTTCTATGCTCTTGATTGCCCAATTGCTTCTCTGTTCAACGAAAGACTGTCGTATATGCGGAGGCAGATGCACGTTAACTGTGTCGTGGACTCAGATCTTCTCACGTTGGCATGGCGTGGACAGTGAGTATCAGCTCAGGTGTTGACTTCGTACTCTGGTCGTGGTTTAAAATTACGAGGTGTAGTCCATGATCTTTCGCTTCAGTACTGGTCTAGGACCGTCGCTAATTGCACGTTGTGTTGATTCAGTGCAACAATAATTAACTACCTACCAATTTTTAAAAAAAGGTTCTTTAAAATTTTTTTATGTTGTTATAAAAACTATATATTTACGATCATGTTTTATTCGGAGGTTGATCCCACACCGTCGCCAATAGCACGTTATCTTCTCAAGTGTTCCGTTAATTCAATACCTACCTTCATGATTATGAATAAAATTTATTTACAAATAAAATAACTTAAAACTATCACAAACAAACCGCTCGAAAGTAAACTGTCAATAATTTTCAAAATCATAACAAGCCAAAAAACCGTTTAAGTATAACTTCTCCCTATCTAAAATAGAGGTGTTCGCGAACTACTGTCATTAAGACAGCAGAGCACGGTCGTCGAAACCAAAAACTTCCTACGTCCTGTAGGTTGAAATTAAGTTTTTTTCTCAGATAAAACATAGTGACTATTCATTTTCCCTAGTGTTATGTGCAATTCATATGTATTCAATACTTAATAGTCTTCCCTCCAATACACACAACACTATATAACAATATACTACTTATACTACTACACTAAACTACTATAATCATCTTGCGGTGCCTATTCTTCGAGAGTCAACGGCAGGTTGGGATGGAAACAGTTTGCAGGCACAAAAACCCCTACAAGGATGAGGTTCGTGCCAAAGATTCTCAAAGGGTCAAGACATTCCTAAGGAGAAGACCGATAGATCTTACCCGAGCAGATTTTTTCCCCCTCAGCGTTCAAGAAGCGGACCAGCTTATTCAACTGTTATTGGGCCCATTTGTTTTGCGTTTTGTTCTTGTTTCGTTCTTCGAGTAATCTTTCTACCGCAATAGTGGCCTGGAACTGTTGAGTGACAGGGCAGGAAAGTGGGTAATGGTCTGAGTTTCCTTCTCCACAGGCTGATTTTTTTATTGTGGTGTAATCCAAATCTGAGGCGAAGAGGCACTGACCAGTAAAATACGATACAGACTCCCAGTGATTAGATTGACGAGGTGGGTTGTCTAGTGGTTGCCTAGTCATTAGGAAAACATACCAAATTTTAGTGGATAAGATATCTCGTCGAAAATATTTAGGATTCAGAATATTAAGTGTCCCATGCACTTAAGGCAAAAAGAGGTTTGTTCTGTTGTGTGAAATAATATAGCTGATTGGTTTAAATTTTATGGCGCAAGGTCCAAAAACGGATACGCTGTATCAAATGCAAGACAATGCATACCAGTAAAAGTAAAAGGTTAATATTTAGTCTAATCAACAATAAAAGTGTATGTAAAATTCTACATTAACGGGTTAGGTGGGGTTGCTAATTAACGTAGTACTCTGGAGTAACACAGCGGACTCTAGTTGACCATCCCGAAGGGAAAGATTCGAGGACAACACCATGTAATATTGAACCATGGTCAGATGACGAGAACAACACCTGAGATAGTACCCCAATCTCCAAACCTCCACAGCACGCCAACGTGAACAGATTTGAAGCCACTGCAGATTTAACGTTCACCAGCCCCGTATACACGACGGTTTTTGACTGGACCGAGTATGGAACTCGCAACCCTCTCCCAATTAGGTCACCGCGACCCTTGTATAGTTGAAGAACAGATATGATGCAGTTTAGATGGTATAAAATGAGTAGTATAAATATACAACGCAATTACAATACCCTACAACAATGGACCAGACAGCAAAATGTGATGGTATAAGGGAAATAATACTTGCTTTAATAGAGGGATGGTCCCACACATGCTGTAATTACACTAGCAACCCTTCTGGACATACTTTCAACAAGGTTTTGGTACACTGCTATGGGTATTTGTGTCCATTCCTGCTACAAGAATATCACCAGCTCAACTAGATTTCAGTTGTGGTTCCCTGGTCTGTAAGCGTCTCTCAAACTCGTCCCACAAACGTTTTATGGGGTTTAGGTCGGGACACTGAACAGGCCAGGGTAGACGTTTTACATCCATATCTCGATACCACTGCTTGACATAGGCTGCAATATGACATAGAGCGTTTGTCGTCCTGGAAGTAACAATCGTTCATTTCATAATATTGCAAGATCGTAGGAAGAACCTGATTGGTCAAAATGTTCATGTAGGCGTCGGCGTTCAATTTACCATGAACAACATTGAAAGGTCCCAGGCAATACCACGAAAAACAACCCAAAGGAAGTAGTAGGATTTTGTGCAAATCCGTTGACATCGGGTCCATCATTGTAGGGTAGTGTATATGTTATATGAGTGTTATAATAATACTTGTTATTGATCCATTATAAATAAATTTTCAGAATATCAAAATATATTGTAGATAAATATATATATAAAATGGGAGCGCGTTTTTCTTCATTGAGTTTGTTCGTGGGTGGCCACTCTTTCTCTGATAGCCTCACATAGAGATAATATGGAACAACTAGCCGAAAAACCACCCACTCACAACATGCAAAGAATACAGAACAAGGCTATAAGATGGAAAGAAAGTATAAAACCTTAAGGACCTCTGCAGCCTCTCAGTTTTGCTTTTGAAGTCTAGGAACAAAGAGATCTTTAGAGTTGGAGAGTTGGGAAATATCCACTTTCCTATGGAGATAATAGATCTTACAGAATGGATCAAGAATTACCCTGATGCGATGAAGATATCTAGAAGGCTGTAGTCAGTGGCGAGTTCGACGTTCCCAACTTATTTTTTTCTGAGACAGTCCGGGATGTACAAGATTTTGCTCTACCAGGTTTTAGAAGTTATTTAACGAAAGTAACTCTGCACTTCAGCAAAACGACCAGATCGTGATGCACGATCTGGTCATTCATCGTCGTCATTAGAAGAAAACAGACCAAATCTTGATCTCATCACATTAAAAAAATAGGCAGTATCTTGATGACGAGATATCTCGTAATTAGTAAAATTGGTCAGATCTTTATTGACTAAATATCTCGTCGAAATCATTTGGAGGGTTAAATCTTGCCTTTTAACGATTAACAATTCACACCGTCGTAGTTAGAATAATTTTGTGCTTTGGTTTTCCATTAGGGACATAAATGCGCACTTTTAGGGCTTCCAAATGGTTCCGCGTGTGTAATCAAACTATCTTGAGATAGGGGGCAGGAGTAATGTAAAAGTATTATTCCGTAACATAATGGACAACCTGTTTTCATTTCAAAAAGTTATATATTTAATACATTTCTAATAAAAAAGTAGGTAGTTGAATTAGAGTTCAATTGGAGAACACAATGGGCGGTCCAGGATCAATCTCGAAAGGGAAAAATCCGAGTTCAAACCTAGTAATTTCAGCCATAGTTAGATGTTGAATATAAGAAATGAAACATGAATTTGATACATTTGTGGAAGCTAAATATTAAGTTTTTGGAATTCATATTTTTATTTCATGGCCGGCCTGTCATCTACACAGGAACTGGAGCCCTGTGTGCAGATGTGAATTGGGTTGATATATTCCTTTAAGAATTCCTTTACAAGCATAAACTCTACCGCTAAAATAGATTTCTTTGACGGATGATAATGAAACGCCAACACTCACCTAGAGAGCTCCATGTCACGCAAAGGCAAACACCACTTTACGCAAATAAAACATGCGAAGGGTACGGACTTTCATTGATCATCGATTTTATGCTACCTTGCACTGTTCAACCGCCTGTGATGTGAGATGTGTAACGAACGTAAATCGCTGCCTGTGTTGAGTACAGATTTTACCCATTGAGCTTTTTACCCTGCATTAGGAGCTGATATAATATTCCCGGTATTTACTCCTAGAGCAGATCGTTGTCATGTAAGTCAGAGCTGACATGTCCCTTTATTCTGGGTAACAAACGACAAATGGTGATATTGTACAGTGATCGTAACAAGGTAATACCTGAATTGATTGGCTACAAAACATTCGATCCGTAAATTGTTGGTTAGCTGGATTTATGGGGCAGTTTTTTGAGCCGCGGTAGCTCAGTCAGTAGAGCGTCGGGCTCGCATCAGAAGGGTTGTGGGTTCTGTCCTCGGCGGAGCCTGCGGTTCTGATGATTGCGAGATCGGCGCTTCGACCTGGTTAAAGACCGTCGTGTTCACTAATGGTGACTGGGGCACGTTAAATAGGGTCGTGGTCACAGTCCCCTATGTTCCCATACCAAATCAATACCTCTGGGGGTACCTGATCAGGGGGTTATCGGCCTCTGATTGGGATCTAAATTACGATATGTGTGAATGAATGGATGTATGAAAGGGGCCTTCCTGTAAAGCGGATGCGTCATGTATGTCGAGAAAAGTCGGACTTCCTCCTAATGGGGCTCAATAACATGGAAGGCGCACCCCCACGCCTCTTACCATCTTAGACGGGCCTGGCACTCCTCTGGTCTGCCAGTGTAGGCATGAGAAACAAGAACAACATGGGGCATTTTTTTTGAGGGGGAGGGTATTTGGTTAGTTTTATGGGGCTATTGGCAACTGTCTGCTATTAATTCCAAAGGGAAAGATCAGAGGACGACGCAACGTAATTTTGAAATACGGTCAGATGACGAGAGGCAACACCTGAGCAGTCACTCCTCTCTCAAAACATCTACACTGCGACAATGTGAGGACATTTGAGGTCAAGACAGATTTCAAGTGCACCAGTCCCCCGTAAACGACATTCTTCAGTTGAATCGATGGAGCACAGAACTTACAACTCTCCGATTGTTAATTCGTTACTTTTCCAACCAGGCAACCACTATCCTAGATTTTAGGGCGCAAGTGCTTTTTAAATATTTCATGGGCAAGAAGGGTCATGTATCAAGAAAAATTCGATAAATATTGACCTAGAGCAGGTCTGGGTTTGACGTTGATGGCGGTTGGTTGATTAATGAACCATCAAAACATTTCTGTGAGTTCCTGAAGTATGAGAAAAGTATATAATATTTTTTCAAAATGTATTTTCATTAAATTTAAAGTGTCAAAATCATCGTCAATTCATGTCATTAAAAATAACTGACTACCTTCCAGTTGTACCTGCGTATATGTATATTTTGTTTACATAGTTTGGTTGAATATATGTCCAAAAATGTAGCTTTATTCCAGACCTCGAAATATATTTTTTAATACAGGTGCACCTTGTGCACCTAAGTTTTTAAATTAGGTGCACAGATTATATTTTAGGTGCACATTGAACAAAAACGTAGTATAAGAGCATTCATGTAATGCAAACTACTTTATTTGTTGGGTGTGTTTGGATATGTTACAAGTAGATAGTAAATAAAAATATGTAAACATTTTTTTATCTGCGAAATTATTATTTACAAATATTCAGTCGTCATCAGACATTGGTGGGCAATCAGAAACGTCTACGTTTTTGGCAGATCTTTACACATAAGGTTTAGTATCTATCCTTCTGCTTGTAATTTTCCCTCATTGCATCATAATATTTTCTGGATTAAAGTTTTCGCATAGTGTGTATTTAGGGATTTTAATTACGTTCCTTTAAAGCGAGAAAGGTCGATACTAATATTTTGTTCAGACATCAAAATAACCTAAAATACGCTTCCCCCGCTTTTTGTAACGATAGGTGCACTGTGTGCACCTAGAGGGAAAAAATTAGGTGCACAATTTAATTTTCAGGTGCACAGTGCACCTGTGCACCCGGGTATTTCGAGCCCTGATTTATTCGATATATTTACTGACTAAAGTCAATTCGCAACAAGATTCGCTGAATCGTCAAAAATGGTGCACATAAATTATAATTTATATATAAATCTATTATTTTGAAAGGGCTGCGGTAGTCTGATTGGATGAGTAACGTTAGCAACTGGGAGAGTTACGAGTTCGAATCCAATCAAAGACAATCGTGTACAAAGGGAGGTTGGTGCACGTTAAATGTGTCGTGACCTCAAATGTCCTCACGTTGACGTGATGTGGAAGTATAGAGAGTGGGGTTCCAGCTCAGGTTACAATCTAACGAACTTTCAGAAAGAGGAAGCTTATTTGAATAACATGCTTACACGTATGTTTGTAGTTAAATGAGTTTATCAGCTCAGTTGTGGAGGATGTTGTGTATAAATAGGAAGACAGTGCCGCAACAATGAAACGATTGGGCAGACGACAAAACTTGACTTAAAGGAAACAACGAGCTCTGAAACGGCCTGGAACGTTCTTCTCATCGTTCATTTACTGCTATCATTACCCAAAGGTTTCAAGAATCTTTAGGTGTTATTAGGACCATTAAGTTGCATTAGCGGAATTTTGATAGCTGAGCAGCGGCTGTAAAACACTGGTTAATCCTTAATTCACAACACTTTGTGGGTGCTAAGTTTATTAAAATTGATCGCTAGGTCAATATAAACGGATTTTATTGAGTAACCATGTTGTTTTTCTCCTATGGTCTTTACCAAAACATGGCTTTGTCAAACAACCCTCCGGTTGCTAATGCTCTTCCAACTGTATTACTTCAGGATGCATCTCGGAACGACACTAATAGTTTTAATTCGACGTTAATTCAATGTCCAGGCAAACGTGGAATTCAGTTTTTGCAAGGAGAGGTAAGACGTTTTGTATGTCCTACTCCCTATCTAAAGCCTTTATTGACTTCACTATATCAAGTGAGAGAATATTTGCTTACATCAGCCTATAACACACTACCCTTCATTAATTGACCGGACAGCAAGATGTGATGGTATAATGGAAATAATACTTGCTTTAATAGGGGGATGGTTCCCCACGTGCTGCAATTACACTAGCAACCCTTCTGGGTATACTTTCATCACGGTTTTGATACACAGCTATGGGTATTTGTGTCCATTCCTGCTGCAAGAATGTAGCCAGTTCAGCTGTAGATTTCGGACGTGGCTCCCTGGTCAGTAAGCGTCGCTCTAATTCGTCCCACAAATGTTCTATGGAGTTTAGGTCGAGACTCTGAGCAGGCCAAGGAAGACGTTTAACATCCATATCTTGCTACCACTGCTTGACAGAGGCTACAACATGACATGGAGCGAGTCGTTCTTGAAGTAACATTCGTCCATTCCATAAAGAACCTAGAAGAATATGACTGTCCAAAATGTTCATGTAGTTGTCGGCGTTCGATTAACCATGAGCAGCATGTAAAGGTACCAGGCCATACCACGAAAAACACCCCCAAACAAGTAGTCGGATTCTATGCAAATCCGCTGGCGTCCGATTCGTTATTGTAGGGTAGTGCACATAGAATATCAAGAAAACAGCTTCTTCATCCTCTCTGAGGTGGTGGAACGTCATGCGGTGTTAATTAAAACACCCAAGGAACAATTTTCACCCAAACTAAATACCGAACCCAAAAAAGAACACCGAGTTTATTTCACAATCTTTGACTGTGCGAGACGTTTTGCAGTAGACGATCCCCCACCTTATTTCCCTCCCCCCTCGTTTCATGTTTCCCTTCCGTCGAGGCAATTTCAACTAATCTCATTTCTTCTCGAGGCCCCGAGTCTCAAAAGGCAACAAGAAACCGCGCTCATCGTGTTAGGGGAGAGCTCGGTTAGTTGCCTCTTTCCTGCCTCTCCCCTGTGTGTAGACACGCTCGTGCGGGCTTCATCATCCGATGTGAGGACGGAGAGAAAAATCAACGAACCAATTGGGTGGGTTGGATAGGAAGACGAACTGGCCAAGGAAGGTGGAGGAAGGAGCAAGGTGGCCATGTTAAATCGGTAGTCGAGTGGAAGGAGCCATGCAGTGGACTTGTTTTTTTGTTTCAGTTGGGTGAAAAGTAGAGTTGCTTTCTTTCGGGATCGAGTGAAGACTTAATAAAGTGTCGCAAACCGAATGTGGAAGACCGGTATTTACCGTTCGACACCGAGAATTGTGCATTGAAACATATTTTATTTTTAAATTTAAGTGAGTTTTAGTAAATGTGATTGAAAACAAATATTTTAAGGGCATATTTCTAAACCGTATGTACGGTGGGTAGAGTAAATTATGGTCCCAGAGGAGCAACACATGGAGTTGCTTTCTTTCGGGATCGAGTGAAGACTTAATAAAGTGTCGCAAACCGAATGTGGAAGACCGGTATTTACCTTTCGACACCGAGAACTGTGCATTGAAACATATTTTGTTTTTAAATTTTGAATTGATTTCTAGTAAATGTGATTGACAACAAATCTTTTAAGGGCAGATTTCTAAACCGTATGTAAGGTGGGTAGAGTAAATTATGGTCCCAGAGGAGCAACACAGTGGAGTTACTTTCTTTCGTGATCGAGTGAAGACTTAATAAAGTGTCGCAAACCGAATGTGGAAGATCGGTATTTACCGTACGACACCGATAATTGTGCAGTAAAACATATTGTATTTTAAATTTTGAAGTGATTTTTGGTAAATGCGACTGAAAACAAATCTTTTAAGGGCATATTTCTAAACCGTATGTACGGTGGGTAGAGTAAATTAAGGTTCCAGAGGAGCAACACAACTGGATGTTGTCTTCGGTCTGGGATAAATTTCGAATGGAAAGACAACACCTAGTAATTTTGCAAGATAGGGACATGACCTGAGCTGGCGCTGCAAAGTTCAACGCCACGCCAACATGTGGACATTTGAGGCCACGGAGAGATTTAACGAGCTCAATCCTGGTGTACAAGATGGTTTTGGGTTGGATCGAGCTTCGAACAAACAAACCCTCCGGTTGATAATCCATTATTCTTCCAACAAGGCATCTACTTCTACATCGCGGAATTCAAGGAAACGCGGTATGCGGGTGAAATAGGGTTATAGAAGAAGAAAACAATGCAAAACAAGGATAAATAATGACTATTATTATCCAAAAAAAAAGAGTTGAAAAATAAAGGTTCACAATACGAGTGGTCAGCTTTAGTGAAACATAAGGATTAAAACAATGTGATGCTGAAATTTAATACGGTGTGTGTGAATTTCTGATAGCCACGCATGATGCACAACGATTTCACATGTTTTCGATGAGGGTATGGAGGAGTTGTGTGCTCAAAGAGTACTAAGCCTCCCGGAGATCAATTTTCATTTCCGAAACGGTGCTTAGTGAGTGGCGGAGGGCTGCAATATGTATTCCGAGCACATCCCACACATGCTCTATAGGATTCAGATCCGGAGAGTTGGCAGCTCACTGCATAGGCTGGGTATCGTTACTTTGAAGGAAGGCGTCGACCAGGGCTGGATGGTGAGGAGATGCGCTATCATCCATGAATGTGAAAACAGAACTGACAGCTCCTCAAAACAGGAGAACGGCAGGCTCAAGGACTTCGTCTCTGTATCTTTAACCGGTAACAGACCCCGTGTCAAAAATGTGGAGGTCTGTGCGGACGTCCAGCATGATGCCTGCCCAGACCATGACTCCTCCTGAAGGAAAACGATATCTTTCCGTGATGTTTTCCCCGAGTGTAAACGTGTTCAACGTTCTCTACACATCGTTGTATGACGAGAATAAGCTTGCATACCAAATCAATGAACATGACATTGCCCCACTGTTGTCGACTCCACTGCCGATATTCCAAATTCCACTGTAAACGCGCGTTTCTGTGCAGACGTCAGGGGGCTGCAAACTGCTGGTCGTCTGCCATAGAGACCAACGTGTCCGAGTCTCCTGTGAACAGTTTGTCTCGAAACTATGACATATGTGGTGGCTATTAGGGCTGAATCTAGTAGCCTGTTAGTACGGTTACTCTGATATCGCGCATTTATCCCTAAATATCAGTCTTGCCTAGCGATTGTTACCCTTGGACGACCTGTTACTGGTCATCGGATAATATCTCCAGTGGTTTTAAACCTCTGCTGCTGTCTCTGGAGATCACACACTGAGGCACTCAGATTTCGAGACATTTCGGTTTGCTTTCGACCGGATTCCAGCATTCCAATAATTCGGCCCTTCACAAACGTGTCCACTTGGCATTTTTCGTTCTTATTGATTGTTAACAATGCTTCGTACCACAGGAATCGCGAAATTTCTGTCTAAACTGGCCATGCCTTTCGAGGATATTTTATACTCGCCCCGACGTGAGTTGGTGCTTTTAGCATGTCGACGTCAAATGAATTGTATTGCATATGCACAATGTTTTACGCCTCTAGATCGGAAGGGTCCTGGTTTGATTCCGGGTCAGTGCATGGATGTTTGTAAGTGTACAGTGTAGAGGGGGCTGGTGCACATTAAAAAGGACTTGACTCTTGGAACATCTCAATGAAAGTCCTCACGCTGGGTTGGTGTTGGAAGTTTGGAGAGTGGGGTGACAGCTCAGAGGTTGCCTAGTTATCTGACCGTGGTTCAAAATTACGTGGTGTTGTCATCGGATTTTACCCTTAGCGGATTGATTCCGGACCGTCGTCAATAGCACGTTGTGTTGCTCTAGTACGACGTTAATTAAAATATTACCAAATTACAATGTTTTACCTTCCTCTTATAATTCTCTACAAGTGATTTTGATCCCTTGTATCCGCATTTACTCCTAATGTTTTCGTATTTTACGATATATGCTTAACGTTTGAACATGAATGTAGGCTGTTCATAAAATTGAATTCAATGGGGATGCAATCGAAGGACATCGGGAAACGTTGCGATAAGCTACAGAAATATATGTTCTGTAATGAAAAATGGGTGTTGAACATGTCTCACCGTTGTTCAAAATCAATAGTGTTGTCCTAGGATCTTTCACTTCGGGATTAATCCGGGACCGTCGCTTCAATGCGACTTTAATTCAAATTCCTGTATTTTTAATGCTACATAGTTATAACTTACTCATTTCAAATATGGACTGCAAGCACCTCAAAACTAAAACTAAAACTAAAAAAAAAAAAAAAACTAATTTTTTTTGGAAAACATTTCACCGTTGTATTATTAAATTCTTAAGACTTTTGTATGAGTCAACCTATATTAAAAGCAAAAACTCACCTACAAGTAAAAGGGAATCGGTGAAAAGTATTTTGCTGTAACTAAAGTTAAAATTATTTTTTAAACTATCGTTTCACGTTTTGAAACATATTTAGCTTTTTGTAAAAATGTGTTTAATGATACAGTATAGATGTGTGGTAAAATCAATGGTTTCCACTCAGCATTTCAAAGTTTTCCAAGGGGGTCAAAGAGCTGTTCATTAGCATCCATATCTTTTAATTGTACTATCCACCATACTATCCGCAGCATCATAATAGTATATTTAAACATAGCATGGCCATTTATAGTACATTGTATGCAGGGTAAGATGTTCTTTAACCCTCTTGTGGTTATCTCGAACAAGTATCTGGTCATTAGCAAAACTGACCACATCTTGATGGACGAGTTATCTCGTCATTCAAAAACAATTGACCAAATCTTGATTTAGTTATCACTAGGGCAACTTTTATTGTTGCAGTAAAAATGGGGAAAGTTGCATTTATCATTTCCTAAAGTTGCATTTAAGAGAATAAAGTTGCATTTTTTTTGATGCTCTAAAATCTAAAATAAACTATTCGTAAAAAAGAAATCAGAATTTATTGACAATTTTAGTGATTTACAGAAGTATTATTATACATAATTAAATACTGAAGAACATTGACACTGTTGAATGGCTGATCCTTGGCCAGTAATCTCTTTGACATTGAAAAACTGCACTGTACAGAGACTGATGTTGCTGCATTGTTGCAGTAGAAAATAATCATTTGGAGAAATATCGTCTTGGGAAAGTGTAGCAATAACCGGTCAGGTCGTTATTTTTGTCCAATCGTTTTTTAAGGTACGCTTTAAGGTTGCAAGGATCTTTAATAAAATCCTCGATCTGTTACATTCATTCGCTGTCTCGATGTTGTACATTTTCCATTCCGATTTTTCTACGAGACGAATCAAACGTTCGTAGCTGCTTTTGATTTTCAGCAAACGTTTTGGCAGCTCTGGGTGAACGAAGTTTTGCGTTCCAATCATCTGCATGGTTTTATGTATACATATATATTCGGAAATATTACCCTGCAAAATAGTTATTAAATAGTTACCTATTTAATTTTGTGTTAAATTTGCAAAATTAAATAGTTGCTTATTTGATCTTGAGCTAAATTTTAAAAAGTTGCAGGCGGTTGCATTTATGCAAAAAGTTGCATTTATGGAAAAAGTTGCATTTATGTTGCGGTTATAACTCACTTACAATACACCCCATGCAGGAGGAATTTTGGTTTTAGCACTATACATGCAGCGTAGAACACGTGAAAAAAAGTTGTGTTTGTTGCAAAAAGTTGCCCTAGTTATCATCAAAAAATCGGAACTATCTTGATGACGAGATATCTCATCATTAGCAAAATTGGTCAGATATTGATGGACGAGATATCTCATCGAAACCACTAGGAAGGTTGAAATAACTTGCCCTCTCCTTAACCCTCCCATGGCTGACATTCTTCCAAACAGCATTTTTCTGTTTTTAATCTTAACTGCCTTCATACCACACTATCTTTTAATTATGCCGGCAATAAATAAACGCTTCCTTGTCTAAAGCGACGAATACTCGGAATTCAAGTCCAACACATACAGAAAGGTGCCTTTATTGTCTCTTTTACATCCGAAAAGATGGCTGTTTTCACAGCAACAAAATGAACAGCCTTTCTTGCAGAATGACCAACATAATAAGAGTTTTTCATTACTTTGATAATCAGGAAGGACATAATGTATGTAAGTTTGAAGATTCTTATTGTGCTTGTACCTTGTTTGGAAAAAGTTCGATAAAAGTAGATTAAGGGGTAAAGTTTTATTTTTCTGCTTTTGATAGTTTGTTAATACTCGTTATAAAGATGCTGGAATGTGCTTCCTATAAAAGCACCTTCCATGTTTTCTAATTCACAAATTGATTTAATAACGTATTTCATAGGATATTTTTCCTGCTCCAAAGGTACTGTAAAGAAAAGGATCAGAAACTAAAATGGAATGAAAGATTTTTGGTTTCATTTTTAACCCTGTTGGTGGTTGTCACGTCGAACTATCTTTACATTTGAAGAAACCTGACCAGATCGGGATATCGTCATGATCGGCAAAACTTGATGACAGGATATCTCTTCATTAGCCAAAATTGACCACATCTTGAATGACGAAATATCTCATCGAAACTACTTGGAGGGTTAAAAATATTGAAATGAAAGAGTTAACCCTCTAAGCATCCCGATATTTCTTTGTTAGGTAATTAGTTAGTGTTGCACTGGAGCAGCACAACGGGTTATTGGTGACGGTCTGGGATCAATCCCGAAGTGAAAGACCAAGGACAACGCCTCGTAATTTTGATTCACGGTCAGATGACAAGATAAACAACTGGGATGGAATACCGCTCTCCAACCTATTTTGTCTATTACCTATTTTGAATTCGCCTAGCATATTATTAAATGGCATTCTGTGGTATTAAAAGTATCTGTGGACCACTGTACAACTTTTTATTTTGTTTCATTGAGTAAAAATGAAGCATCTCCTTTCGACTTCGAGAAGAGATGGGCAACGCTATTTATTCTAAGTTAAAAGACAGTGCAGAACTTAATATTTGAACTTAAAAACCTACTTAGCTCATTATATATATATATATATATATATATATATATATATATATATATATATATATATATATATATATATATATATATATATATATATATAAATATATATATATATATATATATATATAGTCTCCCATCGTCGGGCTAAATGGTCAACCATCCGGGATGGTTGCAATCGTCTTCCCATAACATCTCAAATGTCCTCTATGGGAGAGAGATCAGGAGACCCAGCTGGCCAAGGAAGTGTTGGGAAAGCTTGAAGACAATTTATAGTAACACGTGCAGTGAGCGGCCGGGAATTATTTTGTTGAAAAGTAAGTCCGGGGTGTCGCAAAAGGAACGTTTACATAACCAGTTCTAGAATGTCGTATACGTACCGCTGTGCTGTAAGTGTGCCAGAAATGACTAACAAAGGGGTCCGGCTATAAAAGGAGTTGGCACCCCAGACCATAACGCCGTGTTGTGGGCATATGTGGCGTGCGATAGTAAGGGCAGTATCCCCACTCTGTCCTGGACGTCTCCAAACCCGCCTGCGGTTGACGTCGGGACATAGTTGGAAACGGGACTCGGCTCTAAAGGCTAAAAGTATACAATAAACGCCGTTCCAAGTTGATCGAGTAAAGCACCACTGTAATTCTGCACCTACTTGGTGCTTTGAATTTTGTGTTATCTATCTATCTATCTATCTATCTATCTATCTATCTATCTATCTATCTATCTATCTATCTATCTATCTATCTATCTATCTATCTATCTATCTATCTATCTATCTATCTATCTATCTATCTATCTATCTATCTATCTATCTATCTATCTATCTATCTATCTATCTATCTATCTATCTATATATATATATATATATATATATATATATATATATATATATATATATATATATATATATATATATATATATATATATATATATATATATATATATATATATATAAAAGACGAGCTGGTAAGTATTTTAATTACCTTCGTACTGGAGCAGCACAGCATGCTATTGGTGACGCTGCGGGACCAATCCCCAAGGGAAAGATTCGAGGACAACACCACATAATTTTGAATCCCGGTCAGATGACGAGGCAATACCTGAGCTGGCGCTCCACTTTATAAACTATAAAAGGCGAGAGAAAAGAGCAGTGAGTAAAATTGAGGATTTTTTTAAATACAAAATAAACTACGGCTACAAGAGTAACAAACTGCATGGACTATTGTATGTTAAAAGTACGATTAATATATCCATATCCAGCGTTATCTCTTTGCTTTCTTTCTCATGAGTGCTCGACACCTGTTTCACCAGCAACAGTTGAATTGGAATAGCAACTCCTCAAAACTCACTAACAATGCATATTGGATACCTGGATTGGAAGGACTTGATTAACAAGAGCCTAATTAACGGACTCCTTTTTTTTAAAATTAATGTACAATAAAAGAACAATGAATCCAACTTGGAAAGATATTCAGTTAATACAATTAGTTTACGTTCGAAAGGCTTTCGTGCAATAAAGAATTCAATAAGTATATGCTAAGGGTAAACTCAGATGAATGCGTTGTTCTATTCTATTTCATTACATCTCTAATTAAGTCGCCCATATGTTTGCGTAGATTTACGTTCTAATAGTATAGCATGCGTAACATTGGTAAATGACTATTTCACTACCGTGAGTCTAATTAATTCTAAAAGATTTCACCGTCCACCCCATGCTAATGATATGGACCTATAGCCTTTAATATTGAACTAGCATAATTGCTTTGTGTGGTTAGATTTGAATTAGGCGTAAGTTAAAAGTGATTAGAATAACTTCTCTGTTTTGTAGAGGACTCAATTGAGAAAGCAACTTATTAGAAACCGGAGAGGTGGAAGTTGGAAACTAGAACCCACAAAACATCGTAGTGTTCGTGGGGCAGTGCACGATAAATCTGTCGTAGCTTCAAATGTCTTCACGTTGGCATGGTGTTACAATTCGGAGAGTGGGGTGTCGGCTCATGTGTTCTCGTCTTCTCTGACTGTGGTTAAAAATTACAATGTCCTTGGATCTTTTCCTTCGGAATTGATCCCGGACCGTCGCCAAAAGCCCGTTGAGTTGCTACAGAGCGACATTTATTAACTACCTACCTACCTACCTTTTATAGAAGAATATAGCTTCCATTGTGTTCTGAAAATAAATCTAATGACTCCAGTTTTACTGTTTCAAAAATTTCTGCAATTTACTTGGTGAACCTAATCAATATATACACGGTTCATTCTTCGGAATAATTCATTGGATTGGACGTCGTAGGCGGACACTGTTTCACCTGTGCGGCTTTCAGCTGTTTAGTCCGCCTTACGGAGGAGATTTGGGGATAAAGGAGAGCCGAGCAATCTACAATACATACATAAAACATTTAAGTACATACACAGAAAGAGGAAAGGCAAGTGAAGGGCAGAACATGTAAGCACAAAAAAAAAAAATACGTAATGACAAAAGAAAAGGATGACAGAAGAAAAGGATAACAAAAGAAAAGGATGGCAAAATTTGAAAATTGGCATAAACGCGATAAACCATAAACAAAAATCCATACACAAAAACATAAAATCATTTTCAGAAGGAAAAAAATGTTAAATCCTAAAATCAGAAAGTTTAAACATAGCCAAAATGACATGTACTAGTTTCGAAAGAAAAGCAAAGTCATTTTGAGAACTTTCGACTTCTCAACTCTTACAGATGTAATAAATGTTGGAGCTGAGAAATTCCATCACTTTAAAGATTTTGTGGTGGAAGTGTCTGTTCTTGGCAGTACTTTGGCACCAATTAGAGTAGTTTTGAAGAGAAGGTTTCACCAAATGTACCATGGACATGTGAGATCACAGTCAAAATTGCGGTTACTATTCCGATTTCCGTAATGTCCTAGGAGAAGGTTGATTGGTTGTTTTCGTGTTTTATGACGCAAGTGTCACACTTCGTCAAGCTGCACCAAACACAAGACAGACAATGAGGGAGGAAGGAAAAGCAAAAAGCAAGGGAGCAAAGATCACTCGGGTACCTCGAGGTTGTTATTCAGGGCATATGAGAAGAATTACGAAATACTTTGATATGATGTACAGGATAATAGTTAGCTAACATAGATATCGGATTGTACTTAACAGGAAAAAACTCCCAGGAAAAATTGCCTTCGATACAGAAAAAAACACATTTACTATTTTTAAACAAGAACAGTTTTCAAGAAACATTTCAACAACAAATAAGTTACAAAATACTTGTAGTTTCAATGTACAACCTCTGTTTTTAAAAACTTTAAGAAAAAACGTTTTTTCAAATATTTTTTTACGTTAATATTCCTTCGAGACATTGCAGAAGTTTTCATGTTTGAAAATAATTTTCATGTAAAGATAATAAATAGAGAACTCCAGAGCAGTGATTCCGTTGCGTTCCGAATTGAAACAGACCCCTCCGCACCGAGTTATTTAAAACTCATAACGGATTAGTCACTGAAGGCTAGGGAAAGCCTCGAGTAGGAAGCTTGAGGAAGGGGGCCATAGGACACGCTTCCCTTAAAGTTAACCTGTCCGCGTAGGATAGGCAAGACGGGGAGTGGACGACTAGCGCGTCTTTTTAGTAATGGCTCTTCGTTACGTGGATGATTCTATTTAGGACCGTAGGGAGGTCGGTAGGGACTCTTGATAAGTGAATCGATTCTTCAGTTTGATTCTTTCGTAACTTGTTTTGATCATTTGATCTACAGTGAGCTATGATTATTTACTTGTCTGGTAGTCTTTTTTTTGTGTGTCTTCTATGATTTTTTGAAGCAGATTGATGGAATGTATGATTGATGGAAGGGTACTTATACTTTAAAGAGCTTCTTTTTGTGATGCAACGATGGCCTAATGGCTAAAGTCACCCACCTTCAGATTAGCGTCGGCAGCGGAGGACGACTTCCCGAGTTCGAACCCAGCTGGCGGAAAAATTTTTAGATCCTCCAAATTATTTAAAAAAAATTCCAATTTAATTCCTTTTCATTCAAATTTACTTTTCCTAATTTTTAATACCCTTTTCATATTTTTCCAAGCTTCCGTTGATTTTACATAAATAATCTAAGAACCACTCCTGAACTCACTACCAGCTGATATTTTTCCGCCCCTCTGCCGTCCCCTTTGCTTTAGGATGATGATGTCGTATCCACCGCTGGCTTAGGACCATTCTGATGTAACAAAAAGCATACATAAAACACTAACTTATATAATTATTAACTTATATAATAAAAGGATACAATTTTCGGCTCCCACCTCTACCCACCCATAGCCATGGATCTGAAAAGAAAAGAAGAAAGCAGAAAGGAAGAGATAAATCGCCAACAACTATAAACCTTGATGACATACGCATCTAGGTCATGTGATCCGATTAGCCGATCAAGTTGGACTTCCGTAAAGTACTATCATGGGATTGAGGCGCCTGTCCTCCCCACGGTCCTAAATAGAATCGTCCACGTAACGAAGAGCCATTACTAGAAAGACGCGCTAGTGGAGTGGACGTGGTCGACTTGGAGACGTGTGTGTCCATTCGGGCTCATAATGTCAATCTACCGGAGTCATGAATTGAGCTGGGTGTAGCTTT
Source organism: Metellina segmentata (assembly GCA_947359465.1). Lineage (NCBI taxonomy): Eukaryota > Metazoa > Arthropoda > Arachnida > Araneae > Tetragnathidae > Metellina > Metellina segmentata. The sequence continues at coordinate 37,641,291 of OX375874.1, read as the reverse complement.
CATCATCGATGCTAGAGAAGTGATTGTACGCACTTGTTTCACTTCGGAAGTGAAGTAAATTGATATGTTGTCTGTACAATTTCAGCATGTTCTTGAACGAGATTTTCTGTACAACATAAAGGGCGGTAATGTTTTGGTGAGAGACGTACTTACCTGTTTCTTAACTTGTGACATAAATTTTCATGTTTCTGAAATGAAATATCATCATGGCACTTACCTGAGGTATTTTATGTCAATACAAATGTAGTTGGCGTTAGTGTTTCCTTTACATATTCCGAAGGTGACATCACTTGTCCTTTGAGCACGATTTCAGAACTTAGTCAATATCAATTCCAAGTTAGGAATTTATAATTTATATATGATTGTTGATTGGTAAACGCTAATTAGATTGAACACCAAATGTCACCAAAACGGCTATAAACTAAATTTCAAGATATCGTGCGAGAACATTTGGGTTGGGGAAGTAAATATCCGCATTCCGTCCCCTTTGTTTGCTTGCACCGTAAATTCGTCTCATAGAATCATAAAAATTAACGCTAAGCATGGTCAAAACGGCGATAAATCAAATGAATTCGTAACCGAGAAATATTTTTTCTTCTAGTAGTTTGCTTATGATTACGCTAAAAAACTCTCGCTTCAAAAGTAGTCATACATTTAATAATTTTTAGTAGCATTTTTTATATGTAACTGTGCGTTTTTGTACGTCTATAACAATCCATATTTATTTTACACTCGAAAAGTAGAAATCACGATGATCGTTCGAAAATATTTAATTTTTGCGCCCAATTATAATTACAGATTCAATTCGGAAAATTTTCAACGAAGTCAGACAGATGGGAAAGTCACTTCATTTGAAACTACATCTTAATTAAAACAGGTAATGAACCTAATTTAATATACAAACTAAGATTGAATACTCGGAACGAAAAGTAAAACGAGATAGAAGAATTTTTAATTCGACTTCGCCTTCAAAACACATCTGGCATGCTTTCCTTAAAATCATTTACCAAACAAAATTACCGTAACCAGAGTCAAAAATAATTTCTGACTAAACTACTTCCAAATCTACTTAGGATGTTCAGGGTAAATGTATATCATATGGAACAAAACGAAATTTCGAACAACGCGATATCTTGGTAGCTAATTATCGAAATATATCTGGATCTTTCTAAAATTCTTCTCTGTAGGTAGAAAGCACATATATTTTGCGTTGGGCGTCAGACGATAAACAGTTGTTTAAAGTAAAGCAATTTAGTATTTTGAGGGGAAGAAAAATATTTTAGAAACTTATTTAAAGCCAATTTCTAAAGAGAAAAATATCTTAAAAGCAGGATCATCACAAAATCCGTTCTTAAATGTGTTAAATACTAGTTTTCACAGAAAATTAATTTTTTCTTAAAGCAAATGCATCTTTCTGTCAAAGCACATGTGTATACAATATTGAACATTTTCCGTATTACTATTTTTCATGTAAAATATATGATAAAAATAATAATTTACAATAATGAAATACATTTTCTATGAGAATTGAGTTTTTAATTGATTGGAAATGAACTCATCAATGTTTGCACTCTAATACGGAGATTTTATTAAAATCTTTAAATAAACGTTGAAGTACTGCGTAATGGTAATAAGCGTACCGGTAAAAATTAAAATTCAATAAACTCAACAGATTTTCTAAGGTACTGATCAAATGAATCGCAATTATGAAACAACAGAATTTTTAAACCACAACTTCATCATGGGATACCGACCCAACGAAGGGTTTACGGTAAACAAATATTTACCACATCGTAAAAGATGACTAAATGAGAAAAGGAAAATCTTTTGTGGGATGCAAGGCAGAAATTGTGAGCTATGAAATGAAAACGCAGGTACTCCTCTAAAAAAATTTACAAAAAATTTAAGAGGGGGCAATCAAAGTGTCTTAATTTTTTGATGGAAAGTGGCAAGGAACATTTTGCACATCAAATTCGACTGAATTTAAACCGCTTGCTTGACTTCAAACTCCCTGGAGAACACAAATCGCACTATTTGTATGATGTTTCTTTGTAGCAAGGGATGAACAGCCAGGCGTCGTTGTGCTGTGTTGCTGGTTTCTTGATATGTAGTTGAAATGGGAGGGCAGGTTGTAACGTTGTGGTCCGGGTCTGCTTCCATGCCACAGATGCAGAGGTCACTGTAATGGGTGTTCATACGAAATAAATACTTCAGGAACGGGTAGTCGCCCGTGTAAAAGTGTGTGAGCTTTGGGGTGAAGATGAGACATTTCGTGCAGACCTTGGGGAAGAACCAGAATGTTTACCGACCTTTAGTGGAGTTTAGCCAACTCTCTTGACAGCTGTTAATGGATGTAAGCTTGAGAGACCTCTTCAGATGAGACGCCGGGAGAGGGAGAGGATTCAAGCGGATGGACACATTACCGGTGGCACGTCTTAAATGATGATCTGCTGCTTCGTTTACTTCAACACCGCAATGGCCTATGACCCAAGACACATATATACACGTCTATGGAACTGCCACTTCAATGATGGAATGTATTCTCTGTGCCATCGGGTTAGTTGTGAGAAGGTTGGTAAAAAAAGTCACCCTGGACAGGCTGTCCGAGAAAATACATTTGTTTTTTTGAGCAATTTCAGAGTGCCCAGGATGAAGGTGCTCAAGTAACTCAGATTGGAAACTGAGTTGTAAAGTCTGAGTGCTCACTCAAAGATCTTTCTACCAGGAACACACAAAAGGTGGTGGCGGTTCCATCCTAGGCTTTAGACCCGTCTGTGTAGATTTGATAGCGTGTTGCTGTGTGGCTAGGTGTAACGAATGTGTTTGTTGTGTGTTGGTTTCCTGTGAAGTTTGGGGTTTTTCGTTATGAATTCGTGGGGAAACCAGGAGATACCATATGCTGTGTTGGGTCTGCCGAGTCTGGTAACAAGAGTCGAACCCTTTCCCTTGCTGCCAGAATGTCGATTGGTTTTAGGCGGGCCAGTAAAATTACAGTGTTTGTGGAGGTGTTTCTGTAGCCTCTGGTAATACCAATAGCAAAAAATCTCTGAACTGTGGCTAGGTGTATAAAGATTTGGCATTTTGGGTTTGTACCGCAGCTGGCTGCAGCGTAAGCCAGAATTATTTACACCACCATTTTATACCAGAGTATAAGATTTCTCCTTGTGTACTCTGAGAACTATTTAAGTCATTCATTTGCCATGGTTTCTATCTCTATTCTTGAGCTGTCAGACTCTGCGAACAGAAAGTCGTCCACGAAAGCCTGAAGTTGGCAGTAATCTGGCCAAGATTTTCGCACGACATCATCAGCTAGAATTTTCCAGAGAAGAGGAACCAGTCTGGATCCTCGAGGGTAGCCTTGGGAGACAAATTTGCTGATTGTTGCTGAAGAGTATACCGTAGAAATACATCTTTAATGGAAGAAGCTAGATATTAGATGAAAAAGGCAGGGTTTATAGTTAAAGCCGCAGAGATTCTCCAGAAAAAGAGGCCGTTGCGCGGATTCGAACGCTTCTTTGATGTCGATGGATATGACCGCGCTATACCTACCATTTTCCTTATTGTGACGGATGATTCCAGAATGTCCAGGATGGAATGTTCAGTTGAGGCTCTGTGAAACCGTACTGGTTTTCGCTTAGCGAACTGATAAGTTATAAGGAAGTGGACCAGGTGATTGAAATGATGAGTTTTTCCAATATTCTTCCCAAAATGGGTAACAGTCATATAGATCTGTAAGAGTATGGAGAGTCTTTAAACATAATTAACCCTTCAGACTTCAGGAGATGTCAAAAACTAATTACTCTACAATAATGAAACATAGCACAGTTATTATAGAACTTCCCCATTGCCTATAAAAGGATTTATAATCATTATGATCGATTCACAATAATTTGACTCATGTATTTCCAAATGTTTAAACCTTGCCTCATTGAAGGACACGTCGGAATAATATTATTACAAACAGAAAATTTTCGAGCAAAGATTTTTGAAAATTGATAATTTTACAGGTAATGAGTATTATACTTAGTGTGAAACGGTTTCATTAAAACAGAGTAATTAGTTTTTGATCTATTTTATAGACGGACCACAAAACCACACTGGGCCGAAACGTGCTATTAATGATAAATGGTTAAAATGATTTCCTTCTTAAACAGTGAGCCACGGTAGCCCAGTTGAAAGATTAATGGATTAGCAACCGAAGGTTTGCGAACTCGGTTCAACCAAAGACCATCGCTTACGCGGGGACTGATGCACTTCGAAACCTGTCGTGGCCTCATATGTCCTCACATTGGCGTGGTGTGAAAGTTTGGAGAGTGGGGTTATAACTCAGGTGCTGACCTCGTCATCCGATCATGGTCAGATCTCTTCTTTCGGGATTAGTATCACACCGTAGCCAATAGCTCCAGAATGATATTAATTAACTACATATCTATCTATACTAAGTATAAAAAGGATCATAAATGTAAAGTGATTAGGTTTAGAGTTGCGTTGTGGACCGCAAAACAATTTTTGACCAAAACGGGTTCCAATATTTTTGTTCATAAACATAAAAGTTTAAATGACGAAATCTCTTTAAGGTAGGTAGGTACGTATTTAATCAAATTCGCACTGTAGCAAAGCAAGGGCTATTGGCAACAGTCCGGGATCAATCCCCAAGGATAAATTTGAATAGAACATACCAAAAAATTAATTCTTCCCAGAATTTTGAAAACTTTACGTCTTTCCACTGAAACTCGAGAGTTTAAAGGTACTTGTCCCTCCCCTAGTGTTTGAAATAAATAAGCTAAAACAAAAACGGCACAGAACCTATTAGAATTAAACACTGCGTCTGCACTCACACCGATTTACCTGACAGAATAATCAACATCAACATCAAAATCTTCCCCAACCAATCTCCACTAAAAATTTAAGCAGTGGAACGGCGGAGTCTTAATGGACTTTCGCAGGCACTTATCAAATGAATCGGCTATTGGTAACAGTCCGGGATAAATCTCCAAGGATAAATTTGAATTGAACATACCAAAAAAGTAATTCGTCCCAGAATTTTGAAAACTTTACGTCTTTCCACTGAAACTCGAGAGTTTAAAGGTACTTGTCCGTCCCCTAGTGTTTGAAATAAATAAACTAAAACAAAAACGGCACAGAACCTATTCGAACTAAACACTGCGTCTGCACTCACACCGATTTACCCGACAGAATCATCAACATCAAAATCTTCCCCAACCAATCTCCACTAAAAATCTACGCAGAGGAACGGCGGAGTCTTAACGGACTTTCGCAGGCACTTATCAAATGAATCGCAATTACGAGAACCCCGACAGGACACAGACATTTTCATTCCCACTAAACAGGTTTAAAAGTACGCCGGCATCATTTTCGCGAGGGAACTTAAAATATTGAGCAGTCGTGCCGTGATAGCCACTTCTGCCGCGAAAAGGGGTTCTGCAGGAAGATTACCATAATGAATTTATACTACGGAGCAGCTATGTGGTGGAGCATATTTCACGGAGTATGAAGTCAGGGCTGGGGTTTATTAAACACTAACTTAAACGAGCCGTTTCACGGTTTATCCGGCGTAGAGCGAAATAACAAGCACCCCCCTCCCTTTTGCGTCCCTGCGCATGCGTGGTCTTGTTAGGATCTCTTTAAGCCTTTCCGCCTCCCGTGCTCTTGCGAAATCTAGGAGTTGAGAGTTGGGAAGCGCGAGAGCAGCATCACTTTCTGCCTCTGGCAATCCCTTGCGGAGGAAGTTTTTCCAGTCAGCACACGCGGCGGTTTGCGTTCTTGGTTTAGACAAGTTTGCGTGGCGGTTCGGTTTGAAGTTTTGGCTCGTTTCGTGTCGGTGGACTGTTTCTAACCGGTTGGTGAACCAGTTTTGCGAATTTTTTTTTGATTCCGTAGAGACTTTGGGAAACTTTATACGGCATATGAATGGTGCGGTACATTTTATTCGTGGTAGATTGCGGTGTGTGAGAAATCAATGTTCTAGGATTTTCATATTTGGCTAAATTTACGCAATGCCTTTTCATATTTACCGAGTTTTACTTTAAACAACTGAACTAAGACAATACTTTTGCCATAAAACGTATTAATTTATGTATTTGCGTACTCGAACCAATATTCTTATACTAGGATATTGACTTCTACAAGTTTTTAATCAAATGTTTTAACCTATGATTTCAAATTTTATAAGCATTTTTTTGTACTAAAAATCATGCATTCGAAGAGGAGTGCATTTTTTGTTTTTATCACTAATTAGTTTACAATAGGCTAACGAACATTTTTTAATTAGTTTTGATGATCGGATTTGTTTTTATACTGCATTGAAAAAATAACCCTTAGGGTTTTAAAACTGACATATCTAAAAATTTTCAAACCCGATTTTAAAATGGATATTTTATTGAAGATATTACTTCACCGATCATATCTGAATTGTGGAACCATCTGTTTATTTATTCTCTTTATATTCATCTCGATGGGGAAACTGACTGACTCCATCAACCAAATGGAGCTGGACTCCAGACACCTGAGCACCAGGGTGGTACATACCAGGTACGGTACACTGCGAGGATTTATCAGCACCTTGTCTAACCGTCAGCTGCAACCTGTGGAAGTGTTCCTCGGCGTGCCATATGCTGGGGCACCAACAGGGGCCCTCCGGTTCATGCCACCTGTGACTTCTCCCCATTGGAAGGGGGTACGATTGGCCGATAGTTATGGGTCTGTGTGTCCCCAGAAGTGGCCAGACATCAAAAACGAGACTGAGGCACTAAAGAGAATGCCACTGGGGAGGTTGAGGTATCTCCAGAGACTGTTGCCACAACTTGTCAACCAGAGTGAGGACTGCTTGTACTTGAATATCTTCGCACCTGCTGTCGGTAAGTCTTAGATTTTAGTCTAGTCTAAATTTGGGATGAGGAATTATATCTTCCGTGTCAGGGCAAAAGGTGTTTGAGTAAAAATGGCTACTTCTCAGAATCTTAAGTCGATTATTTTACTCTTTCTCACAAATAGTGGAGCAGGAAAAGAAGAATGCCACGATAGGAATGTTTCGTAATTTGAATTCGTAATTTTTCTGTAGTTTTGATTTTAAGCGTGTGATATTACTTGTGGAATTGAAATGACCCACTTGACTCCTTGGAACTAGCAAAAGTAACAGTGATTCAGCAACTTTTGACCTGACAACGGAAGATATATGTGTACATTAGCGTGCAAAAATTAAAGAAGAGTAAGGTTGTTTCAGCTGCTACTTTGGAGTGAAGTGGCATAGATGGGGGAAAAGGGTATAAAAGGTATGTCGAGAGTTACTAAAGGGACGAGTAGAAACGAAGCCATAACAGGATTAAAAGCGAACAGCAAAAAAGTCTTTAGAATAGACTGAAGCGGTTAAACTGCACTAAGTACCGCAAAACAGAAGAATTTCTGCGAAAACACAAAAAATAAGAGAGAAATTTTGGAATCGTGACTACAAAGCAATGGGTTCTGCTACTGAAAGATCTCACCTTCAACCTCGTTCTCGGAATCATGGCGCAAAGCTTGCATCAGTGTTCAAGGTGGTCCTATACCTACTAAGAATCCCCCGTCTTTATTTACGTTTTTTCCACTGTTATCGATCTTTATCATAGCATCCAGTGCAGTGTCCTAACTTCACTTCAGACTTCTTACTGTTTACTTCTGTTATCATTTTGTTTTTATCCATACTCTCGATAGCTCCCAACCCTTGTAACATTTCCCCCTTCGAAGTGACTTCATTGCGAAGTAGCAGCTGAAAAATCTAACAGTCCACCAACCCTCCCTACCTCTTTATCATAGCATCCAGTGCAGTGTCCTAACTTCACTTCAGACTTCTTACTGTTTACTTCTGTTATCATTTTGTTTTTATCCATACTCTCGATAGCTCCCAACCCTTGTAACATTTCCCCCTTCGAAGTGACTTCATTGCGAAGTAGCAGCTGAAAAATCTAACAGTCCACCAACCCTCCAAAGGGTATAGGACGAGATATCTCGTCAGTTTTGTTAATGACGAGATACTTAGCTGAGACAAAATTACTCCAAGGGAAATTAATACCAAACAGGACAAACAAATTTCACTTGCATAGAACCGGCTCATGAGACATTCCCCCGAATCACAGTTAAGTTTAGAGCCTTATAGTGGGAAATGGGTTGGCGATATTTTCGAACAGGTTTTTGCACTAGGGACCCGTCACTCACTGAAGGGGTATTTTCGAAGCGAAAATAAACCCCAGGAGGGTTAAGTTTTGCACGCCAATGTAGACGGAATTTTGGATTTGTAATTTAATTCTGAAATTTATCTACATGATGGTGAAATTATATTGATGTGTTTCGAAAGGTATAAAATGTTTTTGTAAATCATCGTTAAGAGAAACAATGGCGTACATGATACGGTTAGTTCTCATTTCGAATACGAGTGCATTATTGATGTTTTATATCTATGATTCACACTGGATTTTGAAAAACACCTATGAAATGCATAAGCAATATGATTCATTGATATCGTACTCTAATAAGAACAGAGTCGCAATGCTCATTTTGAAGTCAATCCACATACTTGAAACCTCATCAACGTAAAATACAGTCAATTCCGTAGTCACAAATATCCTAATTTTAATTAGTGTCCATTTCACTATTGAACGCAATGTAAATAATAGTTTGATTCTTCCGATCGATTGAAAATTTGTACTTTTTGAAGGGGTCATTGTTGCTCTAAGACTACAGTATGTTTATTTGGTTCACTCATATTTAATATGTTGGTTATCTGTGAATTCAATGGGCAAGTTTGACGATCTTATGCAATAAAAGGAATTTAGCGTATAGACCTTAAAGTCATCATTTGAAATCATTTTAGTTCACTGACCGGATATAATCGTCAAGTTTATCTTGAGTCAAGATGTAACTTTTAAGACTTTTATCTTGAACAAGATGTAACATCCTGTAACTTTCGGTTAACTAGGCGAATCAGAACGGCGATGGTTAGAAATTAAGAGCTGATTTTTAAATATGTATATGAATATTAAGTTTTTGGTGTCATTTTCATATTTTGTTTTACATTTTTAATTCAAGATATTAAATTTTTTTTTACAATTTTGGGTTTCATAAATTTGGCTGTTTTAGAAACAAGTTAAAACTTTATACAAAGAAAATAATTATCCAGATTTACGAAAATTAAAAAATGAAACAAAGTAATTAATTTATTTTTGATTATTACTGAAGGATTTATTTATTACCCTAAATTCATATAATATTCAACTCTACACATTTTTAGAACTTATTTATAAATTCTATAACTTATTTACATGCAGTATTACGAAGATTAAAAAAATGTATATAAAGATAATTGACTTATTTTTGTTTCTACGTACGATATTTTTTATTATCTGATATTTGTAATATATTCAACTTTCATATTTATAGTTATTTATAATTTGTAATAATGTTAGATGGAATGTAAGTAATTAAAATTTAATCATGATAAAATTGGATTAATACCTTTTTTTTTCACGTATCTATCTTTGTTTTTCTATCAAAATGACTGAAATGTCTATCGTGTTTACTACTTTTAATGTTGTAGTAAACTATGCAAGTAAAATATACAGCTCCAAATCCATCTGAGTATCATTTAAACTTACAGTAAAAATAAAATGACCAACCCACATAAAATATTGTAGTCGTGCATTAACAGCGTTCGGAAAGTAAGCAATGTTCCATGCGAAAAATTTTGTAAGTATATTTCATCGTAAATATTGAAAAGGTTATTTTACTCAGCCCACTACAGTAGCTTTCTTGACCAGGATATGGAACTTACGTCAGAAAAAACAACCCAATCAACCAGTAAATAATGTTATTAAAATTTTTACTGAAGATAATTTAAATTCGATGTCGTTAATATAATACGATGAGAATTGAAGCAAAATTTACAAATACGTGCAATGGATGAAGCATAAATATGGAATACCATTTAAAGCTATCAATTTTGCTTTAGTTAGCGATCATAACTTAGAGAATTTCATTTTAATTTCATCTATGTATGTTGTCTATGTATTTTTATTCATTTTCATTTAATCTATGTAATCAAAACAATATTTATACAAATCTTTATATCTTTCTGCCTAATGTTTTACTTATCGTCCCAAGGGGAAGTAGATATCTTGATTTATTTTGCTTTTTCCAAAGAACAATAATAGATGCACTTTTTTAAATCGTAAATCTTTTGTCTGAAATTATTAAAAAAGTATTACTTCGTATTCCATAATAATGGCATGATAAAAAGAACCCGAAGAAAATATATTAAACTAGCATCGAACAGTGGAAACAAAGGAATTCTCCAGGGGAACAAAGCATCATCTTCCATTCATAATCCTTTGTCTTCGAAATTATGTCAATAAAAAGTAGATTTCCACGTCTTTTAAGAAGCGCAAATAAAGCTTTACATACAGTAAGTTGCGCATCTTTGTTAAAATTGTTGTTTGGATTTTGTCCAGTCGAATCTTTATTGTCTAGTAGACCTAAAAAATACATTCTATAAAACCTCTCAATAAAAGAAAAAAAACATTGTAACAGTTGTTTGCTCTTATTTTCAATGTTAAGTTCTATAGACATGATGTATGATTTAGGTTCTCCCTCTTCATATTATTCTCGATATCTGTGTTCTGCTAAAATAAATAGCATAAACTGTTTCGTAATGAATATCAATGAAGAGAGGGGTGGGATATTTCATTCCAAAAACTGAAATCGGAGAGCGTTCGCGAAAACGAAATTTGATTGTTTTCTTTTTGAGTAGCATCTATGGGCATAAATTACAATTTGATTGTATATTACGAGAGGCAGAGAAAAAAAAATTATTTGGATCGTTTCCAACCGTTTGTGTAGAGTCACAAGTGTTATTTCAGCTGTATGATGGCAGGGAAAAAGTGCCTTGTTTTTGTTGTCCGAAACAATATGTTATGTCTCTGCGAGTGCAATTTGTTTCCATAAAGCAGTTTCATCTGCTTAAAAAGGGAAGGGGACGTTTCGTGTTATCGTTCGAATTGGAATGCTATGCATGAGAATTTAAGGACATTTCCGGACAGTGTTGCATACGTTAAATGGATTCTATAATACATCGCCTTTGTTATTATAAAACGCGTTCAATTTTGTTTAAAAATAAAAATACTTTCACATGTTTAGAAAATCTACATAGGGTAACAGCAGCAATGTTTGGACTCGAATTAGAATTTTTGAGATTTAATACTGAGTTATAGATATTTATTGAGTTTAATTTTTGAAAATACATTGAGTTAATGTTACATTTATTTTAAAATGTGTTTCGTTTTCACTTTTAGCGCGTTTTAGTGTTTCAAACTTTTTAAAAAGCGGTATTGAATTTCCGTTAACAATCTGGAAAGTATCCTTAAAACGAATATAATATTGTATCGAATATTATACAGTTGAACTCTCTTATAACGAGCACGAAGGGACCGCGATATTTGCTCGTTATAACCGAGTGCGCGTAAAAAAGGGGTTCGTGAAAAAATCATAAAAATTCATACATACTCTTACTATATTAATACATACTTACTTTATTTATGTTTTACTTCTGTACAGTACAAACGAAGTTGGTTAATTTTCTTTAAACTGTCTTATTGTCTCTTGTGCTATTGTTCATCGGACAAGACTCATGGACCGAAAAATATTGTCATTTGCACCCCTGGCTTCAAAAAAAGTTAGAAGTTTTTTTGCGAACTCAAAAGCCACTGAGTATGTTGGGGGCGGTTCAGCTTGAAATTCTTCACATTCGTCGTTTTTATTATTTTTTTCATCTGCTGTAGCTTGAATTTCAGCTACATACAATATCCTCGGGAGTAGGTATCTCGGCAGTGATAACATTGGCTCCCCCTACCCGTGAACAGATACATAATTTTCAAATTCTTCTCTACTCATTTCGAAATTTTCCAAGTCGTATACTTCTTCCTCAATGATTTGGCCCTCTTGAGCAATGTCCAATCCAGCCTTCAGGAAGCAATTGGTAATGCATGTTGATGTAACGTTTCCCCATGCATCGCTCATTAAAAGTATCGCTTCGAGTACGTTTACATTAGCATTTGAGGTTGTTCTTATTTTTTCTCTTCTATCGATAAGCAACAAAATCAAGTGCTTACAAAGTTTGATTTAAAACTTCTGATGACCTCTTGGTCCATAGGCTGGATAACACTTGCAGAATTCGGTTCCAAGAAAGAATTAGCTGAGCTGGAGAGGTGGAAGTTAATAAAATTTTTATGAATCACAAAAATATTGCTCGCTATATCCGGGGTGGGTTGAAAACTCGCTTTTTTTGCTCGATTCTTAGACGGTTTTCCGAAAAAGTACTGATCAGAAAATTACGAAATTAGCATGGTTTGTTCAAATTTTTTAAAAGAACAAGATGAAGAAGATTCTTTCTGATGTGGCTATTAGTTTGGGATGAACTGTGTCAAAGTCGAAAACCGAAATTTCTAACGCGAGTGAGCGAAACACGGACACATTTTCAGTTTTCAGACGTCATTTTTTTAGAGTACGTCCAAACGTGTATTTTTGCACCTCGCCGTCTTTTTTAGAAATTTCAATATAGTTCCTGATAATTTTTTTTTGAAATTGTGGAAAATTCGGGAAAGTTTCGTTATTTTTTTGTTAAAACTGTCATATATCTATAGCGTATTAATAGTAGTTTTTAAATTTGAAAACATAACAGGGAAGCTTAGAATGTACTCTTTCCTATGGCATAATTATTTTCGAAATTAGTTCATAAATAAATTCGATGCGATTAAAAGTTGGTCATACAAATTTCGTATTTTTTAGATCGTAATTTTTTTCGTAATTTAGATCGTAACAAAAGTAAAACTGTCATATCTATAGCTTAATACTATTAGTTTTAAAATTCGAAAATACCAAGTGAAAGCTTAGAATGCACTCTTTCTTATGGTTTAATTAATTTTAAAATTGGTTCATAAATAAAATCGATGTGATGAAAAGTATAATTTTGCGATAGTGTACAAATTGTTGATCGCGAAGATGAAACGTGAAACGGCTGTGGTGAAACTCGCTGTGACGTCAAGTCCTGGAAAGTCCAATCAGGAATATAGGAATTATTAAGATAGTTTCGCCGTCGCACAGAAGATTAAAACTCTGCTAAACGAGTGTTGGTTTGCGAAGCAAACCAAATGGGATTGCATTGTGTGTAGGCAAGCAGGGGTTGGTGCCCCCCTAGTTATATATTATTTGATAATCTCGCGTGGAACCTATCGTCCAGTAATGTTTTAATTTTTAGTTTGAATTAGATTTTTTTTCTGAGTTTCTGAGATTTAATAGAGTTATTGGACTTATTCTGAAATTTAGTTTTGAGAATATATTGAGGTAGTTGTTTTATTTATTTTAAATATATTTCTTTTTCATATTGGATTAACTACAAATTAAAAACGATAAATTGCAATTAAAAATGATTTAGAACTTCAGTATACAAACTGAAAAGCATGCTTAAGCCAAATATAATGAGTTCTCTTTAATTATTTCCGTTTGCTGCCACACATACAAACGAATTATGATTTGGTAATATTTTGAGTCTTCGCTCCATTACTAAATTATAAAATTTTTTCGAAACTTGCATTTTATAAAATAAGCGTTTTCCCATCGTCATTCCCTCAATTCATCCCTCCAACTGGTTTTTACGAGATATCTCGTCTATGATCTCGTCAATTTGCTAATGACCAAATACCTCACTGAGACAAAGCTGTACAAGTACTCCAACGGTGAACAAATATTTAAGTACGAAAAACAAATTGTCCTTTGCCTAGAACCAGTAATGGTGGCTTCACACCAACGGCTACAGCGACAAAAACAGCTGTCTCTTCGCTTTGCGCATGCGTATTACAAACAAATTTTGTTTCTCCCGGTTCGTCTCTGTCGCTGTCGCTGCGCTTTCAAGTCTTGGAGGAAGTTCAACTTTTGTCTCTGTCGCCGTGCTGACAGCCAATCAGAATAAAGCCTAATCCGGTTTCGGTTGATGTTTTACACCCAGCAAGCTAAAAATTAATAATATCGAAATCCCATGGGCTCAGGAAGCTAAGTACCTAGGTATTATCCTAGACAGAAGACTCACATGGAATCAGAACACAAAAAACGTTATCCATAAATTCCGAGACGTAAAACGTTAACTTTTCAACCTAATTGCTCGGAATTCGCCAATGACTATTGAAAACAAAATACTCGTGTACCTAAGCTATCTCAAACCAGTAATCACATACGCATGCCAAATTTGGGGATCTACTAATAACAAAAATATAAATTCACTTGAAATCCTTCAAACTTATGCACACCGAACCATCTCCAAAGCAAGATGGTTCCAACGAAAAACAGAAATTATAAGACACGTTCTTAGAATTACCTCCCTTAAAACCCATATCGCTAAACTTTTGAAAAAAATAAACCACGATATTTAATGCAGATAGCTGATTAAAATCTAACCCCTCTTTGAAGAGACATTATAAAGTCGCTCTCAGCACTATTTTTTCCTTGCCGAAAAACAACTACTTTTTAACTATTCAATTTGTACCAGCAATAAGTTTAAACAGACAACACAGCAACGTCCCAAATATGTGTCTTTGTTTTTAAGCACCTCCGGTCGCGGTCAGTACTTGGGAGAGTGACCACGCAAGCTCCCGCAACCGGCAATCTGTTTACTGATGCAATACTACTTTTTAAACTTTTATTACCACTTCATAGCTAGTTATTTAATTCCAAACAACTTATTTTATTTCTACTATTTTTTAAATTTTGGGCATTCTATTTTAGAATTAAGTCCCTCCACCAAAATTGTTCTACCGGAGATAAAGAATAAGTCTAACAAGAATAAAAGTAGTTTTATTAAAGGCGGAGGGGGTGAGACGTGATCTGTCAGCCATCTTGCAGAATCAGAAATAAATGTTTTGCTTTCGAAAAAGAAGGTTATGCGCATGCGCAAAGAAATTGCTGTCGCTGCTGGTGTGAAGGCTCTTTTAGCAGCAACAGAGACAAGCGACAAAATGTTGCCTGTCTCTGTTGCTGTCGCCGTTGGTGTGGAGCCACCATAACAGTTTGGAACAGGGTTTTGCAGCAGAGACTGACCACTATTGAATGGTTTTCGACACTAAGATAAACCACCAGCTGTGTTAATTCATTGAAAAGTAAGCTTATTGACTATAAGAGTTGTTAAACACATCTTTGTGGATCCATTCGTGTTTTTTAAAAGAAAAATCAATTATTTTCAACATCACACATTATAGGGATATATATGCATTTGGTTCTATTAACGATTCATGTTTACATGGAAATTGTGTGTAAAATGAATATAGAATAGTAAATTTCATTCTGTGTTTTTGTGTATCCTGAAAATTGTTAAAGTTAACCCTCTTAGGGTTACGCACACGAATATATCACTTCTGCTCCGAGAAGAATAGTCGTCATATGATCATGGATTAAAATGAAAAGGTGTCTTCGGATCTTTCCCTTCCGGCTGGATCCCGTTATTTCACCAATTGTCCGTTGTGTTGTTCTAGTGCGACGTCAACTCAATTACGTATCACGATGAAAAATAGTGTTGCACACAGCCCAAAAGCATTCTTTGTTAAAACTTAGGGAGAAAAGACAAAAATCCCGGAGCTAGCGCACCATATACTAGCGTCATATTTTGTCGGCAAACGTCTTGGATTGTATGATATGGCGGCTGCAGATGACGGCCCACTGATCGGTTCAATCACCACCTCGGCGGCAGACCGCCATCTTTGAGCCGCTGCCGTGACGCCCGTTTACGCTCGGCACTTTTTCAGATTACCCAGATCTTCCTCTTTCGTTTGCTGTACGTTTACTATTCTCTTTCTGCTACTTATTGGCGAGAGGTTTGGATATTTCTGAAAAAAGAGTGAAAGTTTGCAAATTCTTCACTCGTCGGGAAGCAGAGCTATACTAGTTTCATTGCACGAGCGACCACGCGCTGGCTACCTCAACTTGGAGGCCATCTTGCTTGTGATTTTTACGTCATCAAAAATTTCCAGAATGTTATTTTAGGTCTTTGTTCTTTCCTCTATTCGATGATATAGTTAGACTTGCGAGATCGGTTAAATTATAAAAGTTATAAACAGAAGTCTGGTAGTCATAAGATCGTGACAATCGTTCCGCCATATTGACCCTCCCTGTAAGATGTTTTCCGCTTCTTAGATAAAAAAGCATTTTGATCATTTCATACTTTTTTCTTCAAATATGTGCAATAGACAATCCACATTACACCCAATGACCATTAATTAGACAGACAATGACATCAATAATTAATGATAAACCCGCATTTTCTAAATAAGTTTCTGCTCTAAGCTAACGATATATTATGTCTAAAATATATTATGAAAACGCAATATATTATGCTGCAAGTTTACTGTTTGGGATCATAAATTTTTATTTTCTGAAATATTTGCTTTTTTAAATTTTATAATTACGTTGAAATGCATTGCATATATTTTAAGGATTTTGAAAAAAAATATTGTTTGAAGTGAAACGTACTTCATTACTAATATTCTGAAAAAGTTAATCTGAAAGCTTTACCCTAAAAGTAAAAAAGTCAAAAGCGACCAAATCTCTAAACAAAATAGTTTATTCCCTCTTTCGAGAAGTCACAATACAAATGAATTCACATAATACCGAAGTGAAAATAAAAATTGTTGTTTATTGTATGTTAAACAGATACTGAGTTTATCAGGGATGATTTTTCTGAAATTAAATCCACTGCAAATGTCGTTTAGGAGTTTCTCTGAGGAGTAAACATTTTATTTTAAACCTCAATTAGTACAGTCCAATTAAATTACAAAAAGAAAGAAAGGGTTAAAAAACACATCAGTCATGAAATTCTCGCTAAGAAGTTGTTTGTTGCTCTTTATAAAAGATAAAACTGTTAGCCTGCTACGATTTTTGGAAGGGAACTAAAAATAAAAATTAAAATTAATCCTTTTCAACTATTGTTTTTTTGCATAGAATATAAAACAACCACTAATCAAAATTCAAATGGTTACAGGCTAAGTATCCAAAATTTTGTATTTGGAATAAGGCTTTGGAGGAATTTTAATAACTAAACTAAATGTTTGGGGATTCTTAAATTAAAAGATAATTGACTTTGGAGTTATGTGGGGTTAGTTGGATTGATTTTTACGTCCGAGTACCATATTTGGCCACGCTGTGCCAAACGCAAACTACGCCAAGTACATGGTCACATACAAGGAAACAAAAGAGATAATCCAGGATGGAAATAAAACTTGTGCCACCTACTACGTGGTTAAACCACTTAGGGTTAAGCGGGTAATCCAGTTCTGTGGGTAGTTTAGTCATTTTAGTGAAAAAGTATATTCCGAATTTAATAAATAAAACCCTCTTTTTACTGGAAAGTATGTATTCGAATAATGTCACACTGTGTGGAGGAACACAACGGGCTATTGGCGATGGTCAGCACCCAATGGGAAAGAGCCGATGACATAACCTCGTCGTCATTTCGAAACAGGGTCAGATAAAGAGATCAACACTTAATCTATCATCCTGATCCAGATCTCGGATCTTTCTCTTCGTTATTGTTTCCGAACTGTCACCAATGGCCCATTGTGTTGCTGCAGTGCGACGTTGATTCAACTACCTACCATTCACTCATTTAAGTAAAATAGATTAAAAATACAGGTTGAATAAATTAAACTAGGGGGCCTGCCCCCTGCTCGCTAACGCTCGCCAACCCCCGGAAGATTGCTTCACAATCCTCATTGGTTCGCTGCGCGAACCTATGCTCGCTTCGCTCGCCTCAATGAAGACATGTGTCCTAGCAGAAGGGATTGTTTACAAAATATGTTACCAAAAAAAGGTTTTTCAAATCTAAATTTGCTGTATTACAGAAAAAATATTTACAGTATCTCTAAAATAAGAATTCAAATGAAAACTTTGTGCAAATTTTGACTCGAAATGTGAGCGTTGCTTTGGAAATTGAATACCCAGCATGTTGTTTGTGTGTACATTTTCCCAGCACTCAAACGACCCACACTTTTTCATTGAGTTTGTTGCCGAAAGTTGTAGTGCAAGCGTCTTGTTGAACTATAATTGTTAACCCTGAAAAGGATCGTTTTTAAAATGGCCCTGAAAAGATCCTCCGCATTCTTTGATTTCAATTATAAACTGCAACAGCTCAACTAAAATTCTTTTTTTTTTTTTCAATAAAATTTCATACGATAACGCTGTAAATTCAATTGATGCGCGAGACTTCGTGATAAGCAAACAATCGTACAGTGTTGCCAAAACGCGATAACAAATAACGTCTTTTTTGCGTGCCACGTAAGAGAATTATATATATAGATTCGTTTTAATTGTTATGTTAGAATAATTATTTTTAGATATTTAAGAAAAAAAGCTGTTGTGTTATAGTCAGCTTTAGGCCCTGTACACATGATGAGTTTCTAACGCGCGTTTGGCGAGGTTTCGAGTTCCGCTTTTCGTAAGCATTAAATTATGTTTTTTTATTCCTCTAATTCAAGTTTCTATCTTTGCAATCATTGAAGATAGAGTAAAAATTTCAACGGATTTGAAATCTGAGGAATATTTTACACCAGATCGATACCTTAAGTGGGATTTTCTATAAATAAATAATTAATTATTTAATAAGTAATTAAATATTAAATGATAAATAATAAAATAATAAATCTTATTTTGGGATCGATCTGGCATAGAATTTTACGCAGATTTGAAATCCGTTGAAATTTTTACTCTATCTTCAACGATCGCAAAGATAGAAACTTTAATTAGTGGAATAAAAAAAATAATTTAATGCATAATTTAATGCTTACGAAAAGCAGATCTCGTAAGCCTCGCCAAACGCGTGTAGAAACGCTTCAATGCATTAGTGTACACAAAAAAGCGAACGCGTAATAAATAATGAATACATTTCTAGGGGCAGTGGACAAGGGCTCTCCTGAGCAGCTTAATCCTCCAAGGGGTTTTGACGAAATACCTCGTCCTAAATCTAGTCAATTTTGCCAATGACGAGATATCTCGTCCACCATTATCTGGTGAGCTTTGAAAATGACGAGATACATCGTCGAGACAAAACTACCCTATTACTTCAAGGTGGAATGAAGATTCAAGAAGTACAAATAAACTATCCTTTGACTAGAACTGAGGACAGTTCGTGAACAAGATTTTACGTCAGAAGGTGACCATTATAGGGGCAGTTTTCGACGCTAAGATGAATCACCAAGAGGGTCAACCCTCCCGCAGCCCAAATACAGCCCCCAGAATACGTTTAAACCTCACGAAGACCAGATACGGTTTAACTTGCTAGTGGATTAGATACAGTTCTCCAGATAGTTTAACTCACTCGCAGACCAGATGTAGCCTTCCTCATGCTTGAAATTGCTTTCTTATTTTGAATCAAATTTCTGAAATTCGATTAATAATAGCTAATTAAGGCATTTATAAGCGATAATTAAAAAAAAGATGTCAAGAATCAATAAAATAAAATCATCAGGTATGTTGTGGGGTCAAATCACAGCTCGGAAATCTCATGACACTCAGAGAATTAAGGGATAAATTAGATATGAACTCTGCATTATCCCCCAGAAGCTTATTTCATTAGCGGCATAAAAACGGCCGTAATGTCTCCCAAAACCGTCCCAAACCGAATGAGACAATCCTCTTACGCAACAAATCCTCGACAAGGATTAGCGAAGATCTGTGTTAAGCTTTTGATCTGAATACGATGGACAATCCATCGGTCTTTGATTTAATAATAGCTCTCTGAGACCCTTTAAAGCGATAATTTCAAAAAAGATATCGAGATTCAACAAAATAAAATCATCAGGTATGTTGTGGTGTAAAAACACAGCTAGGAAATCTCGTGACACTCAGAGAATTAAGGGATAAACTGGATATGAACTCTGCATTATCCCCCAGAAGCTTATTTCATTAGCGACACAAAAACGGCCGTAATGTCTCCCAAAACCGTCCCAAACCAAATGAGACAATCCTCTTACGCAACACATCCTCAACAAGGATTAGCGTAGGTTTCCGTCATGCATTTGATCTGAATACGATGGACAATCCATCGGTCTTTGTTATTCCATCCACCCTAGGACGTCTTCCTATGATTTGTCGGCCCACCGATGTCACTTTATTAGGGTTTTTCCTGGGAAAATGTATTATCCTTCTGAAGGAGTCCGATAAATCGAATACTTCTCCTGTCTCCTCGACATGACAGGACCATTTGTTTGCGTTTTTCCATGGTTCGTATTAGATATACGCATTAACGATGTAGGAAGACGTAAGCTGGCGTCAGGACCGAAATGAGAACCTTTATATCTGACAGTTACAGGGTTGAGGATTCGCTGTTATCAGCTTCCACTTTTGCTACTCGGGTTTCTTCTGGGGTTCTTTTTTTATCCACTTGAGACGGGATGTGTCTGAATGGGTCTTGCGAAGAAGTATTTCGTTTCATGGTGGCCGAAATATATTAATCGTTTAGATACTGCTATTTAGATTGAATAGAAATACCTAACTCTATTTGAGTAGCCAAGTCGGAAGATCGACGGATTAGCAACCGGAGGGTTAAAAACTAGGTTCTACCAAATACAGTCGTATTCACGGATGCTGGTGCACGTTAATTCTGTCGTGGCCTCAGATGTACTCATGTTGGTGTGGTGTGGAAGGTACGAGAGAGGGGTGGGTGCCAGTTCAGGTGATGATCTCGTCATCTGATCGTGATTCGTAATTATGAGGCTTTGTCCTCCTATCTTTCCGTTCGATAGTGATCCCGGACAGTCGCCGAAAAACCCCGTTGAGTTACTACAGTATCACCGTTAATTAACCACCTACTTAACCAAATTTGGATAGTCTTTGTTCAACCAGCGGCTAAATGGATTGACGAAACATTTCTAGTCCTCATTTTCGAGGGGTGCGCTGTGGTTCAGTGGGTGACACCTGCGAGTTGTGGGCGGCGCATGTTCGATTCCACCCTGGTTGTATTTCTTTCCCCCCTTCTGTGTTTTTAAAAAAACTATCTTGCGTTTGGCGCAGCATGGCAAAATATGGCTTTTGCACAATAAAGCCAAACGGATTTTCGCTATGCCTATGGTCACTGTGTTGCGGGCTGTTGTATCTTAAGTGTTGCTTGGGTCATTAAATTACAACCCTCTTTTAAAGAGATCAAGTAGATGTAATAGATATTGAATTATATCTAGATAATTCAATTTTATTGACACTACATTGGTCTTTTAATCGTAATGTTCCCGAAATGTTCCAGTCACATGTATGTATGTATATATATATATATATATATATATATATATATATACTATATATATATATATATATATATATAATACATATATACATATATATACATATTGTCTATATGTATATATATATATATATATATATATATATATATATATATATATATATATATATATATATATATATATATATATATATATATATACATATATACATGTGGCCATGTGACTGGAACATTTCGTAAGAGAAGATGCGTGGCCAGCACGGCGCTGTCAAATGCAACCAAATTCGAATTGCGAAGCGATCCAATCGCGTGACGTCACAATCTCTTGCGAAAATATAAATATTTAATTAAAAAATTATTTATTGAAAGAAAATCAAACATATAAGTATCTATATGGTATAAAATTTTCCGCAGATTTCAAATCCGTTAAAATGTTCAATCAATCTTTAACGATCTCAATTTTACAAAAAATAATTAAACAATGCCAGTCAAAATTTTTTTAATTTGTTTAGTTTTCCTTCGCAGGAATCGTTTGAGCTCAGGAAATGGAATCTGTGATTTCTCGACACCGAAGGTCAATTTCGTATGGAAAATTAGTTTAGAAATTATTTACTTAAAGAAAATCATACTTTAGTTATCGTTCTAATGTGAAATTTTCCGCAGATTTCCAATCTGTTGAAATTTTTACTCTATCTTCAACGATCTAGGAGATAGAAAAAAGAACTAATAACTCCAGTTAAAACTTTATTTGTTTTTTTCGTCGGCTGAAATCATTCCTCCGCAAAATCAAACCGGAAACGGAAAAAATAAATTCAGAATCTGTCATCTCTTTATGCTTGTTGCAAATCGAAGGAAAGCAACAATAACTAAATTCCAATAAATTCATTTGAAAATGTTCTGGATTAAATTCTAAAATTCGGGCTTCGCACAAAAATTACTCAAAATTTGGACTACCTGTGTGCCAAATCGCATTGCTGTAAGTGTCACAGATTCATCAGGACACAGCGTACAATAAGACAAACACTTCATTATATAATAGTAGAGAAACTATTCGTAACTCATCATCTAGTCAAAACTAACTAGCTTACAAGTGAAACTACAGTCAGAAACAGCTATGACCGGAGAATATTTGCAACGAAAATGCAAAGAAAAATTACTTAGTGGAATTCACCAGCCTTAAGATCACCACATTCTTGGTCTAGAAAAGATATAAAACTGGCTTTTCCAAAATTTTGGATGCTTGGGTTTCACTTATAAGTTGACGAAATATAATGTGACGTGGAAATTTATGTGTTTCCACGTTTATTAATACAGGGTTATTCAGAATTCCCTCCCGGGTTTCGAAGCGTAATAGTAAACAAAAAACTAAGACTAATACAGCAAATAAGAACATTTGAAAGACTACAGAAACAATTCAAGTTTTATTTACATAGCTTACAGGTGTTCTATGTGTGAACCCTTCGTCACACGGCATACATCAATGCGATAGTCCAGTTCCGGAAGATCACTTCGTTTCTTACCACACAGGCATTCCATTTCTTTGAACTTCTTGTACCACGCATGAATTGTTTTGTTATTTGGTCCCTGGGTTCGATATTTCGTACGAAATGCCAGCTGAACCAAAACCACTGATTCAGATTTTGCAAATTCTAAAACACAAACGGCTTTCTGTTCGCCTGTAAACGCCATTTTTATTTACTAACTGCCTTCAGTCTACCGTCATCTACCGGCAACTGGTGACAATAAAACTTGAATTGTTTCTGTATTATTTCAAATGTTCTTTTTTGCTGGATTAGTTTTAGTTTGCGCTTCGAAACCCGGGAGGGAATTCTGAATAACCATGTATATATGTGCTGTCATATCGTATGTCCGTACATATACTAGGCAATGTATCATAATACTACTTTCAAACTTGCAAAAGAAAATTAACATGATAAATTCCCATGTTTCGTATTAGGTATTATATATAAGCATAAGACATGATAAGCATGATAATATCTATATGAGCATGATAATATACAAGTTAGGTAAGCAGATGCCTAGACTAGATGAAAAGCTGCCATTTCACGCAAC
This sequence comes from Metellina segmentata, assembly GCA_947359465.1. Classification (NCBI taxonomy): domain Eukaryota; kingdom Metazoa; phylum Arthropoda; class Arachnida; order Araneae; family Tetragnathidae; genus Metellina; species Metellina segmentata. The sequence continues at coordinate 37,617,905 of OX375874.1, read as the reverse complement.
GCCGAGCCTAGCGGGTTTCCAAAGGGATATGTTGATGAGGAGATGTTACTTTGAGTAAACAGTCTCCCGCTCAAACTCAAATGCGGGATTGAAGTTATTGAAAGGTGGAATGATGATGGGGACACCAAACTAAAGCCACTCCTCGGCGGCGGCATGATTTATAAAAGCTTACAAGGGAAGCATATAGCGAAATAGGAGGAAAAATTATAGAACTTTTAAAACAGACTTCGAGCCACATGAAAGCAATTATTTCTGAAATCCATCTATATATATAATTCTCTTACGTGGCACGCAAAAAAGACGTTATTTGTAATCGCGTTTTGGCAACACTGTACGATTGTTTGTTTATCGCGAAATCTCGCGCATAGATTGAATTTATAGCGTTATAGGATGAAATTTTATTGACAAAAAAAGAAGGAAATTTTGATGAGCTGTTGCAGTTAGTTTATAATAGAAATCAAAGAAATCGGAGGATCTTTTCAGGGCCATTTAAAAAACGGTCCTTTTCAGGGCCAACAATTATAGTTCAACAAGACGCTTGCACTACAACTTTCGGCAACAAACTCAATGAAAAAATGTGGGTCGTTTGAGTGCTGGGAAAATGTATACACAAACAACATGCTGGGTATTCAATTTCCAAAGCAACGCTCACATTTCGAGTCAAAATTTGCACAAAGTTTTCATTTGAATTCTGATTTTAGAGATACTGTATATATTTTTTCTGTAATACAGCAAATTTAGATTTGAAAAACATTTTTTTGGTAACATATTTTGTAAACAATCCCTTCTGCTAGGACACATGTCTTCATTGAAGCGAGCGAAGCGAGCATAGGTTCGCGCAGCGAACCAATGAGGACTGCGAAGCAATCCTCCGGGGGTTGGCGAGCGTCAGCGAGCAGGGGGCAGGCCCCCTAGTTCAGTTATAATGTGATTAGTTATGGGCCAACCACACGCAAGCTTCATATCCCTCAATTTAATGACAGGGGACGTATACAGCCTGTCTCTTAGGGATAACTTGAAACTAACAGGCTGTGGTTAGTGAAAAATTCCGTTAGTTATTTTAGAAATGTCTCTTCTGGTTGGGGTCAGGTTAACTTCTACAAAACACAGTACGTGTAAGATGAAGGTCTGCAAGCGTAGAATAAAGAACCACACGCATAAGGTAAAGGAGTTGTAGAGAAAAAATTTACCTCATATCCGGCCCACCGGACTGTTTTAATTGGCCCTGGACTCAAGCCTGCAGACCAGATACGGCCTGGAAGAGTTTACTTGAGGTCTGCAGACGAGAAGGATATGTATACTAGGTTCTCAACCTAGATACGGCACAGGTTTACTTGGAGCCCACAGACTTAATACGGTCCTTAGGTTATTTAACTGGCTTGCAGACTAGATATAGCCTTCCAGACAGGTTTAAGTGGTCCACAGATATTTTACGGCCGTCAGGACAGGTATACCCAACTCATAGTTAACTTGAATTAATGTGGTCAACAATTGGTAAATTAATACAGCACTCATCTATATATATAATTCTCTTACGTGGCTCACAAAAAGGACGTTATTTGTTATACGCGTTTTGGCAACACTGTACGATTGTTTGTTTACCACGAAGTCTCGCGCATCAATTGAATTTATAGAGTTATCGGATGAAATTTTATTGAAAAAAAAAAGAATTTTAGATGAGATCTTGTAGTTTATAATAGAAATCAAAGAAAGCGGAGGATCTTTTCAGGGTCATTTAAAAAACGAGGCCAACAATTATAGTTCAACAAAGCAGCGCTTACATTTCGAGTCAAAATTTTCTCAAGGTTTTCATTTGAATTCTGATTTTAGAGGTACTGAATATATCTATTCTGTAATACACCCAATTTAGATTTTAAAAACATTTTTTTGGAACCTATTTTGCAAACAATCCCTTCTGCTAGGACGCATGTCTTCATTGAGGCGAGCGAAGCGAGCATATGCGCCAATGAGGATTGCGAAGCAATCCTCCAGGGGTTAGCGATCACGGGGCGGGCCCCCTAGTAAATAATAATCCAGCATAAACCCCACTCTCTAAACTTCAACACCACGGCAACGTGATGACATTTAAGTCCACCACAGATTTAACATACACCGGCCACTTTATAAACAAATAATCAAATAGGTGTAACGAACTACCCTCAATACTTATAAGCAATACAAATAAACAATTTGGAATCTGAGGGGAAATGTTATGAGTTTGTACGCTAGTACTTTCTTAATCCAAAATCCCATTTGCCTTGCGAATCAAACCAAATACGAAGTCGTAGCTTATTGGATAACAGCAACCACGGGCAACGCCCTGATGACCTCGTCATTGCCAAATGCGACCAAATTTGAATTGCGAAGAGATCCAATCGGCGTGACTTTACAATCTCTTGCGAAAAAAGTTGACGGCTTTGTCAAGTAGGTGGGGTGGAACGCCATTCGGGGCTGGTAGAAAGAAGCTCGTTTTACGTTTCTCTTGGCAATCCTAGCGTACTTTCAATAAAATTCCAATTTAAAAATTAATTTAAAATGTTCTGAATAAAATTTTAAAATTCGGGCGCGATAAAAAAAATTGCAAAAAATTCGTATTACCTGTTTGGCGATCCCATCATTGTAAGTGGAATGGATTCTTCAGGACAGTCCACACACATACATACACAAACACTTTCTTTTATAATAGTAGAGATTAAAGCAAGGATCCAATAAAAAAATACATATTTTGGTTTAATATGAGAAGTTAAAACAAATCTGTCTAGCGAAGTTAAAAATAGCCTTTAAGTATTATTTTGAAATGAAGCTCTCAAGCTGAAACTAAGTTTTCCTATAGTGCAGTCGAATACGTTTATTTAACAATTTAACATTTTATGCATGTAGAAACTTTCATTTCAGTTTTTAAACAGTCAAAAAATTGCTATTATAAGTCAAGGAAATCTAGAGGCCAATGCATGAGTTTCATATCAAAAGTTACTAGAATGAACACAACTGTACACAGTGGCTGTAAAATAAGCGATATAAAAGCAATTAAGTATCGATTTGCCACTTTTTAATCAATTCATTTTGCTATCCCAAACACTTTCTGATTGAACATGGAAAATTTATTCCTACAAGCGTCCCTTTTAAAGAAAAGGATAATAATATGCTAATTTTGTTTTGAGCAGTAATGCTTGAAGTTTTTCCAAGAAAATTTCACTACAAAAAACATGTACAGTACCCTATAGGAATTAATTAAACCCACGAAATATTTTTGAAACACAAGCGCAATAGAAGTGTCAGGAAATCCATATTCTGCAGTGGGTTGAGCTTTTAATAATCCATGAAGCAGTGTAAAGACTGCTTCTGAACTAACTCCCAACACATTAAGCATTTCTTTGGAAAACATAATCTGCTCTTCGAACTTCAAAAATCTTCGTGCATCAAAAGCTTTCAACTTCCATATGCTAATGCGCATTTGTCTTCTTGAGTTTATAAAATATCCAACAACTCTTGGGTATTCGAAATGAGAGATTTTTTAAGGCGGAAAAAACACTGGATTTAATATTAGATTCTATCGAAAAATGAAGTGTTCAGATTTCTCTTGCTGGAGTTGTTTAAGGAAGCCAATCTCTCGAATGGCTTGAAAAAGAATTTCCGATGGCTTATTCGAGTACTACCTAATACTAAGAGTAAAAGTAATGGGGGAAATTAATTATTAGTGTTCTTTAGAAACGCTGCTTCTTTCTTGAATAATGGCTTTATTTTTTCAGTTCTGAAGAATGTTAATTTACAATGTATCCATTTACCGTCTGCTTAGACACACTTCTTTTGATTTATTAGCAAGTATTTTTTGAATCAAATTTTATGTCTCCTAAAAACGCTAAACTTATTTATTTTATTTAAGAGAATCTGTCTTTAAATATATTTTTACCACTTTTAAGAGATGTAAGTATTGTGTAAGTAATTCTGACTTATAATTACGTTTTGCTCCTTATCATGGGAAGTAGCTTGGTTCACGAAATGTTACGAAATAATGCAACCACTCTTGCAAATAAAAAGACGCAGTGATAATGAATCCATTGTTGGATAGAATTAAAGAACAGCGTATTGAACGAAATACAAACGGTTGTTGTTGGTTAAACCTGAGTGAACTGGCAATGCCTCGAAAATTTCCCACATCTGTCTAGTTATCGAGCTGCTGCGAGTGTTGTTAGGTATGTTACACACCATAGAAGAACGCCAGCAACCGATATGGAAGATAAACGAGTGTATAATCAACGTGCCCGTCGATGTCGATACCATTTTGAGGCAGCTGACTCTCTAACTGGACGATAATCATATTCAATGCGAGTATAAAGAAACACTTGGTACTTCTCATATTATTGCCTTGTTTTAGCCGTGTATAACTTCATTCTTTAGTGACGTGGTTTGTCGCCCATATATGATGATTATATACACTTTAATCGTGACTTCACACGAACGGCGACAAGGACAAAAAATATTTATCTTCGTTATTGCGCATGCGTATTATAAACAAATTTGTTTCTCCCGGTTTGGTCTCTGTCGCTGCTCTTTCAAGTCGTGGAGGAAGTTCAAATTGTGTGTCTGTCGCCATGCCGACAGCCAATCAGAATAAAGATTGTGACTCTCGCTACGTGCGTTTTGGCTGTAAAAGGAATTTTACTAAACGCGGACGCGATCTATCAGCCATCTTGCAGAATCAGAAGCGGAAATAAATCTCTAACTTTCGAAAAAGAAGATTAAGCGCATGCGCAAATAAAGTGCTGTCGCTAGCGGTCTGAAGGCTTTTTAACAGACGACATTTTGTCGCCTGTCTCTGTTGCTGTCGTCGTTGGTGTGGAGCCACCATAAGGTCCATGTTTTGTCTGCGGGTCTGATAGAAATATTAGGAGGGCGTTATTTGGGCCTGCAGGTCTGAAGACAAGCTAGTCGCTACAACGGATTTTTCTTATGCGCGCGGTTGTTATAGAAGACATGCTAATCCTCCTGGTGGTGGTCACGACAAGGTATCTGATCGTAACCGAAAATAACCAGATCTCGATGTACGTGATATCTCATCATTAAAAGAACACTGTCAAGATCTTAGTATCGCCATTATAAAAAAAAAACGACAATACCTTGACGACGAGGTACCTCGTTGTCATAAACAAAATTGATCCGATCTTGATGGAGACGAGATATCTCGTCGAAATCATGGAGGGTTAAGCCTAACCCCGACTAGAACAACAGCTATTTCTGAAATAGCTAAAATAACAAAAACAAGTTTCAAAGAGTATCTTTTATATGAAGAAAGCTATAGTTATTTATGATTCGATTTCACATTTCAATAAGTATGTCCATCTTGAGTTGCTTTTCGATTTGAACCTTTGAAAGTGGAAAAAAACATAATTTATGAAGGGTATTAATTTTGAAATTAACATGTTTTTATTTTGATGTGGAATGTAGGTAATTTTAATTGACGTCGCACTGGATCAACACAAAGGGCTATTGATGACGATCCGGGATCAATCCTGGGAAAGATCTGTGTGACAACACCACGTAATTTTCAACCACGGTTAGATGACGAGGCAACAACTGAGCAGGAACCCCACGCCAACGTGAGAACATTTGAGGCCACGACTGATTTAAAGTGAACCAGCCCCTTAGTACATGGTCTTTGGTTGGATTTGAACTCACAACCTTCCGGATGCTAAATCCAACCGGGCTGCCTTATTTTGACATGGAAAAGTACTTTTTTAAGGTTTGCCTCAGTATCAGAATAGTACACTTCATTTAGGTAGAAACTGCGCAAAACTGACTTCCCAAAGGAGTAATTATCTAAACGCTCAACGATTTTATAAATTCGGCGGTGGAATTTTACTCTAATTGCAAGAACATGAATTATAATAGTTAAATAATGTTTTTTGTATAGGCTAGACAGGAAGATTAACTGTACACTACACTGCACGAAGACAGCTAAATGTGCACTCAACTTCTCTTACCTCTACTATTATAAAAGGAAGTGTTTATCTGTGTCTCTGTGTCGCGTCTGTATGTAAGCAGTGTCCTGACGAATCTATGACACTTACAATAATGAAATTTGGTATACAGGTAGTCCTAATTTTTCGCGATTTTTGTGTTCAACCCGAATTAGAATTTATAATTTAATCTAGAACATTTTTTTCTTAATGTATTAGATTTTTCATCCTCCTTTGGGGAATGTGACGTCATAGCCTCCTCGATTGAAGAAAGGAAAGGATATTGCTTTTTTCGACCTTGGAATTGTGCCAAGTTTCGACGGAGCTGACGTCATATTGAAGAAAGGAGAGAATCTGGGTTTTTCGTCTTAATGCTTTTGAAACCATGCCAAATTTTCCAATTTCCAGAGTGGTTGATTAGTATAACTTTCTTTCTAGCTGTTTCAAAGGCTATAGTCACTGGCAAAGACTATTTGAGGTTTTTTTATCTTTGCGATCGTCAAAGATAGGGTAAAAATATCAACAGATTTGAAATCTGAGGAAATTTTTACTTTATATGTGATTTTCGTTAAATAAATAATTTTTCAATCGTAATCCGTGGTATGTCGATTAGAGGTGGTATCAGTAAAATTTAATTTGTTCATCACGATTTTTAAATTTTAATTAAAAACCTTTTTGAATTAATTTATTGGCATTTATTTACTATTAGCCACTTTGAAGCCATCATGGCGTTGGTTTATGTGTGGCATGAGATGAAAACGGTTGAAAATTGTTGCATTAATGTAATTTGTCTCAAACTGCAAAGTTTAAATAAATCCGTATTGAAATCAGAAAAAAAGAATAGAAAAGTTCATAGAAATATTTCAGTGATACTTTGAAGAGAATTATCTTACTGGGAAAACAGCATTTTTATTCATTAAATTATTACTTTATAGATAGATTATTTTTTTAATGCAAATATTGACCGCAGAGTGTCGAAAAGAAATCCACCAATCCACGTGTTACTCTAAACTGGATATCAAAGGAATTTATTTGAACTTTCTATTTGCTATACCAGGTAAACTTAATGGTATGATGACATATAAAAGTTCCACATTTAAAATGTTCTGAACGGAATATAATTTTGTTATTTTCCAAATTCACGACATATTCACAAGAGACCCAGACACGAAAATGATTTAAAGTGGATGCAAAGTAAATACTTCCAAGCAATAATAACTAATTATGTCAGTCAATGCGATGTCTTAGACAAAATACTTGGCAACCTGCATTTATCTCTACTTTGCAGTAGATGGAAGTTATTCAACACTCTTCTTTGTAGAGTGATCTGCTTCGAAAACGGCATGAGATAATGAAATGCGTCCGATAAATAAGTAATTAGAGATCGCAATTCGGAGTAGCACCAACTTCCTGTTATTCAAATATTTATTCAGGATGTTAACTATACGATGTACTTATTCATTAAAATGTTTATGCGTTATTTTTAGTTTAGGCTGCATTGTGTGTATTTCCATTCTTCTTTACTTATGTTATACGACGCCCTTTATTACTAGATGGAAATTAAAGATTCAATAAAAAAATTTAGGGTACGGAAGTGAATTATAAAACATGAATTGACTATAAACAACACAATTTAGTTTTGTACGTGAGGCATTTTCTGTGTTATATATGAAGCTAAATACTATTGGTGGAGGTAGTGTTTATTCGGCAATACGTATTTTCTGTTCGTATTCTCGATGTCACATCTAGTTTTTGGAATACGAATTCAGCACTTCGATAATAAATATTCTAAACAATGAATTCCGAATTGATATATGATATTTTATTTTCCATCACCAAGAATTTCTCTAAGCCACTCTTATGCAAATAAATTTTCTCCACGGGGGCCACACACACACTCCCATGGGTATACGTATTTCTCTCTATTCCTCGACAAACCTTCCTAGCGCTTAAAAGTAAACATTTGACGTAATTTGACACAGCTTGACCAAATATGGTCCTGACGTCATAAAACTCAATCAACGAACCAACAACTAACAGGTAATAGACCTGTAAGAAGAAGATGCTTTACCCGGGTAGGATAGTTCTATTTGTGATGCTTCTTGTCTAATAAGTTCGCTTTCTCTACACCTGAATTAACGATTTTTCAAAACAAGTAAAAATTTATTCTATTGAGTGAAATTAAAAACTAAAGACAAAATGAGGCCAGATTTAAATTTTCTCTTCCTAAAAATTGTCAGATTTTGATAACAGAAACTAAACTATGAATCCTTTTTAAAACTGACTTTGTCTTGGAAATAATTTGAGTTCTCCTTGAAGAATATCTGGCGATGTTTTCTTTCTCGTGGCTTACGATAATTTTTAAGTGGTCGTGTTAATTTAACAAATTGAATTGCATCGATTTTAAGTGTGCTGAAGACAAAGATTGTTTTTTTTTCCCACAATTCTCATTCCAGAAACGAAAAATCACATCCTCGTAATAATAAAATACCCTATTATAAATTCCTCACCCCTAAACTAATTACTCTTACAACAAATTCTGCTGATAAAAGAATTAGTTCCACTCCAACTTTAAAATTGACTTCAGGACTACGTCATTAATCAGACAGACGAAGGGAAAATGAAAACTCTCATTTCTCTTGTTTACAGAATGGTGACCATATTTCCAGTTTAATAATGCACCGAAACCTTGAGCTAACGGTCCGTATACTCCCATTTATGTACAAAAAAAGTGGATCCTCTGAGCCATGCAACAAGCGATCAACTCCAATTTGGCGTTCAGAATGTCAAGAAAATTAAATTTACCACAGAAAGCAATCGACGGAGACAAGTTTTCCAGAATGCCGTAGCATTCGGAGATGCAAATTTAATCATACGAACGGGCTTAAGGTCTTACTTGTCCATGGATTCAAAGGTTCTTTTGCTACAGGATTTGGTATTATGAAGGCCTGGAATTTTAATCAAGTTAAAAGGATTTTGTTCAGGTTCCATATAGGAATCGGTTCGGGTGTTTTCTGCGTTTTCATTCGGTATGAAATGGTTTTAGATTCACATTTCAACACTGAAAATTGATATGGGATTTTGTGTTATCAATATAATGTTATTCAACGACAGATTTGAGATTTAATCAGACTGAAAAATTATTTCTACCCGAAACAATTGCACCGTAATTTTATAGTTAGTATAGATGTCACATTGACGTAAGTGTTGATTGCTAGAAAATAGTGGGGTCAAAACCCAGAAAATTTGACTGAAATTGGCCAGAGGAGAAGCTGTGGTTTTAATGGAAATGGAGCATAATGTCTACATCTCACTAAAATCTTAATTTTAATGGAGGAGGAGCCACGGAACTCCTGGTTATAATGGGGTGGAGCTGTTTACTGAAACGAGTCCTACGAAATTTTGTAATTAATTTAGTTGTCACACTAGAGCCTCAGCGTGTCTGGTAGAAAATAGGAAGGGTCAAACACCAGAAAACTGGATTGTTTGGATGCTTGCTTGGCTTGCTGACATTGGGTAGAGCATTAATAATGAAGCTGGGGATTTAAATGGAGATAGAGCCATACGTCTATCCCATTTAAAGCTTAACTTTAAGGCAGGCAGAGCCATGAAGCCTTAATTTTATCGGAGTTTAATGGACCTAGAGCCGTTTACTGCAACAGTTCCTAAGAATTTCATTTTATAACTAACGATGTAGTCATACTGGTCTCGGTGATTATGCTAAAAAGAGAGCCAAAAAACCCCCCGAATAACTGACTGGGGCTGAGTAGACTTTCTGACCTTTAGAACGTTGTGGTTTAATGGAGGTGAAGCTGAAGTCTATCCCACTAGAATCTTAATTTCAATGGAGATGGAGCTATGGAACCTTAATTTCAATGGAGATGGAGCCATGGAACTTTAATAACAATAGAGATGGAGCCATGGAACTTTAATTTCAATGGAGATGGAGCCATGGAACTTTAATTTCAATGGAGATGGAGCCATGGAACTTTAATTTCTATGAAGATGGAGCCATGGAACTTTAATTTCATTGGGTTTTAAGGGGGCGGGGTAGAGCCGTTTCCTGAAACGATTCCTACGAGATTTTAGAATTAAACTAGTTGTCTCACTAGCCTCAGTGGTTCTGCAAGAAAATATAAAAAGAGGGGGACGACCAAAGAGCTAGCATTATTGACTGAGAGATGAGTGAACTTGCTGTAATTGATCAGAGTTTATTAAAAGCTGGGGCTTAGAAATGGAGCCGGAAAGAGAGGATAATTTTAGTGTGTTATATGATAAAAGGAGAGATCGTTTTACTGATTGAGCGTATGGACTAGTGATGACTTCTTGAGGAATCCCCAAAGTGGAAATGGCTACCTCCTAAGGGTTGGGCAGCGCAACAGTCTCCAATGACTACCCAACCCTAATGCCAGAGACCACAAGTAAAATATCCTTTTCCAAGGATTTAAAAATGATCTGGTGTGTTGCTCCAGTGCGACCTTAAATCAACTACCTATCTACCTAATCAAGGATTTTACCAATGATTTACCGTTAAGCCCCTCACAGCAATTAAACGATGACACTAAAAATATTATGTGAGACCTTCGATCTAAATGGATAAATGAAGTTTATTTCCACGAATAATAAGTATTCAAGTGTATAATGAATTATCTGCAACTTCAATACTGTTTGTGAAAATTGCAACACTATGGAAGAATCATCGGAAACAAATTAAATTTATTCCACATATTACTTATAGTGATTTAAATAAACGACCTAGTTTACACAATTACAAATAAACGACCAAGCCACGCGAAGCGATGAGAGCCAGTACACGTCGTGGCATCGAATGTTATGCCAAAGAATGGAATTCAAGATGATCTATTGCTGTTCAGGGTCCCCACAATTTGGAATAAGCGGATTGCCCATGATATCCAATATTGTTCGTTCAGTATAACACTAAATAAGACACTCCGGCATAAGGCGTTCCTCTCTGTAGTGTCTGACAAGTACGCATCCATTGTTATAGTCCAAACTACAGCGGGATTCATTCGAGAAGAAGACGTGATGCCAATCGGCATGCCATTGGCTGTGTTGGTGAGCCCATCGGGTTGGTGAGAATTCAGCGCCAAGGGAATCATGCGCAGAAGAATGCTTGCACGTAGCCTACTGCGCATCAGACATAGACGAAGCGTAGGGCCATACAATGACAAACCTGTAATCGTGCTCCAATGTTGTGCGAACTCACGAGATGACGCTGTACGGTCGTCACTGCCATGCGGATGAGGTGTCTGTCGTCCCAGGGTGACGTCATATTGCGTAACCCACTGCCGGGGTTTTGACTTGTCCAATTCTCCATGGCCCATCTCTTCACTGTTGTGGCATTACACCCCGTGCGAGTGGCGATATCACGATACGAAAGTCCACCCTCACGGAGGTCACTCATATGGCCCCGTACGAACTCCGTTAATTGCTCGTAATGCACTCTGTGTTTTTGGAGAGGCATTGAATTCTAATCAAACATTTACAGCAATTAAACGACGATACAGACTTAAACGTACCTTTACAGTGCTTTATATACACGGCTCACTTAGAAGATTAGAAGGTGTTTACTGACCAACAAATGCGTGATCGCTGTGTAATTCTATTCATTTGATATTCTAACCTGTTTTGCATTTTCTGCAAGTAGTTTCGTTTAGTTTCCATGATTCCTTCATGGTGTTGGAATTTTCACAAACAGTAGTGTATGTACCAGATTTGTAATAACACTGTCTTGGATCTGAATTAAAAGGTAAAACTATTAACCCTCCAAGTGGTTTGGACGAGATATCTCGTCCATCAAGGTCTGACTAAGTTGCTTTTGACGAGATATCTCGTCATCAAGACATTGCTGATTTTTTGATGATGACAAGTTCAAGATAGGATCAGTTTTCTTCATATGGCGAGGTATCTTACCAGTTTTCTTCCAATGACGATATACCTCATCGGGACAACCACCAGGAGAGTTAAATTAAGATAGATCTCACACAACGCATGTACTTCCTTTATACGTGTAGTCACGAAATCGGTTATCCAAACATGATATTTCGCATTTGAGACAGATATATGAAATTATCTGCATAAGATATCATACGCAGGGGTGATTGTTTCTTGTATGTGTAATTTCACGAACGTTGAGCGTCTGATAAGGCTTAAAATAAATACCCGTGATCCTATATTCCATTAATTATTTTTATAATTTAAAGCCACAATTTAATGTATATTAAAAATTAGAAATAGCCATTTCCACTGAGTTGGATAGGAGTTTGGCTATAGTTCCTTCGATGATATGGAATAAATATGAATTGCATGCATGTGATTTATAATTAAAAATGAAATTTACAAATATGTATTTATAAATTCTCTATTCTTCCAGTTCTCTGTTCATATTTGCGAAAAATTCAGCAAACTGAAATATATTTTGAATTTAAGATTGTTATCACATGGAGACAGAAAGTCTTCGATCCAGGTGCTCACGAAATATCCACCCACGTCCCAATATGTCAGAAACATTCAATACAGATGCCCTTTTCGTTTTAGTGACCATAATCAGTTCTTTATCTGTGTGTTATGCAAACTATAGCAAAGTAGTAGTAATAGTGTTAATAATCTATCAATAGAATATCGAAAATATAACTTTTAATAAAGTAGAACCATAAACTTTCCTATATTCCGCGGGGTTTAAAAAATTAGTTCTCAAAAGTACCAAATGATGTAGAACGGCACAATAAACCATAAACCAAACTATGTTTACTTAACTCAATGCAACTCAATGACGTAGAATGATAACTTCTCGTCATTAAAAAATATGCTTTAAATTTCAATGGTATTCAAATTTTTTTCTCCGTACACCATTGTGACACAAAAATGCAGTATATATTTATTAGAATGAGTTTTTGTAGAGTTCAAGAGTAATTCGCTTAACTTTAACTGTGTTTCTTATCCGTCGTTGTTCGAGAGGAATGTTTTTTCTTTCTTTTACTTGAAAGTAAAATCGATCGAATGAAGTGGAAGAGTTCTGTACCTTTTAGATTCGAGAACACATTTTAAAACTCAATTATAGATTTTTCTACTTTTTACTGCTTTATTTTCGGTTTTTGTCATTGTATATTGTTAGTAGTGTGGATTTTATCTATAATGAAAGTAGAGATCTTCCATATAGCAATATTGAATCAATTTATTGATATCACTGATGAACAACCTTTTTGTTCGGAATCTTTTTGGTTTTTAGCTTGGAGCCTTCATTGGTTTTTAAATTTTCTTGATAGAGAAATCGTTGAGAATTATAAACGCCAAGAACCGTACCACTTTAAAACTTTTGTTTTAGATTGCTCCAATATTTGTAAATCAGTATAAATAATCAGTGTAAAAAAGGCTCTTTTTTATGAAAATATAAGGAATGTAGTTTGGAGTAGTAAATACGAAATTTATAAAACAAAATAATCCAATACGGTGGTTTCCTTTCTCGTTTGCTTAAATATTGACAGCAAGTGGTAATCATAATTTCTGAAACAAAATGATCTAGCAAAATTTTTATACTTTTTCTTACATTGCTGTTTCGTATGTTAACACTTAGCACCATGTTCAAATGAAAATAAAATTGCTTGGATCTCCAAAGCATGCTCTAGCGTTTTATCGAAATCAGATACCAAGTAAAACTTTATTAGTTTTGTATAATTATCGGATATTTGTATTCGGTTCACGTGAGGCAAGTTTTATCGTTTAAATTAACCAAGGATATTGAGATTAAAGTCCTCATTTGTTTTATTGCAAACGAAGTTATTTTTTAAATTACTATATGGCTGAAAATTGTCTTGAACTGACAATTAGTTGGTATATTTTTGTGATGAGATTGTTTTACTTGTATATAAATGAGATTGTTTTACTTGTATATAATTCAGTAGAAGAAACTTTAAGTACAATGCATAAAATGACTAAGATACCCAATAATACATTTGGAGATTGACCTTGTTTGGCTCAACTAGCTCCAATATGGCCACATGCATCATAAAAACCAAAATCAACCAATCAATCTTTAACTATGATAAAATTTCGGAGACATATTCCACCTATTGTAAATAGTTTATAACAAATACAGTAAAATGTTTTATCACATATCACTGTACAGGTCATGATAAACAAATAAACATAGGTTGATTCATGCGTAATATTTCAAAATTACTTTTTCTTGCTATAAGTAGCTGTCTTACATTTTAAATCATTCAGAAGTGGACTTAAGTTTATGTGTAAATTATGTGACTGGATGGATTATGGGATTAAGTTTTACAACGTCATTAATCGAAACCATACCTCATTCGACAAGCTATATAACATATTGAGGTTTTAAATATCGAAGACTTTGGTACCGTCGTCATTAGGCGCTTCTTAAAATATGGTAACCATTGTGGACCTGTACAAATAGCCGCTTGGTAACAAAATTTTCAGTCGCCAACATGGAATCATCGCCAATCACCTGTAATTTTCAGTCACGTTACTACTAGTTTTGGTCACATGATCATGGGCACATAAAAAGGTTATCACGCTCATTCTACTTTTGTATTTCCACTATGTAGGTTATTATAATAGGTAGGCGGCTGACCTAATAGGGTTAAAACTCTGAAAAAAGAATCCAGCGCTATCACGAACGATGGACCAAGTTAAAGAAACACACCATCTTTTGATAATTTTTGGATGGTTGATATCAGCGGAGGGGTTACAGCAAGGAACGCAAAAGGGTCTCAATTTCTATATTTACTCTATGTAGGATACTATACCATTGCGGCGGCTGCCCCAATAGTGTTAAATCTCTGAAAAAAAAAAGAATCCAGCGCTATTGCGAACCATGGACCAAGTTAAAGAAACACACCATCCTCCGACGGTTTTTGGATGGTTGATATCAGCGAAGGTGGTTACAGCAAGGAGCGCAAAAGGGTCTCTACTATATTTCCTCTATGTAGGATATTATACTAGGTAGGCGGCTGCGCCAATAGGGTTAAACCTCTGGAAAAAAGAATCCAACGCTATCACGAACGATGGACCAAGTTAAAGAAACACACCATCTTTTGATAATTTTTGGATGGTTGATATCAGCGGAGGGGTTACAGCAAGGAACGCAAAAGGGTCTCTATTTCTATATTTACTCTATGTAGGATACTATACCATTGCGGCGGCTGCCCCAATAGTTTTAAATCTCTGAAAAAAAAATAATCCAGCGCTATTGCGAACCATGGACCAAGTTAAAGAAACACACAATCCTCCGACGGTTTTTGGATAGTTGATATCAGCGAAGGTGGTTACAGCAAGGAGCGCAAAAGGGTCTCTACTATATTTCCTCTATGTAGGATATTATACTAGGTAGGCGGCTGCGCCAATAGGGTTAAACCTCTGGAAAAAAGAATCCAACGCTATCACGAACGATGGACCAAGTTAAAGAAACACACCATCTTTTGATAATTTTTGGATGGTTGATATCAGCGGAGGGGTTACAGCAAGGAACGCAAAAGGGTCTCTATTTCTATATTTACTCTATGTAGGATACTATACCATTGCGGCGGCTGCCCCAATAGTTTTAAATCTCTGAAAAAAAAATAATCCAGCGCTATTGCGAACCATGGACCAAGTTAAAGAAACACACCATCCTCCGACGGTTTTTGGATGGTTGATATCAGCGAAGGTGGTTACAGCAAGGAGCGCAAAAGGGTCTCTACTATATTTCCTCTATGTAGGATATTATACTAGGTAGGCGGCTGCGCCAATAGGGTTAAACCTCTGGAAAAAAGAATCCAACGCTATCACGAACGATGGACCAAGTTAAAGAAACACACCATCTTTTGATAATTTTTGGATGGTTGATATCAGCGGAGGGGTTACAGCAAGGAACGCAAAAGGGTCTCTATTTCTATATTTACTCTATGTAGGATACTATACCATTGCGGCGGCTGCCCCAATAGTTTTAAATCTCTGAAAAAAAAATAATCCAGCGCTATTGCGAACCATGGACCAAGTTAAAGAAACACACAATCCTCCGACGGTTTTTGGATAGTTGATATCAGCGAAGGTGGTTACAGCAAGGAGCGCAAAAGGGTCTCTACTATATTTCCTCTATGTAGGATATTATACTAGGTAGGCGGCTGCGCCAATAGGGTTAAACCTCTGGAAAAAAGAATCCAACGCTATCACGAACGATGGACCAAGTTAAAGAAACACACCATCTTTTGATAATTTTTGGATGGTTGATATCAGCGGAGGGGTTACAGCAAGGAACGCAAAAGGGTCTCTATTTCTATATTTACTCTATGTAGGATACTATACCATTGCGGCGGCTGCCCCAATAGTTTTAAATCTCTGAAAAAAAAAAAATCCAGCGCTATTGCGAACCATGGACCAAGTTAAAGAAACACACCATCCTCCGACGGTTTTTGGATGGTTGATATCAGCGAAGGTGGTTACAGCAAGGAGCGCAAAAGGGTCTCTACTATATTTCCTCTATGTAGGATATTATACTAGGTAGGCGGCTGCGCCAATAGGGTTAAACCTCTGGAAAAAAGAATCCAACGCTATCACGAACGATGGACCAAGTTAAAGAAACACACCATCTTTTGATAATTTTTGGATGGTTGATATCAGCGGAGGGGTTACAGCAAGGAACGCAAAAGGGTCTCTATTTCTATATTTACTCTATGTAGGATACTATACCATTGCGGCGGCTGCCCCAATAGTTTTAAATCTCTGAAAAAAAATAATCCAGCGCTATTGCGAACCATGGACCAAGTTAAAGAAACACACCATCCTCCGACGGTTTTTGGATGGTTGATATCAGCTAAGGTGGTTACAGCAAGGAGCGCAAAAGGGTCTCTACTATATTTCCTCTATGTAGGATACTATACTAGGTAGGCGGCTGCGCCAATAGGGTTAAACCTCTGGAAGAAAGAATCCAGCGCTATCACGAACGATGGACCAAGTTAAAGAAACACACCATCCTCCAACGATTTTTGGTTGGTTGATATCAGCGAAGGTGGTTACAGCAAGGAGCGCAAAAAGGGTCTCTACTTCTATATTTCCTCTATGTAGAATACTATACCAGAAAAGTGGTTGCCCCAATAGGGTTAAACCTCTGGAAAAAGAACCCAGCGCTTTCACGAACAATGGATCAAGGTAAAGAAACACAACATCCTCCGACAATTTTTGGATGGTTGATATCAGCTAAGGTGGTTACAGCAAGGAACGCAAAAGAGGGTCTGGCCAGCTTAATCACATCGGCAGCTCATCTCGCGTGCCCATTCCAACCGTTCCCTTCGTCCCCCGTGCGCGGAATTTTGACGCCAGCAATCTTATTCCATCACGAAACCTGACGCAAAAGCTAATTAGCACATCCCGGCGCGCTTGTTTACCCCTCCTGTTAACTCGGATGCGTGATACACAAGTTGAAAATGACGTTAACAGCACCGCGTCTTGGAATCCGTGCATTGCTGATGCACGGCCAGCTGAGCAGCGGCTGCCCCGCAACAATAGGAAATTTGCATGGGCCGACAAACAGAAAGGTACCAGTTTCCCTTTTCCATTAACAGGCTAAGAAAATTTTGGAAATACTTTGTTGGGGAAAGAAAGTACTCCAGTCTCAAACTTGAATTTGGGAATTTTTGGATGAGTTGTCTTGTTTTCTTGGTTTATTAAATTACTACACGGATCGGCTCTAAAATTCCTTAATCATTCTTTACATCTATTGTCAATAGTTTGTTGTTCAGCTCCAGTAAATTCCATTACAAACCATTATATCTGTTAATAGCAGTGTCATTACTCACGTGTTATACTTTACTTAGCCTTTAACCTTTAGGGTACGGCCTAATTTTTTTTAGGTAACCTTTAGAGTACGGCCTAATTTTTTTAGGTAACCTTTAGAGTACGGCCTAATTTTTTTAGGTAACCTTTAGAGTACGGCCTAATTTTTTTAGGTAACCTTTAGAGTACGGCCTAATTTTTTTAGTTAACCTATAGAGTACGGATGGTACAGCATTTGTACCATGATCGCGCCATGAAAGAATTCAGACTACGGCCCTTACTGAAGTTACTTGAAGGTTATTAGAATCACGCCAAAAAAGAATCGCGCTTGTCATAGCCGTAGTCAAAAGATTAAATCCATTTAGCAGGTCAGGGCGTTGGAATGGAAAAGATCCTGCTTCGAATCCGGGGTTAAAGCATTGATTGTCCGTCTAGAGTGGTATATGGTTGAACTTACATCGCATTGGAGCAACAGCGCGCTGTTGCCAGTAGTACTGGATCAATCCTGAAGGATCCGAAAGGAACGATTCGAGAATACCTCATAATTTTGAACTACGGTCAGATGACGACGTAAACAAACGAGCTGGCATCCCACTCTTCAAGCTTACACACTACGCCAACGTGAGGGCCTTTAAAGCCATGACAGATTAAACATACACCAGCCCCAATGTACAGAACAGTGTTTAGTTGGATCTAGTTTGAACTCGTTACCCTTCAGTATCCAATCTGCTACTTTTCCAATCGAGCTATCCCTATTTTAATGAGAAAATATTCCAATGTATTCTACCTCCCCTAATGATTTTGGAACCCAATCAAGACCAGGAGCAATTGATTGAGAATTTAAATTTAATTTGCAATTTGTCCTTAAGTTTTACAACTAATTAAATGATGAATTTTTCAACTACACTCCTTTTTTCTTAACATTTATGTTTCACAGAATGATAAAACATAATTTTTAGGTTTGCAATATGAGCATATTGTGGAAACAATATCTAAAACACAACCTGAAAATTAGGTAATTTTTAGTTAACGTCGTACTAGAGCAACACACCGGGCTATTGACGACGGTCCGGGATCAGTCACTTGAGGGAAAGATCCGAGGACAACGCCTCGTAATTTTGAACCACGGTCAGATGACGGAGCAACATCTGAACTGGCACCCCACTCTCCAAACTTCCACGCCAACCCAACGTGAGGACTTTCAGCCACGACAGATTTAAGGTGCACCAGCCGCCTCTACACCATACGCTTACAAACATCCATGCCCGGACCCGGATTCGAACCAGGAACCTTCCGATCTAGAGGCTAACACCTTAACCACTATACCGGTTGGTCGGCCCTGAAAATTAGGAAAATGGTCCTTTACGCCGCATGACACCAATACGATGTTTAAATTGGATTAGATGATTTATATTTTACATTTCTTAGCACTATAATAAGCTAGTAGTTATCATTGACATTGCATTTAAGTCTTTAATTTAAATAATATTTATGCTAATAAAATGATACTTATTTTCTGATTTCGTAGTAAACCAGTCTGAAAGTTCGAAGTCAGGTGATTTACTAAAAGCAAAAACGGGGCAAAAGGATAATAGTTTAACATCAGACTACGTGGATTTATTTTATAACTCCGGTTTATTATGAGAGTTTGTATATGTTAAATCTCTTGGCCTCAAATGTCATCCTAAGTTGCCTAATTGTAAGGTGGTGGATAAGTTTGGACAGTGAAGTTCCAGTTCAGGTGCTGACATCGTCATTTGACTGTGATTTAAAAGAACGGGGTACTATCCTCGGATCTTAGCCTTTGGGATTGATCCCGGATTGTTGCAATAGCCCGTTGTATTTAGCCATTACGATGATAATTCAGCTACCTGCCTACCAGTTTGTAACGTATTGTGTTTCAATTTACGAAGCGTTTTAATCGGATGTCTTCTTTCGGGATTGATCACGGTCTTTCGCCAATTGTCCGTTGTGTTGCTCCACTACGACGTAAATTCAACTAACAATAACCAGCTTGTGTATTAACACATTGGATATAGTCTGGCTATCAAATTACTTCTTGTTAGTATATTTCTAACTAGTACAAAAGAATTTCTAAGAAATAATGATTTACATAAAAATCATTAGTTGAACAAAGTGGAATACTAAAAGGGGAATACACTTGGCTAAAATTATTTAATAGGATGCCTGTACCGTTATTTTTGAAAGTGGTATAAATCCATTTTTTCATACATCGAGATATTGCGTTTAAATTTTTTTGCGTTTTTTGATACATTGACAAACGTTGCTCAATTCGGATTACGTTTTTACCACTATAAACCTGTTAAATTTTATTATGCGATAGTAATTATTAAAACTGTTAAAGAAAATAAACTCTTTTTTTTTCAAAGTGGACTTATGCCACTTTCAAAAATAACGGTTCATTTGATGCTGTGTAGATAATAAAGATCTCTACACGAAAACTCTTTTTCGAAGATAACTATCCTTAAAATCTTAATAGTTCAATAGTTTGCACAATTATTGCATGTGTATATTATTCTTCAATACATATAGCTACTATGAAGTCTTAGTTCAATAATTTGTAATCTTTTTGCGTGAGCTCATTATACGTCAGGCATTAATTCTATTAAATAGCGATAATTCTTCAAAAACACCACCCTCCAAGTTTCTAATGTATTATTTATTCAAATTTTGTACACTAAATCTTTTTAAATGCTTGCAGCAAAATTAATCTCAGGTATTTGTCACAAAATTGCAATTTCTGATGAGAATGTATTAACATAAATAAAGGTTATTTACACTAGCTTGAAATTTTTTAGGTAGGTAGTTTAATTATTGTCCCACTGGAGCACACAACGGGCTATTGGTGAATATCTAGGATTAATCCTCAAGATAAAAATACAAGAACAACACTTCGTAATTTTAAATCACGGTTAGATGACGAGGGTAACACTTGGACTGACATCCCATTCTCCCAAATTTTCACACTACAACGTGAGGACATTTGAGGTCACGGCAGATTTAACGTGCTCCAGCCCCCAAGTAAACGACGGTCTTTTGTTAGATCTAGTTTCGAACTCGCAAATCTCCGTTTGCTACCTATTAAACAGAGCTACTGCGGCCCGAAAGGCTAGTGAACATTACTATTTTAAAAGGTTACAACCGCAAAATTAAACGAAACAGGTTGTGGCGATTGTATAGCAGATGATATATGATATAATAAAAAGATGAGGCGTATTAAAATTTCGGAATCGTGACTTTCGTGAATCGAAACCTCCATTTCAATATACAAAAGCGGTGCAAAGCATGCATCATAGGTTCAAGGTGGTCATACAGCTTTTGCTAAGGATCTCTTCCCCTCTTTTTTAAATTTTCCCAATTTAACTTTCTGTCTCTTGGTACCCAGGGTAGTTCCGCCACTTCAATTTAAAGACTTTTTACTGTTAGTTTCTGCTTTTATTGTCCTTTTTGTTTTACTTCTCAATTTGGAAAATCCCGGAGTTCCTTTCGTATTATTTTCTCACATCCAGGTAATTTCAATGCAAAGTAGCCAACTGGAAACCTTACGTTTCTTTATACTCACAACACCAATGTATTTACGTTTATTAAACTATACACTCAACGCATATTTTCAGATTCTAAAGAGTCAATTTTTCATTGATAACTTGAATTTTTGTGACTAATGTCTAGTATTACTGTGACAAATGTAATAGTATTTACTGACCTTTAGTCCCTCTATTTTGTCTATTCAATGAAGATATAACGCACCGAATTTATTCCCCTGTTTGGAATACGTCCAAATACTGTGAGATCATTTGTGCAGCGCGAAGTTTTTTCCTGGGCATGAAACAAAACAAAACTATCATTCCAAGGAATAGACCAGCTGAGGCCAGCTAAAGAGCAAACACTTTAGCAAGACTTGTCATATTTTTTTCGGGACATTCATTTGGATATATATCTAATTTCCTTCGAGAATGTGGCGAACTTAATCATCACTGTAAAAATTAACTTAAATACTATTAGTATATAAAACAGTGTAATCTATCCCTACTAGGAAGTACTTTTTGGTAGACGAAATTGCACTTAAACGCGTCCTTCTAAATTGGTAACTTGCAAATGGGACTTTTAATATGTGCACTTTCAAACAATCAGTATACTTGAGCAGTTCAACTGCTTTTGCGATTCCAATCATTTCCAACAACTTCTTGAATATCTGTGATTACAGACACTGCTCTTATTCCTATCACGGTTTCACTCTTTGTTGGTATTCAACCTATCCTGAACACTGCGCCTTTCACTCGGATACTAACGCCAATACAGTACAGCTAAATGGCACAGTCATCCATTGCATTACCAAGCATACGGAAGCATACTAGTGATCTTAATTCAGCTCTGACGGTCTCAAGTTATCGGCAATCAGTCTATTAGTGGTTGCACCCCCTTCCATCCATCTCATTCAACCACTTCTAAATTATGGAGAGTTAGTATTGTGGGTTAGTATTGTGGTTAGTACTTAGGTCTCTACTTAGCTCTGGAGAGCGAGTATTGTGACGAACTTAGTTACTACTAAATTCTAGAGGAGCAAGTTGTACTTAGCCACTTCTAAAACATTTAGTGTGTATTAAGTATAAACTATCTCTGAAAGTACTTTTGGCAGGAAAAATTGAATCGTCTTTCACACGCCCTGCTAAAAGAATCGAATGGATGGATTTTTTTAATAGAAGATGAAACAATGATACGAACAGACCTTGCTGTTATTTCATTTTGTGAATCAGAAAAATGAGAAAGTGATAAAATTTAAAAGCACTTTTGTAATATTATACGCAAGTTTTGAAGTACTTTACAAACACAAAATTGACAAGTGATTGGACGGTGGAAGGAAATTGATTAATGAAATTTTATATTTATGTTATGAGGTTCTTAATCAACATCTATATATTGTCAAACTGTTTGAAGTCTTTGTGTAAGGCAGTCGAATTGACGTCGCACTGGTGGAACACAATGGGATTTTGGTGACGGTCTGTGAACAATCATCCCGAATGATCAGAATTGAGGACATTACCACGCCATTTTGAACCACGGTCAGATGACGAGAAAAACACCTAAGCTATCAATCTACTCTCCAAACTTCCATACCACGCCAACGTGAGGACATTTGAGGCCATCGCACTTTTAACGTGCACCAGCCCCCATGTATACGTCGGGTTTCGGTTGAATCATGTTTCAAACTCGCTACTCTGCCAACAGATTTACTGCGGTCCTGCAAGTCTTTGGGAAACAGTAAGCCGGTAATTTTCTCTTATTGCTTTAAATATAGTCACCAACTCTGCCACACGTAGATCTTGTTCGTCCCATAAGTTCTCGATTGGGTTAAGGTCTGAAATCTGAGCAGGCCTATCGATAAAGATTATACCTGATTTTCTGAATATTAGTACACCGATGCCCTGGAAACATAGCAAGTTGCACTGTTCTGAAAGAAGCATTTTTAAGTTCGTAGAATTGTAACAATGTTGGGAGCATAATAATCGGGATTCATAGCTCGAAATTGGATTGATATTTAGGAAAGCTATGCTTTCCAAAGTTCATGTTACCCATTCATAACCTTTATCTGCATATTGTGTTTGCATTAGTATAGATTGCTTGAAATGTGATTTTGCATTTCTTCACTCTGGATCCTTTACTTTTAGTCCAAAAACAAGCTCCCTTGCCTATAGTGCGACTGAAGAAAACAGACCTCGGGTTTGGCGATATCTGAAACGTGTAAAAGGTCGTTTGAAAAGAGTTACCACATACACAAAAACATTGATGGCCATCTCCGGGGCTGTTTTCCCATATGAACACTTCCAGTATCGAACAACAAACTATTTTGCAGGAAATAAATAAATCATTAAACTATAACTCCTAAATAATAATTTTGCAATAGGTACTACACTGAAACAACACGTAAACAAACAGAAACAAAATTCCAATCCTTGAAAAAAAATGCAGAATTCTGAAAATAAATCTGTTCTAACGTGATGAATTTCGACTTCCGGAATATATTCTGAAAAACTAGAACAATTCAACAAAAGACGAACAATATTGATAAAGACATGACAATTTATTAGCAAAAAGAACGCATATTTGTAATGCTTTGGAATCCTTAAATATGAGCTCAACAGCTCGCTATCAACTGATGCACCCAAACGAAGAATTCTAAATCGAATTAAAAAATTAAACATTAATTCTGACGTTTCCGGATACCGAGTAGCAAAAGTACGCTTTTATGATCGATGCTTTTTTCTTTGGGAATTTCGTGTTGCATTACAAAATTTAAGTTACGTAAAAAATATTCTTTAAGCATTATTTCTTCATCGATCAAATATATATATAAATTATTTACATCATGGGAAAATTAAAAAATAAGATCAAACATAAATATTATAATTTAATTTGTTTAAAAAAATTGTTTTTCGATCAACACTGGTAAAGCAATCTGAGCAGCATACAGCAATCGTTTTATACTCAATGTCATTTCTATGGCAACTTCGAATTGCTTTTGGCCTTGGGTAAATTTTATGCCTCTTAGTCGAATTTTTCAAAATGCTTTCTTAGTGCACCTCTACAGTTTAAGAAGAATCACCCTGCAAACTTTCAGATTCCTAAGACGTGTAGTTATTGGGATACAGTGATGAGTGAGCGAGTGGTATTTGAATTATATATATATATATATATATATATATATATATATATATATATATATATATATATATATATATATATATATATATATATATATATATATATATATATATATATATATATATATATATATATAAACGGACCTGATCTTACTGGCGTCCTAATAACAAAACCGACAATATATCGATGACGTGATATCTCGTCATTATTAAACTTGTTCAGACCTTGACGGACGAGATATCTCGTCAAAGCAACTGGGAGGGTTAAGATGGCTCCGATATGTATCATGTGAGACTATTTTTGGACAACAGAAATAAAGTCTTCTCAGAATGTCTGATTTGTGTATTTACACTGGAAATCTCCGTCATAGCTTTGCAGGTATTTACTTTCTACGAATGAAAGACATACTCTTTTAAAGTAAGAATTTTCATGAAATAGCATTGTTCATTTATATATTTTATTGGTAATGGTAACTTTAATTAACGTCGTACTAGAGCAACCACAACGGGTTATTGACAACAGTCCGGGATCAATCCCCTAAGGAAAAGACCCGAGGACAACACCACGTAATTTTGAACCACGGTCAGAGGACGAGGCAACACCTGAGCTGGTACCCCACTCTCCAAACTTCCACACTAACCCAACGTGAGGACTTTTTGCCACGATAGATTTAAGGTACATCAGCCGCCTCTACACCATACGCTTTCAAACATCCATGCACTGACCCCGATTCGAACCAGGAACTTTCCGATCTAGAGGCTAACACTTTTACCATCAGACCGGTTGTCCGTCATATATATTTATTAAGTTTACAATCTGAAATAATTGAACTATAAAGATACCCACACTATTTGCCACACCTTAGTTTCTTTAAAAAGTTATTTATCGAACATCTGGTAACGAAAGTTTTTCGTTTCGTTACCACTGATCCATAAATCGCTGTAAATACCGCGGTAAAGGAAAACGTCATAAATAACGAGCAATGAAAAAATTTATTTTTTCATCGAATAAAGCATCTTGATAAAAGAAGATGGATAAAACTTCCCAGACAGTAGCAACGAAAAAAAGCATATAATTGTTTGCGCAAGTTCCCTACTTTTGGTTTCGTAAGCGATCCCAATTGTTCTCCCAGCCCGGAATTAGCCAATGGGAAACGAGACGACGTTAATTCTCCTATAAACAAAGATAGATGAGGGCTTAATGGTCACACGACAACGGTGAGCGTTCGGAGAACTAAAGTTTGATTGGGAACAAAGGGATCGAGCGTCATTAAAGCTCCCGGTTTTCGTCATCCGGGCAGACCACATTCCGGGTCTTTTCGATGGTACCTTTCGAAATAACCCCCACCCAGGACGAAGGCAAAAAAAAAGCAAATATTTTTTTTCGCGTAACCGTCAAGAAAAGAGTATTTTTGTCACAGGAAAAAGTTTCAAGAAAAAAATAGCCGTCAATATCTTAATTCAAAACATTAAAAAGGAAACTCGAGGACAAGGCTTCGGGAATATTTTCGCCCATATCCCATTTTCGAAAGGCTTAGAAGAAAAAAAAATGGAATTTCTTTTCGACAATGAAATACCATTACGTAGATGTCTTCCGTGGGAAAAATAGGCGTATAAAATTGGAACCGCTTTTGAAGATGTTTTTATTCAGTGTGTTCAGTTTTTAATTCTTTTACCTGCATCCAAAGGTTGACAGGGACATTCTGTTAATAGTGAATTTTATTGATTATGCGAATTTGATGGACGTTGGCATGGTGTGGAAGTTTGGAGGGTGGGCAGCTTAGGCGTCAACTTTGTCATCTGACTGTGTTTCAAGGTTTAATACTCGTGTCTTTTCCCTTTTGGATTAATCTCGGACCGTCACCAATAGCTCGTTGTGTTCCTCTAGGGCTTTGTGTTGCTCCATCTATCAAATTTGATGTTGCCATGGTAGCACTGTTCGAAGAGTAGTGTATTTGTAATTGGAGAGTTGTGGAGTTCAAAACTCGATTCAACCAAAGACCGCTATGTTCGAAATGGCTGATACGTTAAATCGATCGGGGCTTCAATGTTGTCACGCTGGCGTGGTGGCGACGTTTGGGGAGTGGGGTGCCAGATCAGGTGTTAACCTCGTCATCTGACCGTAGTTCAAAATGTCGAGGTGTTCTACTCGGTCTATCCATTCGATATTGATCACGAACCGTCGTAAATAGCCCGACGTATTGCTCCAGTGCGAAGTTAATTCCACTACCTACTCACCAATTTTGTTGAATGTACTTCAGAGTACATCTATCTTAATGTGGGAAATATGAAGTAACTCTTTTATAATCATGAGGCTAATTCTGGTAATAATCAGTGTAGAGTATAGCTAAGCTCACTCAAGGGGAACATAGAAGACTAATTATAACAGCTTTTTTTTCTAGTGCCCTGCCAATTGGTACTCATTACAATGACAGATTTGTGAGCCACTTTCTCTTACCCTAGTGAAATCACAGTGGCGGGTATTCTTAACACTGCGCATACGTACTACATTATAATCACAAAGTGTTCACAAAGAGACACATTTACTCCAGACGGACAAACATCCATGTTTTAACCCGGATTCGAATTTTGAATTTTTTTTATCCAGAAGCCAGCGCCCGGACTATTAGACTGATTCATCGGCTGATGTGAAAGGTTGGTTGGTTTATTTATTTATGGGGGCGTAAGGGCCAGATCTGGCCAAGTAATGATTTCCCATCATGTAAATAGGTAGGTAGTTGACTTAACGTCGAAAAGAAGCAACA
The DNA here is from genome assembly GCA_947359465.1 of Metellina segmentata. Taxonomy (NCBI): domain Eukaryota; kingdom Metazoa; phylum Arthropoda; class Arachnida; order Araneae; family Tetragnathidae; genus Metellina; species Metellina segmentata. Next base: position 37,590,707 of record OX375874.1, on the reverse strand, counting down.
CAACGTGCGGTTGGAACCTGCCCGGGATTAATCCCAAAGGAAAAGATTCTAGGACAACACCGCGTAATTTGGAACCACGTCTAGATGACGAGGTCAACATCTGAGGTGGCAATCCCCTCTTAACTTCCACGTCACGCCGACACGAGGACATCGGGGCAACGCCAATTTAACATGCATCAGCCCCCACGTACAAGATGGGATGTGGTTTGAACTTGAGACTCTCCGGTTGTTAATCTGCAACTCTTCCAATTGGGATACGGTGGCCTCAACATTGAGCACGAATGGTTTGAGAAGAAGCTTTTGAAAATATCATATATTGTGTAGAGAAGTACTGAGAACACACAAGGAAATTCCAGGAACTTCGAAATCTTGGTGAATATAATTTCAAATTGGTTGTGAGTGTAAAAGAACCGACTTACTTGGATGATTCATGGAATTCGACAGAATAATAATTTAATTTGGAATAAATGATTTAGCTTTAGCTTGAACGCGATCCTGAAAACAAAACAATTTTTCTTGTCCAACAGTTCCAAAATTTTAGACTAAGTCTTACACTAGTTCAAGTTGAGCAATTATTTTCTCAGAACCCAGCCTTTCGTAGTTACCAGAAATATATAAACAAATAATGATGCGAAAGCACAAAAGTTTCAATTGAAGATGTAGAAGCATCTATTGTTAAGGACTATTCTTTGAGAATATACTTTTTAGACAAAGGAACTTAAATTCTATTCAATTCAATTGAAAGATATGTAAATAAATTTATTTCATTTAGCGTATGAAAAATTCGTTTCGCTATTCTATTTATTACCATTGAGACGCTTCCACGACTTATTCAAGTTTGCAGCAGTAAATGTTTGATAAAAATATGTAATTATCCAGTGTTCAGATCTCTAAAGTTATATAATAAACCATCTCTCAGTTGAATACTCTTCTACTCCATTGTCATTATCTGGAAAACTAAACAGAAATAATGATATTAGTCAATAAGTTGGTGAATGTTTAATACGGGTTAAGTATATATCGAGCAAGAGCTTATGATCCAATTAGTTATGTTATTATGATTTTTTTTTGCTGTTTTGGTATATGGAAAGTCAGTTATAGTTCGTTCATATTTGGCAAGTGCGATTTTTATTATTAAACATTAGAAAAACAGTAAACCGTTAATAATTAAAAATATTCACACATAAGTCCTTTAACGCACTTTTATACGTAAAGGATTCCCTCTCAACAAACTACGTAACTTCCCGCTCCTAATAACCCCATTTTTACACCACAATCACTGTCATAATTTTTCAAATTTTACAGTCATCTGGTCTCCAAAATTCTAACGATTGTTTACACCACTTGAAGATAACTTTCTGAACCTTCTCATTCAGCTGATGCTTGTCAACCCTAACTTCTAACAGAAGCATTCACATCACAGAGGAGATATAAAAGTAGAGTGAGCAATGGAAACCTATTTATGTGCCAAGGATCACGTGACCCAAACTAGCAGTAACGTGACACTTAGAAACAACATGTCGAATTCTTTATGATTTGGCATTTTATCACCTCGTTTGGTGATATAACTTCGCATGACCGTGCAGATGTGTGAATACACATTTCTGTTAAGTTGTGACAGAAGTGGAGAAAGCGGTAAGTTGGATCAATGTACGGTTTGCTTTAAGAGATAGGTATGTAGGTAAATAAATTCATGTTGCACTGGATCAACACAACTGGCTATTTGCGACGGTTCGGGATCAATCCAGAAGGGACGGATTCATATTGTTAATTTTGTTATTTTGAAACATGCTCCGTATAACAAGTTTAATAAACATTCTGGAGGGGATTGCTGGAATAAACATTCTGGCAATCCACTCTCAAAAATTCAATACCACTCCGTCGTGAGGCTATTTGAGGCGACGACAGAATTAACATCAATCAAATGGTATTTGGTTGGATTCTCAGTTTTCTGATCTGTGACTCTACCAATTAGCCCCCTCCGTCACATTGTCTAAGAAAATAAGTTATAGAAGCAGACTCCACCAATTAGCCTCCTCCGTCACATTGTTTAAGAAAATAAGTTATAGAAGCAGACTCATACAACTCAACCAGGACAATTCCGATCGGACTGCTGTCCAACGTTCTCTGAAAAATCTAATTCTGTTCCAACTCACCTTAAATTTACTGTGATTCCTACCATATTTTAAATAACGAAGTAAAATGCTTTCTAAATGTTCACAGTTGCGAAAATTATATCACGGTTAGACAATACCCTTGTTTTTAAATACCAAATTAAACTTTTGAAGAAATTACCTCATTTTTGAGAAGATTGCCTGATGGTAAAATGATTATCTTGTTTTAGTATCCCAAACACGGTTAAATAGTACAAACACTGCAGATAATTGTAAACATAAATTTACGAAAGAAACACATTATTTCAAATGCCCCTGTAGTATTAAGAATCATAACCACATGTTTAGGAAACATTTAGATCATGGTATTTGTTAATGTACAGAAGTTAATAAAATAGATTTAAAGGTTATAATTTCTTTAACAACAGTGTCCATTGAAAATATTTGAATTATCAGTTTTATTGCGTAAATCGTAATTATTTTTCTAACAAAAACGTTCGCCTTTTCACAAGCATCTCCTTTCATAAATAAAGGTTCAAGCATTTCATTAACCATCACTGAAATCTGAGAAAAATTTTAATTTAGAATCTGCAGAATAAAATATTTTACTCAGAAAAAAAAAAGCATTTATTCAATAGAAGTATGAAAATAGAAATTAAAAAATATCCATATGCACACACAAATTAGATCTAAACTACAATTATGTATAAACTATGTCAAAAGTGTTAGAAGTACATGAAATCATGGCGTTCATTGATGTACCTAAAGAGTTAATAAAATTAAATTTAAGGGATTTCCTAATTTCCTTAAAATTAGTGTCGTTTGAAAATATTCGAAAAGTATTCACGTTTATTGCGTAAGACGTAATTTTTTCTCTAACCAGAAAATTTTCCTTTTTTTTTTCACAAGTATCATTTTTTAATAAAGGTTAATTAACCATAATTGAAATTAAAGATATATTTTAATTAAGAATCTGAAATTAAATACTTTTCACAGAATCTGCTCAATAGAAATAAAAGCTATCCATATACACACACAAATTACATTTAAACAACTACATCAATATAAAATAAGACTGGCGTGTTAGAAGCATTTAATATAATCTCTTTTATTGATGTAGCTGAAGTTAATAAAATAATTTAAGAATATAGTTTCTTTAACATAACTGTCCTATGAAAGTGTTTCTATACCCAATTGATTGCGTAAGATGTAATTATTTCCATGAAACAAGAATGTTCGCTTTTTTACAAGCATATATACCTTTTTTGTGAAAGAAAATCCAAGAGACATTTCACTAACCATCTTTGAAATTGAAAATAGATTTTAATAAAAATCTCAAGAATAAAAAGTTTTACAAAAAAAAAAGCCTCTCAAAATAGAAAAATAAGTAGTTCGCTCAAATTACATCTATACTACTACATCAATGTAAACTTCTTCGGGCGCATGCAGGTAGAAATGTTCAGACATAAACTAAAATCCATTTGTCGTTGATGGAAGGAGTAAATTTGTAATTTCTCATTGAAAAGGCAAACCCTCATTTATTTAGGCTGATGAAATGAAATGCTTGATCGTCGTACGTACAGAGAGGAATTTATAACAGATCTAACTTTTTAAGGTATGAAGATCCTTATTTTTAAATGTGGTATAGAAACATTTTAATGATAATGCTATGTGTATAGCGTTATTTAACAACGGCATTGTGCTATAAATATTTAAAATATATAATAATAATTTTGTAAAAAAGATTATGTATGAAGTTTTAAATAAATTTGTCAAAAATTTCAATTGTGCTACATGAAACTCTTTTCATTCAATTAAAAAATAATTCTACCAAAATAAACTACATGCATTTTTCTAGGGAATGAACTTAAAAAAAAATTTCAATCGACCGAAAAATGAATACATGATTTTTGATAGTTTTACAATCATATTTCTTAAATAAATAGACATAATTAAAAAACTTTTCAACCCAGTATAGTTATTCTAGTTATCAAGTTATTTCATCTATCAAATAATGGTTTTACTAATGACGAGATATTTCGTCTATCAAGTAATGGTTTTGCTAATGACGAGATATTTCGTCTGTCAAGCAATAGTTTTACTAATGACGGTATATTTCGTCTATCAAGTAATGGTTTTACTAGTAACGAGATATTTCGTCTATCAAGTAATGGTTTTGCTAATGACGAGATACCTCGTTAAAACAATCGCCAGAAGGTTTAAGCGCTAAAAAGTTATGTTAATCTGTCCGATGTTAATCTGTGATTTGGATTCCAGCAACTCACAATGATTCCACGTAACTGTTGTTAGAAACACATAATTTTAATTCCTTATGAACAAAACGATGGATGAACGAAAGCCTAAATAATGTTATGTTTTATTTATTCATCAACTTAATTCGACGATTAAAACAGGGAAGATCAGGTTCTACGAAGAACGAAAATTTTATGAACAGATGTTCATTATCTGGGACAAAAATAGACTAAGTCAGAAACTCCTGAGAAAACTGCCAATCAATATCATCTGCGTTCGGAACAACTCGCCTACGAAAAAAGATGATAGCATCAAAATGCATCATGTTTTTAAATAAAGAATAATTTTTTTTCGCTGCATTCTCTAAAGGTAAGCGATTTCAAAAAGGCAATTTCCTTTAAAAAGAAGTCTTTAAGAGTATCGGTTTCTTAAGTGAAAAATTAATGTATTAATGTAAGAGATTTATTAGAACGATAACTTAAAAATTCCGAGACTTCTATAGATTAGAGAAATCTCCAGATTAAATGAATGCATTTTCCTTCCTTATTCTGCTGCGTGAGCTTATACTGCATATCTAACATATTCTGTAGCATATAATTAACTGCTCTGTTTAACAATGCAGAAATTTGATTTAACATTAGATATGCTCTTTAAAATGTAATCTGGAAAGTAGGCTTATTGCATCTTAACGTTGATATGGAACATTGTGTAGTAGTGTGAGTTTACTTAAACTTGAGTATTTCTAATTGCTCTACTTAAGCTGCTTTAATTCACGGTTAAAATTGACTTTAACACAAGGGAAATCGGGGAATAGAGACGAAAACTGAAAAGTGATTATTTCGCTTCGTCGATTTGGTATCAATCGCTTCGGTAGTTTTAATTGTGAGGGTTATCTTGAGAATGCAGAACTAATTATATTTGAAATGGATATAATTACACCGTTTAGAGCTTTATTAGTTTACTTAGAAAACGTTACGTTCCAAAAATAATAAGTGGAATATAAAAATAAAAGGTTGAATTTCTAAAAATCTGATTTAGGGGATCGGTGAATTCGGTACAGCTACACTCTACGTTTATGAGCGATGGCAACGGCCTTGGCGATTTTTTTGGCGCATTTCTAAAGTTGCCAAGAAAGAATTATTTCTTAACTCTTTTTCTGTCGCAAATTTTTTTCTTTTTAAAACACACTTTTTAAATACATTTCAGAACGTTTTAAAAAGTATATTTTTTAAAAACTTTCACAAAAAGTAGTAAGTTTAAACACATTAAAACATATTTGTGAACCAGCAGAGAAACTAAGCTACAAATGTTGGGTAAGAATACCGTGAAAATTATCAATTACACTAAATACAGTGGGCATGTTGAAAAAGAAAAAGATTTACAAAAGAAAACAAAAGCAAGAAATAATACAACCTGATAACATCAGAATTCTTTCGTAAAAAAATAATGAATACGAAAATGGTAAAAAAAAAAAAAAAACTCTTAATCCTTTCAAGAAAACTATTATAATAAAATAAAAATTCCACAACTGTCAAAATACAAATAAATGGACCAATGGTATCACCGAAAACGATTTAAAAGGACCAATGCAATCAAAGGAAATTTTTAAAAACAAAATAACCAATGGGAGGAAAGAAAAAATTTCAAACGAATCAATGAAATCAAACGACTTTAACGGATTTTGAAGACCTTTCTAGAATATTCAAAATGAAAATTGAAAGTTTCCGTTTGCCGAGGTTGCCATGAAAACCACAACAAACGTAACGACAGATGGGTTGCCTTAATTTATCGTAACTCGCTACTAGAAGCGCGCCAAAAAAAATCGCCAAGCCGTTGCCATCACTCATAAACGTAGAGTGTAGCTGTACCGTGAATTCTAACACTTTGTTAAAGATAGTAAAAGAGTATACTATTGAAGCAATATAAGAAATGAGATAACACAGATTTGTTTTTAGGGAAGATCTTTTAAAATTTCTATAAAGGAGGGCACGCTGTAGCCTAGTAAAAAGAGTAACGAATTAGCAACCGGAAAGTTGTGAGTTAGAATCGAACCATAACCGTTGTGTACATGGGGGCTGGTACACGTTGATTTTGTCGTGGTCTTAAATGTTATCACATTAATGTGGTGTGAAAGTTTGCTAATTTGCTAATTTTTTTAATTAACGTTGTACTAGAGAAACACAAAGGGCTATTGACGACGGTTCGGGATCAATCCCCTAAGGCAGTGTTTCCCAAAATGTGGTACGCGTAACTCCAGGGGTACGGGAAGAGTTTGGTGGGGGTACGTGTTGCACCAGAGTTTGGTGGGTATATGAACTGCACTGTGCTTGGCTGCGCCTAATTCTACGTTCTCATGAGTCAAGTCAAGACAGTCTTGTGAGGCGTGAGATGGTCCGGAGTGACACGGCGGAAATATACCACACTTCGTTACAGAAACAACTTACTTCGTTAACCTTCTGTCGGGCGCAACCGGCCTGACAGGCACAGCTTTGACATGAACTTCCAATGTTTTCTTAATGATAGATTTGAGTTGAGAAATTGTTTACATGACTGGAAATGGCTTTGTAAACTAGCATACTTAGCAGATATATTCTCTGTTTTAAATTGCCTCAACCTATCGTTACAAGGCAAAGAAATTTCATTGTTTCACGTTCAAGATAAAGTGTACGCTGCCATCGCAAAACTAAAGTAATGGCAAAAGAGAGTTGGTAATGGAGAAGTAGACTCGTTTCCCTCTCTTCATGAGTTTATAGCAAGTTCTTCTTATTGATCCAAATAAACGTTATTTATAATATAACTTTTATTTATATTGAATAATGAATAATTTTATTTCTCTTTTCACATTATTTTGTCACAAAAAAAGAAAAAAAAAACCCATTTTGGTTGTTATTGAAATACATCCATTTTTTCGACTAGGGGTACTCAGCGCTACGAAAATTTAAGAAGGGGTACACATATATCAAAAGTTTGGGAAAAACTGCCCTAAGGGAAAGATCCGAGAAGAACACGACGTAATTATGAACCACGATCAGATGACGAGGTAACATCTGAGCTATCACCCCACTCTCCAAATTTCTACAGCAACCTAGCGTGAGGACTTTCGGACACGACAGATTTAAGGTGCACCAGCCGCCTCTACACCATACGCTTACAAACATCCATGCACTGACCTGAATTCGAACCAGTAACCTTCCTACCTAGAGGCTAACACCACTAGACCGGTTGGTCAGCGTGGAAGTTTGGAGAATGAGGTGTTAGCTTTTGTGTTGATCTCGTCATCTGACCGTTGTTCAAAATTATGAGGTTTTGCCTCGGATTGTTCCCTTGGGAATAGATCCCGGACCGTCTCCAATATCACGTGTTGCTCCAGTTCACTTTTATTAATTATAATTACCTAACTTTATTATCAGCCACAACGTCTGTATTTCTCTATCACACTGTTATATTTAAATTAGATTGTGGTAGGTTGGTTTGTGGTTTAATGACGCAAGGGCCAGACCACATCAAATTATTGACATGCAAGAAAGGAAAGTTTTACTGACACAAAAGTCAAAAATACACCCAGGAAGGAATGCACCTGACAGTAATTGAACCTGCTACACCTACAACCATCAGGTTTGTTGCGCAGTGAATACACGTACTAACAGCTATGACGGCCCAATAGGGAATATGCACTATGTCACAAAACGTCCTAAAATGGTACTTTTTTTTTACAATTTCGACCATGTACAATCCGAAAATCAACTTTAAAAATCACAAAAAAGTTTAATTTACGCGTAATAAGCGATTAAAAAACGCGTCGAAGTCATGTGACTGAAAACGGGGTGGAGCTTGGTGTGACGTCATAGTGATGAAATCTCTCGCTACATTCGCCGGCTGCATGTTATTTCAGGTTGCTTTCATTGATTTTATGCTAATTTTATTTTTTAAATAATTGTGTTGAATTATAGTTTTTACATTATTATTATTAAACAGATTTCTTCTTTAAAAATGACGACTGTAGAACAAGGCTTTGTAAAAGGCCAGTCGGATAATCTACCTAAATTGGATGGTATATTCATGTTTTTTTTCTGGGAAACCATCCAAATTTTATGGGAGTAGAAATGAAAGGCGTAAAAGCGAAGAATAAGATAATATTTTGTACAACATATTTATTTAAAAAAAATGTATTTTTATATTGCTTTTTTAAAGAGTAGTGCTATTGTCAAAAAGTTGTACATAAGAAAATAGAATATAAATAGTTGTTCTCTTTTCCTTAATACATAACAGAATTCATTCTGAAATAGATTTTTTATATAGATAATTAGGATAGTATATCAAATAAGAGCTTTATGTTAGAAAAATAATTTCAAAGTAGATTAAAATTGTAGGGGTAACAAAATAGTGAATTTTGAAACCTAACTTAAAATTAATTTTCTACGTTAATTTTTTAGCAAAATTATTTTTGTTAGTTAGTGAACAATAATTTTTAAAGTATATTTAAGCGGTAAAATATAATGTACTAAAGGATGATCCAAAAATAACATGTGTAGAGAAACTTGTTGCGAGAATTGCAACTGCATTAACTATTGAACACAACATTTGGTAGTCCAACATTTTAAACTATGAAGAAGGTAGTGTGATAATTCGATTGAAATTGCAATAATTTGAAGCCTTGCAGTTTTATAAAAATATGCAAATTTAAAACAAAATTCGTAATTGTTTAAAAATATTAGTTTTAATGCTAAACAAATGGGATGAAAGCTATGTTGCTTCGTACTGCAAGAGAGACGATACTCCCAGTAGTTTTCCATGTCATTCTCCAACTATAAAATAAATAAAGTAATATATAAATTAAAAACTTTCATTTGTAGCACTATTTATCAAAATTTGGTAACACTAGTTTTTAACTTTAATTTCTTATTTTTAATAGAAATATTTGTACAATGCTTTTTTTTAATAGATTAATTTTACGTTTATTCTTACTTTTCACTTTTAAAATAATTATATTTATATACATTTATGTAATGTAAACAAAAATTAAAGTTTAAATTTCAAATTTAGAAGAAATATTTTTTAATTATAAATCTGAATTCCAATGACACTTATTCCATAATACTTATCATTCAGTTTAAAGAAGAAATATAACACAGTTTTACCAAGTGCATAAATAACTGCAAATTAATTATCATGAGTATAATAATTCAATGTTCATTGATTTTAGCTCTCTATATTTTTTAACCAGTTTGGATTTATAAATATATATTATTCTTATATTTATTTATTAAATTCTTTTTCATGAAACAAGAAATTCTGCATTATGAGTGACTTGATACAAAAGAAATTTTTCGTTTTAGCTAAAACACTATTAGTCATCCACAAGATTAAATCACACAATTCGTGTTTAAAACCAATTAAAAATATAAATAATTTTTGGTATTTTAAACTTACCGAAAAATGATCTTCACAGCAATGCAAGCAAGAAGTACAACACAGCTTTTTGTTTTTCTTTTAATCTCTTTTCATAACGCCGCACCCATCTTCTACGAACTTGTTCAGATTTTGGTACAACAAAAAATACTTTTTTGGTGTTTTAATCGTTGAATTATGACACAAACGGAACAATACAATATTTGTAATTCTTCTTTTTAACTATTTTCGAACCTTCCATTGCTGAATTAATCAAAAATCTGTAAATATAAGACTACTAAAAAGATACCCATAGAGATAACACAGTTCAAGGAACGCTTGATGAGAAAATCAGTGACTGCCGTTTTTCGTTAAAAGTGACGTCACAGCAATTTGAAAAGCGTTTTAAATATAATTAATGTCGTCAGATCGCAGTTTAAGTGACATTTTTCTACATAGTTTTCCGTGCTCTTTCATTTTAAAATGAATTTGAAAATCATGCATATTGTCCATTGTAATGTGGAAAGCAATGTCTAAATATTATTTAGGCCCGGTGCACACATCCGGTTTCTCAACGTAAGTGCGGTCTGAGATACATTAGAGGCAAGGGAGCAGTGCACACATGTCTCCGGCGACGCTGCGGCGACGCACGTCCAACTTGCGTGCAATTTGTACCGCCTTTCTCCGCAGCTCGCCGCACATGAGGCTTCGTTCTGAAGTACCTTGTTTTTTATAAATAAATGGAATATAAATAATAATTAATAAATGGTTATATCCTGTGACGTCCGGCCGACCAACCGGTATAGTGGTTAAGGTGTTAGCCTCTAGATCGGAAGGTTCCTGGTTCGAATCCGGGTCCGCGCATGGATGTTTGTAAACGTATGGTGCACCTTAAATCTGTCGTTGCCGAAAATCCTCACGTTGGGTTGGTGTGGAAGTTTGGAGAGTGCGGTGCCAGCTCAGGTGTTGCTTCGTCATCTGACCGTGGTTCAAAATTACGAGGTGTTGGCATCGGATCTTTCCCTTAAGGGACTGATCCCGGACCGTCGTCAATAGCCCGTTGTGTTGCTCTAGTACGGCGTTAACTAAAATTACCATTACATGTAACGTTCATTTTGTTTCAAAATATACTTTTTTTTACACCAAGTAAGCTCAATAAACAGGTTTTCTTCCTTAGAATATTTATCGCAAATAGCGTGAAAGCGTCATTTCACGGTTATGTATGCATAGTTAGGCTTCCGTGCCGCACGTTGAAAAACAGGATGTGTGCATCGGGCCTTAAAATTGCAAAGGCAAAAATTGCCTGTTGAACCACCACTTTTAAATCTTTGTACCTGCTGGAGAAATCGAGAAAAATTAATTTAAACTTTCTTTGTAAGCGCTTAGAAGAATAATACCTGAACTTCAAACCCAACAGATTTTACTTGTTAAAACTTTTCTTTTGCCCATCTACAATACTTTACGTGTTCGAATCGGCGCTTAAAAACATTTCTTTGATCTTTTCTACCTTCAAGCAAAATACTTTTTTTCTGAAAAGAATACACACATTTTTAATGTTTTTCAGATAAGGGGGATATAAAAACGACATCCTTGTACGAAACTCAGTGTTCGTTTGACTTTACCCAATTTGGAATAAGATTCAGGAGGAAAAAAGATAAAAATCAATATGTATTCGATTCGGCAGAATTTTCTAAGTCCTGATAATAAGATTTTAAACTTCAGTAAAGCATCCATTCTAAAACTTGGAAACAAAGTTTAATGATACGAAAATTGAATCGGTTAAGGGTGAACTTCAAATAATTTTCGACATCTATATTTCTAGATAATTGCAGTATTTTTTTTCTGTTTATCCTATTCTGTTTCTTTAAATTTTAATTTTGAAATTTAATAAGTTCTTCTGAGAAGGATCGAAAATTTTACTGAAATGCATTCACATAAAATTACTCCTATAGAGTACATTTTAACGAATATTTAACATTTGTATAGGAAATATATTTTTATTGCTAAGTTTCGCCTTTTGCCTTTACATTTCTAGATATTTATAGTATTTTTCTTCTGTTTATCTTGTTGGTATCTGTTTTTTAAATATTAATTTTGAAATTTATTAAACTCTTCTGAGATGAATTTACATATTTTACTGAAATGCATTATTATAAAATTATTATAGTACATTTGACGAATATCTAACATATTTGTTGAGAAATATATTTTTATTGCTGTTTCGTCTTTACATTTCTAGACCTTCATAGTATTTTTCTTCTGTTTGTTCTACTGGTATAGGCCGACCAACCGGTCTGGTGGTTAAGGTGTTAGCCTCAGATCGGAAGGTTTCTGGTTCGAATCCAGTGCATGGATGTTTGCAAGCGTATGGTATAGAGTGGTGCACCTTAAATCTGTCTTGGCCGAGAGTCCTCACGTTGGGTTAGTGTAGAAGTTTGGAGATTGGGGTACCAGCTCAGGTGTTGCCTCGTAATCTGACAGTGGTTCAAAATTACGTGGTGTTGTCCTCGAATCTTTCCCTTAGGGGATTGATCCCGGACCGTCATCAATAGTCCGTTGTGTTGCTCTAGTACGACGTTAATTAAAAATTACCAAATTACCTTTAAATATTAATTTTGAAATTTATTAAGTTCTTCTGAGAAGTATCTACATATTTTACTGAAATGTATTCATATTAAATTGCTCATGTAGAAGACATTTTTACGAATATCTAAGATTTGTATGCGAAATATATTTTTATTGCCAAGTTTCGCCTTTAGCAGAGTTGAAGTTTTATGGTAATTCAATTTTTCGTGGAAAATATCTCTCTATATTAAAAAAAAAGTTACCGCCGTCGCCGCCGCAGGATTAAAAACTGTGTTGCTTAGCTCGATACTTAGATGGTTTTCCGAGAAAGTACGGATTACAAAAATACGAAATTAACATGGTTTGTTCTTCCTCGTGTTCCCTGGACAATTGTGAAGATCTTTTTCCGATGCGGCTATTAGTTTAGGGTTTATTAAATGTCAAAGTTGAAGTTTAAGTGTCAAAGACGAGCGTAAGCGAGCAGGGGCGGAGCCCTCTTGTATACCAAATTAAAGTAAACTATCTAAAGAGAAAGAGAGAGGAAGGAGAATTATTCGTTTCCTGTTATTTTAGTTTTTGATGATGGTTAGCCACATCATATCGCAAATCATCATAGTCACATCATCAGTCGTAAACGATGCCTCCCCACACTATTACACCAGATGTTACAACGGTTTGAAACACGACAATACTAAACTGAGAATGGCTGAGTTGTCAAAGTCTTCGCTTCACATTTAACTGATGATCGTCTTCCCGAAGGCAGAACCTAATTCGTCACAACATGATCGCTGCCGTGACGCCAGTCTACTACTCTCGGGAATTGAACCACTCAAGATGCAGCCAACGTCTGAATGGACAACGTGATGGAGTCTTCCCTCCACCTGGCGTCTGTAAATGGTCCGTTATGCTTGCTACTGGATACTGTAAGTCGGATGACTAGATAGTCAATACCGAAGCTGTTGGTGCAGACTCAGCTCGTCTCGTTTAACAGCCTGTCGTATATGTCCTGGATCGATCAGAGTCTTCGCGAAGTGTATGTGTAGCTTTAATGACCCACCACTGCCATCACCTTGTCATGTCACCTCTCAAATGACTGGCTATTTGTCGACAAGACCAGCCTGTTTCCCGCACTATGACCTCTTTCAAACTTTCAAAGAGCTTCAGGGTAAGAACTTCAAGACCGAGGGACATTGACGTTCCCTCGATGTTCACTGATGGCCAAAATTTAATCATGTGCATATCTGGTGGCTTTTACTTGTAACATACATGCGCTTTCTTGGTTGGTTGAATTTTTAAGGCACAAGATTCATATTTTTAACTTGTATCTGTAAACAACATAACATATAAAAACCAGGCTAAAGCTGCCCCACATAAGGAAAAAAATGGATGAAAAGTAATATCGGAGGTTGTAGGTTGGTGGACTGGTTCGGTTTTATGGCATAAAGGCGACAACTAGGTAAGTTGTGCCAAACAGGAGCTGGAGGTGTCGGAAAATGTATACCTTCTGACACCGCCAGTAATAGACACACATAAATTTATTGCTTTACTAATAAAAATAATGATATTTAAAAAAAAAATTAAATCTTTGTCTGTAGATTTGTGTTATAATATAAATTGTGGTCCAACGTGAAAATATGAGATGTCTCGTTCATCAAGATCTGGTCAGTGTTTTACTAATTACGAGATACTTTCTGAAGATAACCACTAGATGCATTAATAATAGTAAGGGAAATATGTGAAACAGTTTTTATTCAATCGAACTCTAAACGGTGATAGCTCAAGAATTCAGTCTGACAACTCCTCATTATGTCTATCATTGATTGAACAATATGAATGTCTTGTAGGTGGATATGTGTCATGAGGTGTCAAAAGTGAATAGAGTTCCAAGTTTCTAGGAGAGTGATGCTCATAACCTTTGGCAGGGCACTATTCCAGGTATGATGGCTAGGTGGCTAGGGAGTTACTGCTTTAACTTTGTTATTTGTTGACGAGGATGTGCTTCATAAATCATGCACTCCAAGGAGGCTAGAAATTCCAAGTCAAATAAATTGAAATAGTTTTTGAAAAATATATCAACTTCCATAAAAGAACTGTGCAACGAATAATTATTCAAAACAAAATCGTTACGTACCTTCTTTTTAATAGGTTTAACAAAAAATTATTTACAGTTTCTGGTGATTTACATATACTTGGAGAGATTAAAGTCAATGCAAGAAACTAAAATGGGCGAATCAACTTGGGTTAACTTTTTTCTAACAACCAATAGGGAAATATAAGAGTAGGGTAAGGAACGGTAACCTTTTTATGTTGCCAGGATCATATGATCAAAACTAATACTAACTTAACCTTAGACTATTTTCGTCTGCAGGGTGGAAACAAACATTCAACATCTGATCGGTCCAAGGGATGGGAGTAGACAATCATCCATCATCTGATCCATCCACTCGACATAGTAGATTTTGACAATTTCAACACTTTTGTCGTCATTTTTGAAATGCGTATTTTACATACCAACCATATCATGAGATACTATATCACCAAATGAAGCCATAACATGCGAATCTGACCAACCAAGTCAACTTTCCTAGAGAGGTCACGTGACTACTAATCAGACATAATTTGCACACGTTCTGCAGCTCTTTTCAAAAGCAATGCTCAGTCTACCTTTATTTCACGCCTTTGGCTAAAACAATGCCTATGGGACTTCAAATAATTAAATTGAAATAACTTTTCAAATGAAACAAATTGTGGATGCGCATAGTTTTAAAAATGAATACATAGGTGTAAATTATCTAACAAGTATAAGATCATGCATGAAGTATCCTGCAAACATTTTGATAATTTCCGAACAAATAGTTTAAACTGCATTTTTAATTCCATGTTCAAAGACATTAATATTTGAGTTTTGGAGTAAATTGGCTCATAATAAAAATATATAAACAAGACGCATAAATTTATGGTTAGGTGTTGAAGTTAAAGTTTGATACGTGAATCTTAAAATCAAAACGACTATTACGAAAGTGTAAAAAAGAAGCAATTACATAATAAAAGGTAAATATTTATTCTGCTACAGTTGATTTAAAATATCGTCTGAATAGAAAATTGTGTTCATTTGGTCTTTTTCAATAATAGACAAAACATCCAACAAGACACGATCTTTTCTATTTGAAGACTGAATACATTCTATTAAAACGAGAATTTTCTGCAAGATTTACATTTACAAACCGAAATTAATGAAATTGAGCTAAAGTTTAATTTTTAAGGTCATCGAAAGATATTAAAATATCGATGGCAGCGATAGAATTAAATTTTCAACCGAATTTCGTAATTTAAACATATTTTTTAAACTAACAACCTTAAAAGTTTCAACGCTAATAGATTATTACCAAAGGCATTACTATGTTTTAAATATCGATGGCAGCGATATAATTAAATTTTTAACCGAATTTCGTAATTTAAACATATTTTTTAAATTAACAACCTTAAAAGTTTCAACGCTAATATATTATTACCAAAGGCATTACTACGTTTTAAAAATTGACTTGCGTCGTCTCTACTAGGGATGCGATATCGATGTCAATGTTTTCAAAACATCGATGTTTTTTAAAAAACATCGATGTATTCGATCTACAACGTAAAACGTAACGTAAAACGTAAAACTACAACGTAAAAACATCGACAAGTATAAACATCGATGTTACAACATCGATGTTTATACTTGTCGATGTTTTTACGTTGAAGATGTTTTATTTTTAAATGAAAAAAGTACAGATAACCAAGAATTAAAAGATAACCAAGTAGCTTAATTTTTATAATCAGCAAATTGAACATACTTATAGACCAAAGTGGCCAAGTGTGAAGGGTCTGAAAAGTAGGGATGCGACATCGATGTCGATGTTTTCAAAACATTGATGTTTTATAAAAACATCGATGTATTGGAGCCGATGTCGCATCACTAGTTTCTAAACAAATTTTAAGAAATGGGTGAAAAAGTTTAAATACACTAAATTTTAAAAACAACGATGGTCTTGGGGAGATGTATTATGAGCATAGATGTTCTAATTTTGAACATCGATGTTTTGCTGTCGATGTAGCATCACTAGGTGCTAAACCAGTTTTAAGGAATGGGGAAAAAGTTTAAATACACTGAATTTTAAAAACATCGATGTTTAAATACATCGATGTTTTTGGGGAGATGTATTGTAAACATCGATGTTTTAATTTTGAACATCGATATTTTGAAACATCGATGTTTTGCTGTCGATGTCGCATCCCTAGTATCTACTGCTATACTTTGCATTACAAATAGCATAATTTTAATAATAGATAATTTTGTTAAATGAACGTTGAAAATATTCACACATTACGTTGCTCTTTGACTTTGTACTATTATCTCATCTCTATATTAGTTTTAACAATGCTGGTGTTTTTCTCGTATAGGTATCTCGCTTTTCGCAAAACTGATCACATCTTGATGGTCGCGATAATTATAGAAAAACTATCCAGGGTTTCATCGCTTTATCATGAACATGCAAATATCTTAATTAAGATATATATATATATATATATATATATATATATATATATATATATATATATATATATATATATATATATATATATATATATATATATATATATATATATATATATATATATATATATATATATATCACACCAGCAAATATGGCCAGATCTTAATGGGCGAGATATCACGTCGAAATCACTTTGAGGGTTAAGTTATAAACTAAGCCCAGCATAAATCTGCACCATGGTGGGAAAAGACCGATGTCTAAATTCGCGGATTTTGAATTACGTCCCTAATCCCTTCAAGGCGAAGAAAATTATAATAGAATAAAGTCATAAAAGATAAAAAATCTCCTGTCAGTACATTACAAAAATATCAAAACATTGAAAAAAATATACATTTGAACGCCAATTAAAAAATAATTATAATAAATCAATTGTTATCAAGACCTACAAATGGAATTTTGCCTCTTTACTAACAAGCTACATAAACATAAAACGGCAACTTCCTTCAGAAAATATTTAAATATTTATATTTGTTGTGTTAATGATTTTTAAAATGTTACAATGATAAAGGAGATAGATTGGAAAACAGTATTGTTACATTATTTAGTTTAATAAGTGATAAGTTAAAAGTATCAGAGCAATGAACAATGTTCAAGTTCAATGAAGGTCTTTGTTCATTTCGGTAGAGTTATGTACTCACTATTGTCAGAACTAAAAAGGAAACTCAAGTTAAAAGGAATTTCTCCAGTCGGTGTAACAAAATCAGTTTTCCAAGAACTTTTTCACTTGGAAAATTCACGTTGGGTTGGTGTGGAAGTTTGGAGAGTGGGGTTACAGCTCTGGTGTTGCTTCGTTATCTAACCGTGGTTAAAAATTACGAGGTGTTGTCCTCGCATCTTTCCCATAACTCATCCCGGACCGCCGTTAATAGCCCGTTGTGTTGCTCTAGAACGACGCTAACTAAAATTACCACTACTCACTTGGAAAAATGAGTATTTGCAACACCAAAGAGTGAAGAAAATGGATTCTTAACCTTCAGTTTCCACTTACATTTTGCTTTTGTTCTGTCGATGACAAAGATGGAATCCAAATAAATTGGAATTTTTGGATCAACATAGTTTATTAGTTATTTTTGGACACTTGATTTGTTATTTTTTTAACAGTGTCTACCACTTGAAAAACATTCATTCACTTGAGTAAACACTCAGCACAAAATCATGGAGATGGAAAAAAAAAAAAAACATTTAAACGGGATTCAAAATAAATAAAAGCAGTTAATTGGCTTAGAAATAGATCTAGATAGCCTTCCAATATCTCTGAAAAATGTCTAATGATAATTTTGATGCAACATTAAGATGTTTTGGAACCCATTTCATCACTACCTCCACGCAAGACACAGTTTGGATTGTTGAAAATTTTGAATACATGCAGGTTGTAATACATACAGGCAAAGTAATCAGGTCCATTCTTCAATCTGGTGGCGCAGTAGCATCTCATCGAGAGGTAGTGGGAATTTTAGACAGTGTATTCCTCCAAGCTTTTATCTGTGATTTTATTCTGCCTGCTTAGTTAGAAAAATTTTTGTCCTTTGTGTGTTTTATAATTCATGTAATAGGTAAAAATGGGTACTACGAAAGTTGCAGAATACTTGTCCCCATTTTTGCAAATGTGCTGTCTTTTAAGTCTGACAATCTGGGTGAACATATGAAACAAGTGCCTTATTAAAACCTCTTATAACCGCTTATTGAAACCTATTATTTCATACAACTATTTGTTCATTAGGCCTGGTTACTTAAATTTCTCCATCGTAAGCGGCACTGTTTGGCCCTCGAGTTTACTTATTGAACTATAGCTATTTGATCAAGTTAGATTAGTTACCTTTAAATCACTTGTATGCGTTATGATTTTAATAATA
The DNA here is from genome assembly GCA_947359465.1 of Metellina segmentata. Classification (NCBI taxonomy): domain Eukaryota; kingdom Metazoa; phylum Arthropoda; class Arachnida; order Araneae; family Tetragnathidae; genus Metellina; species Metellina segmentata. Next base: position 37,571,939 of record OX375874.1, on the reverse strand, counting down.
TAATTGTTTTCAAATCATTGGTATTTTTCATTGATGTGTACGGCTATTAGAGGTATTTTATGCAGAGTTAAATATCGATGGCGGAAGTATTTCTTCGTCAGTTTGTGTTTTCTGTACGTATTCTATGTTTGGTATTAGTTTGCTTATTTCTCGAAAACGATTTCAGCACTACAATAACAATTCCAAGAAATAAAATCCAAATTGTTGTACACTAGTTGAATGGTATGAACACCAATTAAATTAAACACCAAACATCGTCAAACGGCGATAAACTACATTTTAAGGTAGTTAACCCTAGTAGTGTTAGAACATTTTTGGAAAGCAGAAGTAGAGTATTCGCAGACCATTTGGTTATTTTACATTGTAAATCCCACTCATGAGCAAAACATGTGATCTCATAGAAAATATAAAATGCTTTGACATCTACTGCTGTACATCTTTGGCGTAGCTGGGCCAAATATGACTTTTGAGCCACAAATCCCAACTAATCACTGTCATACATAAATTCTGCTCTAACGTTCATAAATTACAAATTGATCTATGAAAGATGATTGGTCAACGCTAATTACACTAAACTGTAAACGACGCCAAACGGCGATCAACTACATTTTAAAGTAACCCCAATATGTGTCACACGAGAGCATTGAGCATTTGAGTAGACGGAAGAAAAATCTCCCTTTTCGTCTGGTTTGTTTGTTTACACTGAAAAAAGTACCCCTCATAAACAAAACAGCTTATATTTAAAAAAAATATAAAATACATAAGGGTTCACTGCTATGCATAAATTATTCTGCTTTAACTTCTTGCATAAATTTCTTCGTATAGCAAAATCTTTGACATCGAATCTCATTTGATGTTCCGTTCAAATTTATACCACAAATGTGAAGTTAGGTGTGAGCGATCGTAAAGCCGCGGCACCACGAGCATATAAAATACTCCCCACATTTTACATCTCGAAATAAGTTTTATGAGCCCAACACAAAGCCAACTGCACATTTCCCACTTCCTTCAATATCCGATCTCTGAAAGCATATGAGCAAAACAGGGATGAAATATTACAAATACTCTCCAATGTAATTTCTTCCCGTATGTTAGCTTCCAAAAGCATCACGATCAACTGTTGCAAATTCACTCTATAATTTACTTTCAGGAATAGGGATCCATCGCACAGTGCATCATCAGCACGGGTAGAATTCTTTTCGAGAAGTAGGAGAAAATTTCTTTTCGGAAATAAGAAAAAGTTCTTTCCAGGTCTTCGCGACGCAAGTCCACATCGATTCTTCGAAAAGGTCGAAAGCGCAGGCATTGTGTAATTAAGGCTCAGCAGCTGGAATTAAAAATTCAAGTCTTCTTACGGACTTGTTTATACTGCCGAAGAGCAGTTCTTTTACATTCGCCCAGAGGGAAGGATGTTAACTGCAACTGTGTTCGAGTCGGAACTCGTGCCGTTGTAAAACGTAAGTTTTAGAACAAGTGGTAGGGTAGAATTCGAAGGCTTGTCACTTAAAAGGGGCTGGAAGGAACTTTGAGGGCAGCATCTCATTATTCAAGGCTCCTTGAAACATGGATGAAGATGTTTAATTCGGGTCTTGGACGTTGTTGATATTGTTCCACCATTTGAGTCCTAATTCGCATCGGAAGTCTGAAGGGAGGACTTGAGCTACTTAATTTTGCAATTTTATGTCAAGGTGGTGGTGGGAAAATTAAAGTTACAAGAAAAGAAATGCTTCCTACTTCGTCTGAGGAAAGGAAATAAATTATTTTGTTTGCTGAATTGATCCCTAATCTAAATCCTAGAGTTAATTAATTTAACAGCAGCCGAATTGCAAAATTACTGTTATTCATATTCAAAAGAGCTGAAATATACATTCAGATTTTATATGTAGCTCTTAAACGTATAATTTTCTTTACATAGTTCCACCGTTTCCGTTTTAATTCTTGAATGCATCCTTAATTTAATTTATTTTGAAGTTTTATGCCGTTTGTGGTATAAAAGAGTTCTTGTTTCAAGGAAAGAAATGCTTTATACTTCATCTGAAGAAAAGACTTAGTTGTACTTTGTTTTCCTGTGAATAAGCCCTAATGTCTTTATTCTGGAGTGAATTAATTTAACAAAATCGAAATTGGGGAATATTATTTCGAAAGTGCTGAAATCTTCATGTGAAATTTCTGTGTAGATATAGATGTAGAAAATTGTTGACGTAATTTCCAGTTTTAATTCTTATAGGAATCTTGAATGCAACCTTGATTAACTGTGTTTTATAATCTTATGGTAAGTTTGTGTTGTAAAAGCTTAAGTCGAAAGGAATGTTTCGTGTTTTGTCTAAAGAAAGGTCGTAAATTAAATCTTGTTTGACGGAATTGTTTCCCAATGTTTTCATCCTGAATTAATTGAACAGTTACTAGATTGTAGAATTACTGTTATTTCAAAGGCGAATGAAGTCTATTAAAATTTTGTGTGTAGCTTTAAGTGAGGAATTTTAGAATGTAAGACAAAGTCCTTTAGAAAGAAGATTGAAATCCCACATTATTCAAGAAAAGTAAAACAGATGTGTAGAGAAATATTGATGATACTTCATATATAAACTATTTTTTAAATGATCGTTCATATTTCACTACACAGGAAACATGCAAGTACATTAATACAAGATAATAAATTTAAAATTTAGAAAGTCCATTAGGTAATAATTAAAACAAAAAATAATATTCAAGAAAAAATGAAATTTTTTTCATATTTATAAATGCTTATATGCTTAATGACATTCATTTCTGCTTCAACAATCAGATAAAAAAAAGCTTAATTTTATGCTCGTAATTCTCCTTAAAACCTTTTCATTCTACCTTTTTATTTTTCGAATTCCTTTAAAATTCGACTTACTTTTGAATTGAATATTACAAAAATACAAGCAGTTGTTTTTAGCGCAATTTTGAAATTACTACATGCTTCCTTCTGAATGAAACGTGGAAATTATTTATTAGCATTCCTAACGGGAAAACTTTACATACTTTTTTACAGGAAACATCATTCAAAATTTAATTATATTTATCCCTCTATTTTGATGAGAAGGTATGAAGATTTCGTCATGAAGGTATTGCCGATTTCGTGATGATGCCGAGATCAAGATCTGGTCAGTTTTCCTCTAGTGACGATCTATATTGTCCACCAAGATCTGGCAATCCTTCTTATGAATTGAGACCTCGACAAAATAGACTCCAGGAGAGTTTAGGAGATCAATAATTTGGATGGGATATGACATAAAAACTTTCGCTTCGAATTACGAGAATTAGAAAGACATGATATAAATTAGGTTAATTTTGTTTCGATTTAAGTTGTATTAACCGCTTATTTAAGTAGGTTGTACGATAGTTATCAGAAACCATAAAATACGGTAATGTGGAAATTTTTATCCGCAAGATTGTAGTTCTGTGCTTCCTGGTCACAAAAATGCAACTTAAGAGTAGTACTTTCTTTAAAAGGACTCAAAGAGGGCCGCGTAGGATTTAAGTTAACTACTATTTCGTTCTTACTTTATGTCAAAAGGCCTTTACATGACTCATCTAGGTGACACGTTTCATACATGCAAACAATTTACACTTTTCTTAGCGTATTTAATATGCACAGACCATTAATCGTTATTATTCCTCAGCAATCCTCCTCATCCAACTTTAACCTTGAAGTTGAGATCTTACAGAATCTCGGGACCACTCTGTCACGACGGAATTCGATAATCCCCAAAAGTATCCTATTTTTTAATTTTACCATAAGGACATAGGTAATGCTCCATTTGTTGTAGGTCTCGCATCTGGCCTATGTCTTGTTAATTATATATACAAGGTGATTTTTTTTTTAAAACTGACACTATTCAGGGCCACCTGTAGCTCGATCTAACAACCGAAATGGCACCAAACTCGGTATGGAGTTTAATAATGACATGGGAAGAAGTATTTCGTGAAAAAAAATAATAATTTTTCCAAAAATCGCCGATAGGGGTATTGTTTCCCTTTTGCACACCAGGTCATACACAGGCTGGTGGCGGCGGTATTATGCTTTGGAGGATGTTCTCATGGGCGATTCTGGGACCCGTAGTTGTGGTAGAACAGACCATGAACGCTGCGAACTATCTGGACATCATTGCGCATAAGTTGCACCTTTACATGGCGTCTGTCTTCCCAACTGGAAAAGGAATCTTCAGCAGGACAACTCCCCATGTCACAAGGCTCGGATTGTGTTGGAGTGGTTCGAGGAGCATACTGATGAATTCCATTTAATGTCCTGGCCACCTTACTCGCCGGATCTTAATCCGATACAGCACATTTGGGGTGTCATTGAGCGACAGCTCAGAAATCAAACACCACCATGTCCGAATATCTCGACTTTGCGTGACCGCTGCTTAGACTGATTGTAAGAGGCTTTTTCTGTTTAGCTAAATGTGTGTGTGTGTGTGTGTGTGAATGGAATTTGAGTTACTCTGACAGAACTTACTATTCAACAGATCGCTAGACGTAAAATCCTCTTCTTTGGGTGCTTTGTCTACACAGAAAGTCCCTTCTCATAGTTCCGATAGATATTGTCAGCGACCGATGCAATATTGTACCGCCGCCTACGCTATAAGCTTGAATCCAATTTGTTTCGGTTTTTCGTTATTTTATCAGGCGATGTTTCACTAAAGGTAAACATTTCACGCACACGCTGCTAGAATTTAGTATTCTGGAAAAACTATGTTTTTCTGAACAAAAGACCATGGCAGAAAATTCCTTTATTTTTAGATCCATGCTACTCCAAAAAAGAACGTGTATTGTTTTATCGAGATAAAACCAGTGTAGATATATGTTTTCTTCGAATCACGATAGTGATACTGTAGAAATTAAGCTTTAAAATATATCAAATAGTTGGGACTTTTTGTTTAGAAGACTAGAAGTTTTTACTATCGTGGTATGGTATAGGGATTAAGACAGTTATAAAAGGCTCTTTTACAACAACAATAAATACTTTAACCATTGAGTACGTGTGATATGTAAGCTATGTTTTTAGCAAGTGGGAGTTGTGGGAACAATGTGGGAACAAGTAGACAAAAATGGTTGAAACTTCATTGATATGCTAATCTTGTGAAGCTGTTTCAAGAGTATAAAGACAAGCTGGTAATTTCAGGGAGTTTTTAATTTTCAAGACCTCATTTCGCAAATACGCAGGGAAAATTTTCTTAAAAAAAAAAAAAATAATAATAAAAAAAAATTAATAAAAAAAAAAACCTGCTTTTATTTTTTTCAAATTATTTCTTTTATATTATAGAGATTTTCAAGTTGCTTTGAATTATTCAAATAAATTGTTTCTCTTTCTCCCACTATGTTTTTTTTAATCTGTTAGAGACATTCTTTCAGGCTTAAGCATAAAAATGGTGACATCTAAGAATTTAAACCTCCTAGTGGTTTTCTCGACAAGGTACATCGTCATTAGCGGAACTGGTAGGTTTGATGGACGAGATATCTCGTCCTTAGAAGAAACCCTTCCAGTTCTTGATCTAGTCATGATCAATTTATGAAACTCTTTCCTAAAAACAATACTCAAAATGCTGTAGGTTTCGTTTAGACACTCTTTTAAATGTCAGCCTTTTCTCGAATGAGATACTTAATTCACTTGAATAAATATAAAACCAATTTACCACTCATTTACCCATTAATTTTTTCCGTATCTCATAATCTAATTTTAAAACCTCACCCAATTTGTACGTAGTTCAAATAAATACTGAAGACATATGCTTTTCATGAAACTACTTCAATCCATTGGAAATTTCTATTCATGACAATATAATTAATATCCTTTAAATATCTTGGCTAATGCAATTCATTAAGGTAGGTGTTCCAAATATCACCTACTCTAACTATTTCTCTGCATCTTAGCCTCCTGGGTTGGGAAATGAAGCAGGAAACTAAATGAATATCACTAGGAACTCTTTTACTTTGATTTCCAGATATCATATACTTTCTTTACTAATGTCAGTTTAAATTAACTAGTAAAACTTCAAAAAGTTTCTCAAGGGAATTTTCAAGAGTGTGTTTCTAATATTGCTTACCTTTGTTCCTATTACCACCCACCAGGCGAAATTAGGAGTTACTATTAAAAACGAGTTGCTAGTAGTGCCTACATACCTACCTTTAGTATTTAATGTACTTTCAAGTCATGTAAACGAAATTATGATTAATTAAAAACGAGTTGCTAGTAGAATATACATACCTACCTTTAGTATTTTTCAAGTCATAAACGAAATTATGATTTGGAAAATGTCACAAAATGTCAGTGTTATAGAGATATTTATTACTTAGGAAGGTATCCATAAATTTTTAAGAAACTTGTTTAACATTAGGAACTCTAATTTTTCTGCACTCACAACTTCAAAACGGTAATTCTTAAGGACATGCAATTTGGTATCTGAAGTTAAATTTTGATATTGATTAGAAATTATAAGTCGAAAATTGAGGGGGTTCCTATTAGAAATTATGAAGTTGGTGCTTAATTTAATATAAAGACGGCCCCTTATGCAAATTTTATGAAATTGAATATTTAGAAGGATGTTAGTTTCTGTCAAACGCCATCTTTGAATTTTATACACTGTTAAAATTGTTGAATAAAGAGGGGTTATTCGGTTTTTTTTCCCGTAACTGAATAAGTGGTATTAAAAATTGGGACAGCTCAGATGAATTATTTTGACAAATTAAGTGCTTTTGACGAGATACCTCTTCCTTCAACTTCTGACCAATTTTAATGATGACGAAACATATCGTCCATCAAGATGTGATCAATTTTAAAACTGACGAGATACCTCGTCATCAAGGTATTAATGACGAGATTTTTCGATTATTTTATTCACATTTTTCTAATGGTCAGATCAAGATCTGATTAGTTTTCTTCTAATGACACGAGATATGTCTCTCCTCGATATCTGGTGAGGTTTGTTAAGGAAGAGATATTCAGTCGCTTCAGCCACGTTAAGAGACTGTCTAAATTATGTAAAACTTTGTACAGTACTAGCTGAACAACCAGGGGCTAGTGTTAAAATTGTTAAATGATGATTAAAAAATAAACTAGAATAATCACTTTTCTTACATAGAAAAAAAGCAATAATTTAAGAAGGACCGAAAATACTTTCTAACTTCAATCATTTAAGTTGTACGGAAAATACTTTTTATCTTCGTTTTAACTTTTTTATAGCTTCTGCAATTTACTTTGAATGCAAATATATACATTTAATTCCTGAATAATATATTGCAATATGCAAAGGATTGACATACAAGCAGAAACGAAATTCGAGATGAAAATATACAGACTTGTGAAAAATGAAAGATTTGCAAAGTGTCAAATTTCGAGTTCCTGGGCTAAAATAGAGCAATTCGAAAAATGCCATATAAATATTGATAAAGACTATACTGATGTATGAAATTTAGTAATGCTCAAATATGACCGCGACACATCCCTGTATTATCTTAAAAAACAAACCCTGTAGAACGTGTTTCCTTGTCAATATTAATTTATTGCAAGAAAACAAACTTTTCATTTTAAAATTGAGGCTCCGAGGGGAACTTTTAGGAATATCTGTGTGCAACTTTCATGGTTGTAAGTGCTATAGATCAGACTAAAGACAGGAAAGTAATAGCCTATGTTTTCCGCAGTGTTCTAAAGTATAAGTGTACCAAATTTGGTGTGGATTGGTAAAACGGTGTAGATTTGTATACAAAATATACACACATAACACAAACAAACATCCTTTACTTCGTGAAAGCAAATCGTTTTCTTTTCATAAAAGATAATTCAGAATCAAAAATCATATCGAAATAAAGCCGATTTAACAATCCATTTTGACCATGGTGAAACGCATCTCTTGCTTAGAAGTCGTTAACTTAATTTGATTGGTGCGGAGAGGTTCATGCTGCTCGAGGCTTGTTTTCTTTAAAATATTACTTTAAAGTAAGTATTTGGGTTTCCACTCTTCTGCATTTTCATTCTTCTGCTCTCTTGAACTTAATATAATGTCAACGTTTCGATAGAAGCCGTAAACGGATTATTTCAGTAAATCCATCATTACTCATCTGCGAATTTGAGTGGTTAAAGAAATGATTGATCTTGTTTTTGTCTTTTTAATAGGATTTCTTGTAAAACAACGTTGTATAAGGAGTGTATTGTAGAAATATTTAATTAATTGGTTTTACAGTAATTTAATCAGACTACAGAAAGGTCATATCAATGATTCGTCATTTACACCATCATAATAACATAGGACCATAGACCAGAACTTGTTACTTGAACATCGACCGGAAGTTACATTCTGTAAGAAATATACTACAGAAAGATTTATTCAACAGTTTTGCATTGATTCAATCATACCAGAGAATGATTAAATCTACTATTCTTCATCGATTCAATTATACTACAGAATTATAAAATCATTTCGCCATTGACACTACTTGTAAAATTATAATGGTAGAAGAAGTGTACTTCAAAATGATTAATTCAATGGTGAATAATTGACTCAATTACAGTTTGTATCCCTGCAACTTATCTCAGACTCTCTGAATCAATTTATATCCATTGATTCAGACTGAAGAGACTGAATCAATTCAGTCTACATAACGCATCAGAGAATAAAAAAAATTGAAGAGTCAGCATCAATGGATATCCATGCAGACACTTCTCAAGTCGCAGATTCCATGCCTTCAAGATTAAGTTAACGGTTTTTTATAAATAACCTCTCGAGTCAAAGAGCCCCTACTGTAACGACAGGAAAACAATTCGTAAACGGCATTTTTAACGATTTGTTTTCATAACTCAAGTTTATTTAATTTATAAACTATTTCGATCATCCATTCTGATACTTACGTGACTAGCGAATCTGCAAAAATTCGTAATCTTTCTATGAAACAAGAGGCACGTGAATTTAATAAATTCTTCAAAATATGAACTGATTCCTAAAATTATTTCTCCACTTTTGTTTTAGTTTGGAATCCAAAACTTCTACGTCTTTCTTGGGATGTATTCGTGTTTCCGTTTGTACAATCAAATACAAAGCAGTAGCTTGTTGTACGAAGCCAAGCTAGGAGCGTGTACAGGTGGAAACAATAGTGTATGCATGCGCAACCGATGTTTTCATCACCCTTTGAAATGCAACGGATCAGCACATTTGATGAGATATTTGTTCAGTAAGAAACATTCAAAAAGGTAGAAACCTCGCTTTGATCGTTTTAATATAGAAACTTAGAATTAGATTACAAAGCGCCAGACACTTTGTAATGAAATTACTTCGAACAATTGTTTCTCGTGTCTCAAATTTTTATGCTATATTGTTTATTTTTATTATTCTAAATACAATAATTATGATGCATCTTCATCTGAATGCAAGGAGATATAGATAGTAATCTAATTTTAAGAAAGGTCCTCGCCACAGTAGCTCAGTCAGGGTGTCCACTGCTCCAGAAGCTTTCAAGTTGAAGTTGGTGCAGGTTCGATTCCTCCAACAACCCTGTAGATACACTACCCTGCAATAATGGACCGGACAGCAAGATGTGATGACATAAGGGAAAGAATACATGCTTTAATAGGGGGATGGTCCCCCATGTGCGACAATTACACTAGCAACCCTTCTGGACATACTTTATACAAGGTTTTGATATATGGGTATTTGTGTCCATTCCTGCTGCAAGAATGTCGCCAGCTCAGCTGTAGATTTCGTTCGTGGTTCACTGGTTCATTAACGTCGCTCTAACTAGTCACACAAATGTTCTATGGGGTTAAAGTCGGTACTCTGAAGAGGCTAGTGATTACGTTTAACATCTATATCTTGATACCACTGCTTGACAGAGGCTGCAGCATGACATGGAGAATTATTGTCCTAGAAGTAACATTCATCCATTCCATAAAATTGCCAGAGCGTAGGAAAAGCCTGATTGTCCAAAATGTTCATGAAGGTGTTGACGTTCAATATGCCAGGAACAACGCGTAAAGGTCCCAGGCCATACCACGAAAAAATAAACCAAACAAGTATTCGGATTTTATGAAAATCCGCTGGCGTCCGGTACATTATTGAAGGGTAGTATATTTCTCTCTACTTTAACAGCAAAACTTTCCATATGAGTGCGAGTCCATTTACAAGACAGTAAAATTATTTCTTGGCACAACTTCCTAACATTTGGCCTATTACCGTTACCGTGGTCTGACAAGTAAAACAAACTACATAAAAACAAAGTTCTGAGGTAGGTAGGTGGTTGAATTGATGAATCATTGAAGCAACAAAACGGGCTATTGGTGAAATACCGGGATTGATCCCGGAGGGATCCGAGATCCGAGTCAGAAAACTAAAATATTAGTTGACTGAGCTTTGACAATTTACCAATCTTTTCGCTTCGTTTGGCAAAACAACAGCTGATGACACGATAGATGTATGAATGCGTATTTATGTAGTGTAGCGACAAAAATGGTAGAAATGCCAAAGTTTACTACTATGTCAAGTGATCCAATCAAATGATGAATCAATGAATGGTAATCTTCTGACGTCTCATGGACGCATCAGGAGATGAATATTTTGTTCCGCTCGGATGACGAAAAGAGTCTGCTAGGACCCCACTTGCGATTTCTAATCGCGCGCTTTTTCAGTCGCAAAAATAAAACTCATTGTTTCAAATCCAAGTGCACATACTTGCGACTAAACAGTCGCAGCGATTAAAAAGTTGCAACCGGTCATAGTTTCGCTGCGACGCGACTCTCGCTGTACCCAATGAATCACACAAACAGGCATGGACGTACACCCACTTGCGATAGTTTGGTCGAGCGTTTTCCAGCTTTTCTTTTACATAAAATTCTGTTTTTTGTACCCCTAATTCAAATTTCTATATTTGCGATCGTTGAAGATAGAGCAAATTTCAACGGATTTGAAATCTGCGGAAATTTTACACCAGATCGATACCTTAAATGTGATTTCATTAAAATAAATAATTGATTATTAAAAAAATAATTAAATAATCAAATGGTAAAAAATAATTAAATAATCAAATGGTAAAAAATAATTAACTAATCAAATGAAAAAAATAATTAACTAATCAAATGGTAAAAAATAATTAAATAATCAAATGGTAAAAAATAATTAACTAATCAAATGGTAAAAAATAATTAACTAAACAAATGGTAAAAAATAATTAAATAATCAAATGGTAAAAAATTAAATAATAAATCTGTTTTTGATATCGATCTGACGTAGAATTTTAAGCTAATTGGAAAACCGTAAAATTTTTTACTCTATCTTCAACTATGGCAAAGATAGATTCTAATATAATTTATTCTAATTGAGTGATTTATATATATATATATATATATATATATATATATATATCGCAGTATGTGCAACTTGTAGATTTTCTGCGACAGCTATTTTTTGCTCGCCGCGACTATAAATCGGAAGTGGAGGCTTAGTCTAAGAGTCCGTTAGTTCTAGTTTTGTTCACATGATCTCGGAAACATAAAAAGGTTACAATTGTTCACTCTGCTTACTTTTACATTCAACACCGGAGCTGGTAATCCACTCTCCAAATTTACACATCATGCAAACGTGAGGATATTTGTGGTACCTACATATTTAAAGGGCATCATCCCACACCGTTCTCTATGGTTTTTGGTCGGATCGAGTTTCGATCTCGTAACTCTGTGGTTGCTAATTCACGACTGTCAACTGAGCTACAGCGAGTTCACTGAGTTCTAAGAAAATGAGGAGTAATCTTGTTTCAAGTAATCTGAAATAGTCTCAAATTGTACTTTTATCATTTTAACAATTATTTATTACACTGCATTTTCTTAACTTATCAATTATTCAGAGAAGAGTACTTTTATCACGATTATGTATTGCTATAGAAACTGGTAAATAATATACATTTATTCACTTCTTTATGTGTTTCTCAAGAGTGTTTTTCATGCGTTTTATCAGTAAATATAACATTTGTGTAACGAACAAAAATGACAGTGGGATGGGATTCACTGATCACCACATTCTGGTTACCAAAAAAAAAACTAAAAAAAAAAAAAACTAAACTACTGCTACTTGTAAGCCCACGAAGTGTAACATTTTATTACATTTCATTATAAAATGTTACATATCCCAAACTGCGATAATTTTGACAACATAAATTTAATTTAACGAGCCCAATCCTTTCATGAAATTCGATACCAAAACTTTTTTGAAACGGACCATAATGTAAGAAAGTATCAATGCTGACTAAAAACTATTCAAAAAATGAAATTTTATGGAAAAGATCCATTATATTTTACAAAGGGATTTCACTCCATTATTGAACAGCAGCAGGCACTTAATACTTTATCGATAAATTCTCTGGAGTCGAGCAGAAAATTGAAAGGAATGGAATTATTCTAATACTTATTAACAATTCATCGGCAATGTAATTTAAATATTAAGGCTGCGTTTATTGGATTTTTGGTGGAATGCCATTATGGACTCTAGAGAGTGTCATGTGTGATATAGCTAATCTATCTGAGCTAATAAACTAGAACTCTGAGGATATTTATACAGCAATTCGATTCGAGGTATTCAAATGAGTTGAGGGAATAACTGAGTCAAAAATCTTCAAAGGGGATGCTATTAGTTGTGCATATTCGGTCTTTCTTTCCATTTTATGCCCTCTTGTACACTGGTTCTTCAGTTGCGGTTTTCACGACTTCCTGTTTCAACATCGTATGGTGTAATTTGTTTTTTGGAAGCAGAAAACAAAGTGGAATACAGGCCTTTCTGGAAGAGGTTTTGTCATTTGTTAGTTTAAATCCAAACAACCCTCCCGATTATTAATCGAATGAGAGAATGGATTCTACAGCAAGCCTATTGTATTTCCCAGACATCAAAAACGTATGTGAATGATTTCTTAGCTTGTAGCTCCAGTTTTGAATTATTTTGAAAAATAAAAATATTGTTTTTAATCAATTAAAACTATAGATAGCTTTAAGGTTATTTAAAAGGCTCTCCAATAGTGATTTATACTTTATAAACAGATGAAAAAACCTTTGTCGAAGTGATAATAGAAATCAATAATCTTCAAAACAATGACTAATAAAGTTTTAAAACTAAATGCTTTTATTCGCCATTTCCTCCACCATCATCAGAATATAAATGCTTTTAATGATCATTCGGTGGAGTAAAACGAATGCCATCATCAGGACATGTGGTCTTAATAGCCATTTCGGTGTATCAATAGGTCCATCACCATTGGAATCTAAGTGTTTTTAGTTGGTTGGTTGGTGTTTTATAGCACAAGGGCCACACTTGGTCATGCTGGTCCAGATAATACATATTAATCAGTTTTTCTTAAAATACTTAAAAAGAGCTAAAATAAAGACATAATATAGTTCGAATAAGGTCAAATTTTAAAATCTGAATACAGTTTATAAAACCAATGTCAGAGAGGAATATGAATACATTTTTAAGAGGTGGATCCATCAACAAGTCCTTCAAAGTTGGGTGGAGAACTCCAAACCGGTTTAGTCTATTGTTATTAAAGTTTATAAGTGTTTTTAAGGATCATTCGGTGGAGTTAGACGTAAATCATCAACAGGACATTATTCTTAGTGGTCATTTCGGTATATCAAGACGTCCACCACCATCAAAATATGTGTTTTAAATGATCATTTCGATGGAGCTATACGTCCATCATCATCAGGACATGAGTGTTCTTAGAGGCCATTTCGGTGTATCACGATATCCACCATCATCAGAATAAAAGTGGTTTAAAGACCATTATGGTGGATGAAGCAAGACGTTCACCATCAACAGGACATAAGTGTTTTAATGATCATTTCAGCCGGTGGAGCGTGTCCTTTATAGGAACAGGATTTCTGAGGATGTAAAAATCGCGAGAAGTGAAGGGAATTGATTTCTACAAAATTGCGTGCTGCTATCAAGAACAAGTAAGTAGGCAAAGTTTGAAGTCTCTACAGCATCTGGAATCAGGTAAATAATAGGATCACGAGATATGATTGTAACAAACAGTTCAAGGCTAAATAAAAAGTGTAAAAAGTATGCATTGACCATCAAAATTATCGTAAGTAATTTGTATAAAAAATGAAGTTTTTTAACCTATTAAAAAACCCGTCTTTACTAAATTCAAAAGTACTATTTTTCTTATGATCAAACATAAGTTTCCCGATTAAATAATAATATAAAAGAAGAGTTAGAGAGAGCTTTTTAGGAAAGACAGTTTAAACCAAGCTAAAATTAGTTATCTTTTTAAAGGGTGCCGAAATTTAAAGACTTCTAAAAATGAATACATATTTGATGGTTAATATTGACACTGAAGAACCAGACCATAAAATTTTCGTTATTCTTCCTATAATTGCTTACCAGACAGAAAACAAGACCCTTATACTGTGAAAATAATCCTAAAACAAATATTGCATTAAATGCTCCAGTAAGTAAACTTAAAAGGACCAAAACATATTAAAAGATATTCCTGAAAGATCAAACATGACTGCAAAAAAAGGTTTCACTTTAAATTAAACTCTTTGTTTCAGCAAGTTTATCTCTTCACGGTTTTTGAATTCTCGTTAAAAAGAAATTAATGCACAAAATTTGATTATTAGCTTTTGGTCATATTGTTTTAGTGTTAATATCTGCCGAAATGCATCCAGAATTACGTCCCTATCTTCTGAAAGCGATTTAGAGAACTAATACACACTGTTGTGTAAGTTGTCGTGCCAATTTAATTACTTTTCTTTAAAAATAAAAGATGAAACTCGCTTTAGTAATCAAATTGAAGAAACAATTCTCATTGAGAAGAGCATACATGAGAACAAAGGTAAAATTGTTTCAAATTCGAAATTGCATTTCGAGTGTGTTACTATTTTGACTAAAATATTAAATTTTGAAAAGGAGAGTAATTTCTTACATGCACTGAAATAAATAAGGACTTCTGCTTCAGTTACGAATTTTCAATGATAAAAAATCATAGAAACGTTTTAAAAACGTAAAGGTTACGTAAACAGAAAATAATTTAAAACACAGCACAAAATGAAGTTTTTCTTGTTCCTTACGCAAATATTATTCAGCTATGAAAAATAAAGAATGGAAAAATAATCAAAACGACAAATTACATTATAAATTCAGTAATCTTATTTTTATGGTGTTTTTTATTATTTTATAAGGCTATTTATTGTAACATTCCTCGAATAATCAGAAAGTCGGATTATACGGACGAAGTAACACAAAACAGCCTATACGAAATACAGAAAAAGTTTTACTGTTCTACATGTTTATATTTATGCAACTGAAAGATTCATAAATAAAATTTCGTTGAAAGAAAATTAAAATTAATTTTGGTATTGGGGGAAATTGCTATTGCTCTAATATCTCTGTGACTGAAATGAAATAAATATTAGAATGAAAAAATAGATAATGTGGTCTATCTTAAACAAAAAACAACTTTCGTTTAAGAGAAAAATTCGTTTAAAAATGTTCGCGACAAGAAATCGTCTTTCAGAATCAATTGTCTTTGACTGAAGTATTTCTTAGAAATAAAAACTGATATCGTTCTTCAACGCAACGTCTCTGGATGTATCCAACAAAACAGAATAAACGATAAAAACACAAATAAATTTGTACAATTGTAAGAAAAATTGAAATTAATTTGGTGTTGGGAAAATTGCTATTATTTTTACACAGTTGTGAGATAAATTTATGACTTGTTAAAAATAATTTTAGTGTGTTTTAGTTGGATTTGTGTCCTCACAGAGTAAACAGTGCGATAATATGTTCTGTTGTTATATAAAACGAATCACTGATTTCTCTGTAGCAGAAATAAAACAAATATAAAAATGGAAAAGATGGAGGATGTGGTCTATCTTAAACACAAAACAAACGCTCTTATATATGAAAAATACGTTTTAAAATGTTTGAGAAGATAAATCGCCTTTCAGAATCTATTTTCGTTGTGTCTGATATATTAGAAATAAAAACTGATACAGTTCTTCGACGGAAAGTCTGGAAACTTCCAACCAAATACACAATAACAGCACAAATAATATCGTTCAGTTGTAAAGAATATTGAATTTAACTTAGGTGTTGGGCAAAATTGCTATTGCTTCAACAAAGTTGTGAGATAAATTGATGACGTAAAAGTAAGTTTGGTGGTGTTTCGATGTCCTCAGAGTAAGCATGGAGATAGTATACTGTGTTACAATTTAGAAACGAATCACTAGTTTCTCTGTAGCCAAAATAAAAAAAAAAAAATAAGTGATGGAAGATATGGTCTATCTTAAATGTAAAATAAAAATTCATATATGGGAACATTTTTCGTTTAAAAATGTTCAAGAAGATGAATCGCCTTTCAGAATCAATTCTCTTTGAGTGAGATATTTCTTAGAAATAGAAACTGATATGGTTATTCAACGGAAGGTCTCTGAAAGTATCCAAGCATACACACACGATAACACTTCCTATGCCCTGCAGAACAAGAACAGACATTAACACGATTAGGTATGGAAAAAAAACTTTATTTCTAGCCTGCGGTTAAACAACGTGAATTTTTTACCAAGGGCAGTTTTCTCCTCCAAAGAAGTTCTCGAAGCTGACATGACATTAAACAGTCATGTCCAATTCCGACTTAAGCGCGTGACTGCAGCGTGGGGTAACGATGACGGACGGGAAAAAAACAGGATTAAAAACATATCTCCGGGAGCTGTGGGATCTGTCCGTGACATATTGGGAACACGGGAAACTCGTCTTCGGCAGATGGCGGGGTCACTTTGTTTGAATTTCGCCATTTTCCCAAAGTTTTAAGAAAAAGAAGACTCAGCGGAAGAGACGCTATTTGACCGCTGAGGAAAGCAGTTTCGCTGCTGTCGGCGAAAGTGTCTTTAAACCAAGACAAATGTGGTCAAGAGTATTTTAACTTTCAGAGAGAGCCGCGAGGAGGCATCTCCTGAGAATGAGATTCCTGTGTACGATATTTCTCGCTTTACATCGGGATTCCTGCTAAGATATTTTAGGAATCGGACTCCGCATCTACAACGTATGTCTGTAGTAACTTCTGATGACGAAACTTGTGTAAGTTTACGAGTAAAGTTAAACCGGGATTTCTTCCATGTCGGTTTCATTTAAAGCTGCTTTCTGAAACGAGAGAGAAATCTGTTTTTAAAAACTTGGGAATATTAAAACTATGCAAGCGCGCTGAAGCTGCAGACATAGCATGGTAAGCAATATAATTTCAAAGACACAGGAATTTCAAAAAAATTACAACAAAAGTGGTAAAAAATGATAAAACGGTTGGTGGGTCAGGCCCCTCCCTGATGACGCCCTAATCCACCAACATTTTTCAATTTTTTATCATTTTTTACCACTTTTGTTGTAATTTTTTGAAATTCAAATGTATATATATATATATATATATATATATATATATATATATATATACACCCATTTCAAGTTTTCTATCCGTTTTGGACCCTTCTGATGCCAAACCCGCCCGTTTCTCGTTTGGTGTCTGTCTGTCTGTATGTTGTGCCCTATACACGTCCACGCGGTTTAAGATATTTTCATGGAAATTTGCATACAGTGAGTACTTATCTTCATCTAGTGAGTGGTATTGGTTACGAAAGTCTGTCTGTCCGTCTTTCTGTTCTATGCTCAATTTTGTGGTTGTGTGTTTATGTAGGCATCACATGAATTGTATTCCAGATATTTGATTGCAGTGTATTTTATTTTATACATTATTTATTAGTTTAGTGAATGCAATATTAAACATTTCTTTATTGTTATATTTAGACGAGTTTCATGCTAAAACACCTGAGTAAGTATACTCAAATCAACCATAATTTGGTAGTTTTGAAAAAATTGGAATGTCTATTGAATATTACGATTACTTTGATTGCTTTACCAGTACTGCTGAAAAAGTAATTATTCTTCAAAAAATTATATTTTTTAATGGAATTTCAACTCTGATACTTCATTTATTTCGAGTCTTATTTTTGTTCTTTGCGCAATGAAAACGATTTCGGAATATTTGAGATAGACAATATTTTTCAACGAAACGAGAATGAACAAGATCGCGTGAGCAGTGATATTTTCTGTTTCTTTCGCTCTGAATTAATTTCACATTTCTAAATTTTGTGCACTTTTAGTTGTAAACTGTGGCAACTGTGCGAGATCAAGAGATAAAAATGAATCACAAATTAATATCTTTACAACAATTTTTTCCGACATCTTTTATTTTGTTCTTCACTGTTTTTTTTTAAAATATTTATTATTTTAATAAAAACACACACACACACACACACACATATATATATATATATATATATATATATATATATATATATATATATATATATATATATATATATATATATATATATATATATATATATATATATATATATATATATATATATATATATATATATATATATATATATATATAATTAATATTTCGTGAAAATTTAGACCTCAGATTGAGATTTCAGGTTACAATTTCTTCCCTTCACATACGGCTTCCTGGGCCACGGTAGTCTGGGAGTGTTCGAAGCTAGATTCATCCCAAAACCGTCGTTTACGCGGGAGCTAGTGCGATCTCAACTGTCCTCACGTTGGCGTGGTGTGGAAGTTTGGAGATTGGAGTTCCAACTCAGTTGTAATCTTGTCTTCTGATCGAGGTTCAAAATTATGAGGTATCCTAAAGTCTTTTCCATCGGGATTGATCCCAGACCGTCGTCAATAGCTTGTTGTATATATCTAGTGTGACTTTGCTTCCACTGCCTACTTACCATGTGAATTCCTATTGAGATTTTTAACAGTGGAACTCAGGGTCACGTTATCCACTCAGGTGTTGAGTATCGTGAGTTTTGATGACATACTTTGTTAGTTGTGTAAGGGGGGGGGGTAGCCTTAAACTAGGTTTTCAGCCATGTCATTTTCTCTTAACGCTGGGGAAAAGTTAAATGTTTTTAAAGGTAGTTAAATGTGCCTCCGAAAATTTGTTGAATCTCGCGAATTTAACTGTGGGCTTTTAAGGAAATGTTCAATCCACGTCTATAGTTTCGAGATCAATGTGAACATTGTCCATTATTTTATTAATTAATTTTTTTATTAATTTATTTATTAATTATTATCAAATTAATATTTCGTAAAAGTTTAGACCACAGATTGATATTTCTATGTATTTATGTATTGATATTTTTATTATGTATCCGAATTCCTATTGAGATTTTCAAGATTCGAACTCAGGGTCACGTTATCCACTCGATGTCGAGTGTCGTGAGTTTTGGTGACGAGCTTTATTATTTTTGCAAGTGACGTTTTGTTGGGTATGTGTTTATTTCATTTAACGTTGTTTTGGGGAGAGAAAGTACTTTTAGAAGCAAGTGACGACCAATTAAATCTTGCAGTTGTATGTATAGACTTAGAAGAAATATGCACTTTCTTCAGTGCAATTGTTTTGAGATAAATAATAACTTCGTTCATTGTTTTGCCACATTAATATTTGTTAACGTTTTAAATCCGAGAAGAAGATTCTGAGTGTACGATATTTCACCAGTATAACATCCAACTGTCTGCTTCTATTGTTTAGGAATCGAACTGAGAATTGCACAGAGGCAGGCCTCTATATGATAGTTTTCTATGAGAAGATAATCCATCAAGAGGGTTAAACAATAATTAATTTTTGCATTTTTGACTTAGTGCATTATTTCATCAAGATATCAAGAGCACTATGAAAAAGGTACAAAACTGTAACATCTTTCGATTTAACTTAAAATGCGTAGAATAGTAGTGCAGCTTTTAGTAAATATTTGCATAATATTTTTAAATGATATTGTTTAAAAGCAATTCAGCTAAAAACTTTAGATACAGTGACTTATTTAGAAAACTCAAATACCATCGCTAGCACTTAAAACTACCATTTCAGATTACAAGTTTTAATATGTTTATTGGCTTGGGGAACAACAAACAAAAAGCATTTGTATGCAAATTTCCTATGATCTGACAACATGAACACACAAAATTTACTATTGCCTTGCTTTCCAGTTGCGCAAGTTTCTAACAAATTTATCGGTCGTTTACCGGGTGGTATGACTGTGTGAATTAAATATCTGGTATGTTAACAAGTAAAAATGCATTGTTGGACAAGCATGGTCGAAAAGCGCGACACGAGTAGGCACGATATATTTGAGACTGCAGTCGCTTTCTATCTCAATAAAATAGTAACAAAAGATTAAAGAATTAAAATATGAACAGGATGTAGTCAGAAATTACTACACAGAAACCGTGTATAGCATTTTAATAATTAAATGACCATTTGGTGCGTTAAACTTTTTGAGGGTCGACAGATTTTCTAGTAGTAGTTGATACAACTTCGAATAATTCTATTCGTCAAAACTAGTTTGAAATCGTGTAGCAAGAACTATTGGTACACGGTAGAATCATGCGTGCTTTTTCAGTGACGTGATCAAGATCTGGTCATTTTTCTTCTATTGATGATATATTTCATCATGAAGATATTGCCGATTTTTTATGGTGACACGATCGAGATCTCGTCAGTTTTTTTCTAATGACAAGATATCTCGCCCATCAAAATCTGGTAAATATTTTTTATGGAGAGCCAACTCGTCAAGATAACCATCAAATGGTAGGGTAGGTGTTCTAAATATCGCTCCTGTTCTTAATATCTCCGACTCGTATTTGCAAGCTACTATGCGCGACATGTATGAATTTATGTAGTTACCTTTGTCAAAATCTTATAAAATACCTTCAATAAATTAAATTACAACCCGTCTAGGTTCAAAAGGTTTTCTGCCGTAATTTTTTTTTAAATTTGAATTCTACAGCCACTGGACTCTTGAAGAAAGCTAGTCGAAAAGTACTCGTGCCAATAAGAAACTTAATATATGTCTTTAGTAATATTGGGTATAAAATAACACACACACAAATTTTAACTTACAAAATTGAATGTTTTATTCTCGTTATGTCATCTGTAACTAATATTCGGACATTCTTTAGATTTCACATAGAAAAAATAAGGTTCAAAATAAATATTTGAGTTCTAAAAAAATAAATAGTTGGAAAAACAAATGCCTTTTTTCAGTTGTGCTGGTAAAACAATCCAAGAAATTGCAATGTTCAATTTATATTACCATACGTAAAATTGAAGGGACAAACACAGACTGACGCAATGAATTTCAGTCACTAGATGAACGTGAGTTCTCACAGTATGCAAAGTTTCATGAAATATACTATGCCGACTTGAACGTAGTGGTTTTATGAACATACATACATACACCAAACACGGAAATCTCTGATTTAGCATTAGAATGACTCAAATGATTAAAAAATTTGAAATCGGATAAAAATATTCCATGTACAATCAAACATTCCATTCTTTTTTACATAGATCTTTAACCCCAATAAGAGAATATTTAAAAAATGTGAGCACACACAACATTTTGCGGTTTATATTTTACTAATTTTATTTCATATTTGGGCGGATGAAATATGCAATTCAAGATGCTTATATTCATTATAATACTTTTATAATGTATGAAATGTAAGTAACGACACTACCTGCAACAGATATTAGGAACTAATGAATTTTAAAGCAGAAGCTATGCGTGGGTCTGCTAGTTAGTTTTAGTTCCTTACATATTTAGTTTAATAAAATCTAGAACAAAACATTCTTCTTACTACTTCAGCCATTTATTACCACTGTCTATGAATACAGTATTAAAATAATATTAAAATAATTCATTCTCTCGAGTCAGAAAAGCATGAGCGAAATTACAGTAACACTCTGCTCCCAATATTTTGTTCTCACTAGCTTAACTTAATAACACAGAGAAATGCATAATTGCATAGTTTCCTAAAACTGACGCATACAAAATGAAATTCGTAAGCTCATTCAAGAAAAACAAATCGGGTTCTTAAAGTAAAGATCACTTTCAGGTGAGCCTCCGTTTCCCAGAAGGCTTGCAGTTCATCACCAGTACCAGGATGACGCAAATGGGCTCACATTTACACGTGTACATCAAATATTTATCATTTATATACTTTCTGTATCTTTCGAATTCTTCTATATTTTTCAACGCTGTGGGATGGTATGTTTCAACGGAACTTGTTTTGTTACAAAATGCATAACATATCCATTTATGGTTTATGTAATATCGTTTAGGAGCAAAAACATTGTTTTTTTTTTCAGTAGTAAATAGATATGCAAACTGAAAAGAGTAAATGTTCTGAAAATAAATGTAATCATGTAACTTAAATATCTGGTAACGGCAACAAACGGGCAAAAAAATAAAATTTTGCAGGAAGCATTTGTAATCATCATTTATGTATTTTAACAATTTTTGACTTGTTCTTTTTTGCCCAAATATGTCATATATATTCGTTATGAACGGGTATAATATTTACTTTGACTTGAGAGGGAGAATACATATTATCTTGTAGCAAAAAACTATTACCAGTTATATGGAATACAAAATAGCAAGTTCGAATAAAATGCTTAAATTTTTTATTTACTCTAACAGCACTAATAAAAATTTAAAAGTTGCAAAAATACAAAAAAGTGTAAAGTAGAAGTATATCAGATTGCAGTTTATAAATATTAAAATCATTATAAATTGTTTTGAAGGTTCATGAATTGTCTTGTAATTTTGCATGTTAAATTTATTAAATGAATATGATCATATAATTCACTTGGGAAAGAAGTTTAGATCCATGAAAAATGTAAATTAATATTAATGTGTTGGGTATGGAATAAAGTCATGGTCTGAATTTCTGCAACAAGAGAATGTTAAATTCTAAAATTGCATTTGGATTGCCACTCAAAGCACAAAATAGGTAGATATAATTCCCGTAGAAAGAAGTTTGAGATTTGAGTTGTCTTCTTTGTGGTTTGAAAATAAATTAATTTACCAATGTCAATAAAGTTTAAAATTCTAATCCTTGAATACAAAACTTCTGGCCACAAAATTGCATTAGACTGCTACCGTTTTAAATCTGAGAAAAAGTAGGTAATAAGTTGTTTAAATATATATATATATATAAACAACTTATTACCTACTTTTTCTCAGATTTAAAACGGTAGCAGTCTAATATATATAGTCTCTCTAATATAGGTAGTCTATAATATATATATATATATATATATATATATATATATATATATATATATATATATATATATATATATATATATATATAAATTGACGCCACACTGGAACAACACAAAGGGTTATCGGTAGGGCAACTTTTTTGTTGCAGTAAAAATGGGAAAAGTTGCATTTATCATTCCCTAAAGTTGTATTTATAGAAATAAAGTTGCATTTAATATTAATACACTAAAATCTAAAATAAATTCTTCGTAAAATTAAAAAAAAAGTTATTGACAAATACAGAACAACGTTGATGTTGTGCAATTGCTAATCTTTGCAGGTAATTTCTTGAACAATGAAAATCTGCGAACAACCGAGACTGATGTTGCCTGACATTGTTGCAGTAGCAAATACTGACTCGGGGGGAAAATCATCTCGGGAAAGTGTAGCAATAACCTTCCGGTCATTATTTTTTTCAGAAGCGGCTCAATCCCATGATAGTACTTTACGCAAGTCCAACTTGATTGGCTAGTTTCACGGGCTTGGCTTCACTTGGATATCTCGCCAATCTGATTGTTGCAGTAACCATTTGATTTTGAATATGCGCGTTGTTTCGTACATTACATACACTAGCGCCTCAGCGTACAGCGTAAGTGTCCGACAAGTTGACTCTGATTTGCTCCTCACATATATGTTGTATGGTTGTTGTTAGTAGTATTTCTTGCTAACTTATATTAAGGGTACTTATACTTTAAAGAGCTTCTTTTCGTGAAGCAACGATGGCCTAATGGCTAAAGTCACTCACCTTTAGATTAGCGTCGGCAGCGGAGGATGACTTCCCGAGTTCGAACCCAGCTGGCGGAAAATTTTTTAGATTATCCAAATTATTAAAAAATTCCAATTTAATTCCTTTTTATTCTAATTTACTTTTCCTAATTTTTAATACCCTTTTCATATTTTTCCAAGCTTCCGTTGATTTTACATAAATAATCTAAGAACCACTCCTGAACTCACTACCAGCTGATATTTTCCCGCCCCTCTGCCGTCCCCTTTGCTTTAGGATGATGGTGTCGTATCCACCGCTGGCTTAGGACCATTCTGATGTAACAAAAAGCATACATAAAACACTAACTTATATAATTATTAACTTATATAATAAAAGGATACAATTTTCGGCTCCCACCTCTACCCACCCATAGCCATGGATCTGAAAAGAAAAGAAGAAAGCAGAAAGGAAGAGATAAATCGCCAACAACTATAAACCTTGATGACATACGTATCTAGGTCATGTGATCCGATTAGCCAATCAAGTTGGACTTACGTAAAGTACTATCATGGTATTGAGGCGCCTGTTTTTTTTCCAATCGTTGTTTTAAGACACACTTTAAGGTTGCCAGGATCTTCTTTAAAATCCATCGATCTATCTTCATACTCTTTCTATTCTAATTTTTCTACGAGGCGAATCAAACATTCGTAGCTGCTTTTGATTTTCAGCAAATTTTTGTCAGCTCCGGGTCACACACTGATTTTACTACACGACACACTAAAATGTCGTCGTCACTGAAACCGCTAGCATTGTCCTTTCCAATGGGAAAGTGGGCTGCGTAGTACAATGTTGTCCGAAGCTACTTTGCGCAGGGTGTGAGTACTGACAGGCTATTGGCCAATGTCTGAAAATCGGCTTTTCGGAGCTTGTTTTTTACTGTGGATGCCTTAATACAAACGATGAGATTGTCCTGACTTGTACAAAATCCGCGTACTTTTTCTGAAGTTGTGAAACATTTGTACCACGCAAGTTACTTCGAGCAATCGCGGATAAAGCACTTTGAGTGTGTTTACAGCCGCATTAATATAATATGCAGTATCGGATAGCAGAAGCGCAAAATCCTTTCGCTCCACATTCAGAGATTTTAAAAAGTCATCTACAAGGCGAACGACAAATTGATAATCGATACTCACATTGCAAATTCTGCAGTCGATTACGCAAGTTTCCTCTGGATTATCAAGAGTGTCAACCAATGTAATAAAGTACTTGCCATTTATTTCACTTTCGTCTGTTAGGACACACTTCTTTCCATGAACTTGTTTGATCCGTAATACTTCGGCGTTAGCAAGATCAGACACACATGATGGAAGTGTTGATTATGAGGGAAAAATGAAATATTAATTTTATATTAGTTAATTTTAAGCTAAATCTTAAAAAGTTGCATTTATATTGCGGTTATAACTCACTTTCAATACATCCCAGGTAGGTGGAATTTTGGTTTTAGTACTTTACAAGCAGCGTAGAACGTGTAAAAAAAAGTTGCATTTGTTGCAAAAAGTTGTCCTAGTTATCGGCAACAGTTAGAGAACAAAACCGAAGGAAAAGAACCGAAATATTACCACGTAATTTTGAGTCGAATCAGATGACGAGATCATACCTGAGTTGACACCTACTTCTTCCACATCACATCAACGTGAGGACATTTGAGGCCACCCACTACAGATTTAATGTCCACAAGCTCTCATGTAGCTTCCTGTGTGACGTCAATTAACTACCATTAACATTATGAGTGTTGTATGAGGGGAAAATCAGACTACATACTCCTAGGTCTTGTGACGCTCAAAAGCGTAATTATAACCTCGTCTTAATTAACCCTCCAAGTAGTTTGGAGGAGATATTCAGTTCATCAAGATCTGACCAATTTTGCTACCGACGAGATATCTCATCATCAAGACATTGCCGGTTTTTGTATGATGACGAGGTCAAGGTCTGGTCAATTTTCTTCTACTGCCAAGATGTATCGTCCATCAGGTTCTATTCAGTTTTGAAAATGACGGTATACGTTGTCATGCCATCCACCAGGAAGGTTAAACCAAACTCGAACTCAAACCCAGGACGTGTTGTACTCAAAAAAGGAATATTTACCCCTAAGTCAGGTACCTATCAATCCTCCCACTGACTAGTACTATTAATTGTATAGAAGAAGGGGGACTTTGAATTTGAAATAACCCAAAGACATATCATGGGGAGATTTAAGGCGAGTGGACGTAGAAAACATGACAGTAAGATTGAATCTTGGAAAGTGCAGGGGATCGAGTCTTGAAAGCATTCCAAAAACTAAATAACAACAGGACCTTGTCCCCACAGTTACGGATAATATATAGCTGGAAATAAAAGAAGGCGGGAAGAGAGAAACGATTGTTTCGTGAAAACGAATATGGATTGTTATTTGTCTGTGAAAACAATATCCGTTTTCTGAACAGTAAATACGGAATAGATTTAGGACTGAAAATGTCTTACCTTGAATATACCCCAACTCTTTTTTATAATGTACAGCAATAATTGAATGTAATGTGAATGAAACACTGTTAAAATAAAAGAGAAAATATTAAATCTATTGAATGGTAGAGTCGTGTATTAGGAAACCAGAGGATTGAGATTTCGGAATTCAATCCATTCAAAGATCGTCGTGTAAGTGGAGACTGATGCACGTTTAATCTGTCGTGGACTCAAATGCCTTCACAATGGCGTGGTGTGGAAGATTAAAGAGTTTGGTGTCAGCATAGGTGTTGTCCTCGTCATATTACCGTGATCTAAAAATTGAGATTGCGTTGTCCTCGGATTCGATACCTACATACCTATCTTGAAAGTAAGTTAAAGTATAAATAAACCTTAAAACCTCTTAAACTTTTACAGCTCAATTTACAGCTTAAAAGTGAACTTTCTTTGACTCTAATTTGAGTAGGTGGTCATAAGGTAACTTCGTTAATATTTGCAAGGGGGGAAGTTAATTAATGTGCGCACTGGAACAATACAACTATTAATCACTACCGACGGTACGGAACAAATCCCGAGGAGAAAATTCCAAATAATATCTGCTAGAGATATCTAAATTCTAATAAGTTTGATACTGGATTTTTAAGATACAAACTGTCTCATTTGGTAGCGTTATCAAAATCGCCACCAAGTAGTCAAACTTCAAGAATGTCATTAGAGGTTACAAAACTTGATGGAATTCGTATTGAATTTGTTGAATTTTAAGGCTGCTAGGTCTTATTCTGCTAGGTTCATATTTTTTAGTATCGTAAATTTAGTGTGAAGAATTATAATTACTCTTATTCTCGCAATATGTAAATTTTATCATATACTGTCAGCACCATGTTTGGTATTACTTTTACGTTCTAGAAGTGCAGCATATAATTAAAACTAAACTTATTAAATGTCCTAACTAAAAATTCAACGATGTAAGAGGCCATTATAACAGTATTGGTAATGGAAGAGCGGATGTCATTACGAAGTCTGCAACTAGTTTGTTCCACGAAATGATTCATTCCCACTTAGGAAGAAGTTGGACAAGCAAAGAAATACCACCAATTGTTAGAACAAAGAGTAGCCAGAAAGGAATAAAGCCAAGCTTAAGCAAAGTTTCTTCTCTCTTACTGCAGCGGAGATTGAAAAATAGTCCTTTTGCATCGGATATTCAACTGACGCAATTCATCACTGGACATTGGGAGTTTAACGGACACCTCCACGGATTCGGATTGTCCTCAAGGTGACCAGCGTAGTTGTGGAAACGGTGGAAAGGATATAATGCTTCTGCTGTTTGATTGCTTGAACCTTATAATGGAAAGAACCATTTCTCTGTATTAGCGCTTCGCCCATACGTTATTTCTATACGTAATCACATTTTCTCTCTTTTACTATAATTTGGTATTACATTTTATTATTCTTAGGTACTTATTTACATTCTGTGATCCACGATAATAATTTTAGTTCACTAATAAAAAAATGGAGTCCTAATATATAAGATACCATAGTAGGATGTGTTAAAAGTTGTTTCTATATTTAGAGAGCAAATACCGCACTTGAGACCAACCTGTGTCAAGCATGATATTGACAACGTCAAGTAATGAATGTACACAATGAAAGTAAAACAATTAAAGAAGATAATTTATACCCCAGAGTAAGGTATAGGACTCCAATTTGTTCCTCCTATAACTCGTAGGTTGCTAACGCAGTGGACAAAACCGTTTAGTTACTCTAGTCCTCAAAAGGTTAATGAACACTTAACTAAACACAAGACAGACATAGAGTTATGTACACGCACACACAAGGTGGGTTAGATGCCGTTTCGTAGTTGAATTTACGTCACACTAGAGCAATATAAAAGGCTATTGGCGAAGTTTCGAGGACAATACCTCGTATTATTTAACCATTGTCAGAAGACGAACACAAACAAGGAAAGTTCAACTTCTACAAAAGATCGAAATACACCCAGGATAAGCTAAAATCATCGAATCTGACCATCCTGCAACCCGTAAGTTCCTAATACAGTGGGAAAACCCAAAAGGTCAAGGATCTCGCTAAACAGAGCAAAGGAGGAAGTTCTGTGCGGGCGTTTGAAGTGATTCGTATCCAACGAAAATAAAACGAAGCCAAAAGAAAGACTTCTCTTCCACTTCAAGCCGGAAGAACAGGAATACTTAATGCGATTCCCGTATGTAATAGAGAATATTGCATTTTACAAATTACATTTCAGAGTGCTTCCATTTAGTTCTCTCCACGGACGTGCATGAACTCCCCTCTGAAATGGAAAACCTCCTTCCAGTAATCATACGGCATTACTTTCTTTCCAGAACGCAAACTCTCTCGTTCTGCCGTCTGAAAATGTGGAAATGATTTTCTTCCAACAGATACACACCGGATTGCGATCAGACCGTATCGGATGCGTTCAGAGTGTTTTATTATTTATTTCCCGTAGAAGAAAAGGATCCCCCAAGCAAATCGCCAACGATTGCAGAAATTTCGCATCGAATTTTTATCTCTTGCGGATTTCACAAAAGCGAAAAAGTATACGATTCTAAGCCTAGGTTAATGACACTCTGAAGATTTGAATAGCGCTTTTGCTAGGAGCCGGAAATATTCCCGGATAAAAAACATCCATCATTTCATGGAGCTCAAAGGGAAAAGTAAACTGTTATGACCGCCTCCATAAAAGCAGAATAAATGGCCTCAGCATAAACATTCGAGCAGTGCGTTTGCTGTTTGCAGCAAACATTCGTATTCATTTCCGCTGTATGTTGCTCACTTTGAGGGGATATTTATTCAAAAGTGTTTTATGTTTGTGTCTAAAGAGTTTATTTGACTTTTATAATCTCTCATCTTTTGATGTTGAAGACACTTCACTGAAATAATTCAGATGTTTAATTTAGCTCGCTTAAAAAAAAGGCGGGTTTTCTTGAATTAAAAACAGTTTTTTTCAGCTGGATTCTTTGAAGTGTTAGCGTCAACCAAATGCTCTTTTTTGGGTTGGTTTTGTACTTACGGAATTATATGTTTAATTAAGGTACTCAATACCCGAACTCATTCACTGAAGTATTTCTAAACCCACTTGACGAAATTATGTGTATAATTATTTTTCTTAGATTCAGTTATTACATTTGATTTTAATACATATTAGATTATTTGCACTTAATTATATCAAGTGTAAAAAAATCTGTAAAAAACGCATAAATATTTTAAGAACGTGACTTATACATAATGTTAATCTTCGTGAAGTGTAAAGAATATAATGCACACTTCGAAATAATAATATACCCACGTGATAATTAGATTAATAGCTGTTTGACCCCTGATATATTTACCCATCTTCGAAGGGGTTATATTTGGTAGTTCGAAAACAAATCACGGGTGTAAGACATTTGAATATATAGTTTCGGTATGAAAATTTTAGAAATAAAATATAAGTCACTCTCTGAAAAGGATATAAAAGGAAAGTAAATAAAAGAAATAACGCCAAGAAACAATGAATGGTGGAAAACTAATGACACACATCGCAACACGAATTAGGAGCTTGTCGTTGAAAATCAG
Organism: Metellina segmentata; assembly: GCA_947359465.1. Taxonomy (NCBI): domain Eukaryota; kingdom Metazoa; phylum Arthropoda; class Arachnida; order Araneae; family Tetragnathidae; genus Metellina; species Metellina segmentata. The sequence continues at coordinate 37,541,970 of OX375874.1, read as the reverse complement.
AGCGGTAATTGACGCCTTACGCCACAGAAACGATGTTATTGACTAACCTAAAAAGCGCCTACCACCTAAAAGATTGCATTTCCGGACAAACATTATTTGAATAAATGTTCATTTTGGATTCCTATACCACCCTTTACAATCTGGCCCAATATTTTCGAAGAACACTATATACTTTTAAAAAACATTATAATAATTACAATTTTTTAAATGGGTGTGCAAATTATATAGAGAATGAGGAAGTAATAATATTATTGAGATGCTAAGCAAAAAGACAGTATCTCCAAGTTTGGTTTGGGCCAAGAGAATAAAAGAATCTAATACACACTTAAACATAACAAAACATATCTACCTACTGTTCATTGCGTACACTTGAATTGTTATCTAGCATTATGATGGTTTAGATATTGTATATGCAGCTTACCTCATAGGTCACAGAGTGGATTGGCTAGAGTATTCTCCAGTCCTCTACCAATGTAACTACATGAATGTGGTTAAATTCACGAATAAAATGAACTAGTTGTATTCAAAATTTTCTTATTGCTCCCATCTGTTGTTTTACACAAACATACGCTCGGATTTATCTGGACAATTCCCATTGTTAACTGTCGTTAATGATGGTGGTGAGTATAATTGTTTTCGATAACTTTTGTGTTCAGCTTCACTAGAACGTATTCGAAGTGGAACAAAGATTTTATTTTTATTCATGTATGGAATAGAATTAGGGAGTTTAGATTATCACTGAATGAACGGGAATGCTAGTTTTATAACAATACTAAATAACGAATAATAGTTTTATAACAATACTAAATAACGAATAATAGTTTTATAACAATAATAAGTTCGAATCTCGGTCCATACATAGACGCTAGTAATAATTTATAATCCTCTTTACGTGGTAACTCCTGGTATAATGCAGGAAATAAACATAACGTAGAGCGACAGTACAAATGTTAGGCAGTAAAAATACATCTATATATATATTCTCTTACGTGGCACGCAAAAAAGACGTTATTTGTTATCGCGTTTTGGCAACACTGTACGATTGTTTGTTAACCAGGAAATCTCGAGAAAATCAATTGAATTTATAGCGTTATCGGATAAAATTTTATTGAAAAAAAAAGGAAATTTTAATGAGTTGTTGTAGTTAGTTTATAATAGAAATCAAAGAAAGCGGAGGATCTTTTCAGGGCCATTTAAAAAACGGTCCTTTTCAGGGCCAACAATTATAGTTCAACAAAACGCTTGCACTACAACTTTTGGCAACAAACTCAGTGAAAAAGTGTGGGTCGTTTGAGTGCTGGGAAAATGTACACACAAACAACATGCTGGGTATTCAATTTCCAAAGCAACGCTAACATTTCGAGTCAAAATTTGCACAAAGTTTTCATTTGAATTCTTATTTTAGAGATACTGTATATATTTTTTCTGTAATACAGCAAATTTAGATTTGAAAAACTTTTTTTTGGTAACATATTTTGTAAACAATCCCTTCTGCTAGGACACATGTCTTCATTGAGGCGAGCGAAGCGAGCATAGGTTCGCGCAGCGAACCAATGAGGATTGCGAAGCAATCCTCCGGGGGTTGGCGAGCGTCAGCGAGCAGGGGGCAGGCCCCCTAGTATAAATATAAATGTTGTACACTTGTATTTCTTTTGTATTATATGCCATTAGAATTTCTCCGTCAATTTAACAGAGCTCGTAAATTCTGCACAGAAAAAAGGTACATTGAAAAACAGATTGACAACTCAAATGTCAGACATTACACACAGATAAAAATAAAAATGCTAAAATACTGCACATTTGTAGTTTTGTCTTTATATACCATGATAACTTACAAACCGATATCAGTTTAACTCAGCACGTACATTGTGTACAGGAAAAAACAAAGAGGGATAGCACATACATAAAACCGCACAAATATAAAATAGTAACAAATACATACAAATACAAATACTGCACATTTGTATTTTTATTCCCGTATTTGTCATACCACCTAAGAAACTCAGTACCAATATCACTAAGTACGTACATTCTGTATACAAATACAAAGTAAAGAATAACAATACAGATGTTTGACAGTAAGTACAAATACATAGAAATACAAATTAATTATTTCTATACAATACGAATTTCTATACCGAAGAGTACAAATACATAGAAATACAAATACTGCACATTTGTATTTTTATTCTCTTATATGCCATACCACCTAAAAAACTCAGTATCAATTTAACTAAGCACGTACATTCTGTACACAAAAATAACATTGAGAACAACAGTACAAATGTTTGACAGTAAGTACAAATACATAGAAATACAAATGTTGCACATTTGTATTCCCGTATTCTTATCTGCCATACCCGCTTATAGAAACTACACATCCATTTAACTCAGCGCGTGCATTCTGCTTATGGAGACCCATAGACTGCAGTCCTATCGCTAATGGCATTCGGCACTTTATTGAACCTAGTGACCCAGTAACCCAACAAGGTTAACATTGAATTTCTACGATCTCTCGCCATCGCCATATCACCACTGCCCTCACTTCCTCTATTCCCTTCGCCATTTAACTCGACTGGATTTCGGAGCAACACTGAAATACATTATCTTGAACATCCATTACTTCACCACATGAATGCATTCCAAGTGAAGGTTATAATCCGAAGCAGTGCAGCATTAACTGTCATGCGGGATGGTATGCGAGCGTGTTTGCAGTGTATATCGGGGTCTAGATATAGTAGAATGGGTTTTATGGAAGTACGTATGACTATTGAAGCTTTGAATTTATGAGATATAACGGTGTATGAAAAATCTGGTGGGCTGGGTAGGCGAGGACGTAAATCGTACTTTTGACGTGAATCACTCGGGCCCGATGTTCGACTGCGGAATAAATGAAGCAGGTGGTTTGAGAACGATTGTTTGTTGTGCATGAATAATCAAGTCTGCACTTTTGCTGCAGATCTCGCGCCAGCGCGTGATGTGACGTCAACGCAACGCTAAAAAAGATAACCACGCGCCAACGCGTGGCATGGAGTGATGTTTTGGTAGCCAGTCACGCGTTCGTGCGGGAAGAGCTGCAACAAAATTTATTCTCCTCTTCAATTGGCATTATGTTAGGTGTATCTATTGGTATTGGCGTGGGGTAAATGTTAAAAGATAGTTGTAAAAGCATGTGGTATCGAATTTATAGCTTTATTAGTTATTAAAAACAATCTCGTAATATGATTTGTAAAGACGATAGTTCTGCATGGCCTTTATGCCCCACCCCCTAATAGAAAAATACAATCTAATAAGCCTCTAATAGATGATGAAATTGCAAATTTGTTGGCTGAGCTTTCGTCAATCTATTCTGGTATTGGCTTCTGGGAAACACCTATTCCTACGTCGGGGTAATTACTATCAATACATCCTCACGTGACTAGTTAACATGTTAATTTACTGTTTGAACGAGTAAAAGTTTGATATTAATTGTTACTGAAAGATTGTTGTCGTGCAGTATTAATTGTAGCTTATTTAGATTGCTTTCAAATGGTACCTGTTTAGGCAGTCCTCACTCCACTCAATCCAAAGTCACATTGGCCCAAAGCTTTCCCAGCACCGCAGAATTCCGACATATTGAGGACCCCTCTCATTACACCTTTGCACTTGATCCGAAGGTCGTGTCAGGTACTGACATTCGTTGTCTACACGACGCTATATTTATCTCTGGTATTTTCATCTAGCTCCGAAATCTTGAGAGGAAACAGTTGTAGCTCTTTTTTTCGACGCATTCATGTCAAAAAGCGAAAACACTATTGAACATTCGAATAAAACAAACGTTTGAAAGATAGGTAGCAATGAGGTAGATATATATATTGTACCCTCCTAAGACAAAAAATAGTTGCATAATTGACAGAGTGCAATAAAAATTACAAGGTTGGTAAAGTGCTTATGCATGAGTATGTGAATAAAATTAGAGACTCAAATATTAAACTTTATTGAGAAAAATTCAAAAAGTGGAACCATTCAGTATGGCTTATGACCGCGATTATTCTTAAGGTGCCTGCCTACCTATAAAACCGCATTTGTGGAGAAAAATACGATTTTTTAATTTTGCCTAACTTTGAAAGTATAGTTTCTTAGCTTTCCAAATCAGTTTAAATTTTGTTTCCATCTTACTTAGAACTCTAGTTTCTGAACTTTTAATATTAGTATGTTGACAGATTTTCAAACCGTAAGTAGTGTTCTGCTAACGGAAGTGGGACGAAAAACTGGCATAGAATATTAAAATTTGTTCGATCACATTGAATATTTAAAAAAAAGGTTAAGTAATTGTTTAATTAAGTTTTTTTAGTAAGATTTGTTAGAGAAATGTCTCCACGGCAAAACTCACAACGTCAACGAGTGTTTCAATTATGTAATTTGGCAACGAGTGCCAAAAGAGGTGTTTGTCAGCCTCAAAACTGTCAAGTTAGGAGCCTATGATGCCATAATTCAATTTAACGAGGGTTTTAAAGGTTGCCTAAATGTTTTCAATAGGCTTAATTTGACAAATCCTGGGTGTTTTATAGTAGAAGGCTATAGACACTTGGACAGCATTCGAATTCGAGATTCGAAGAATCATTCCACCCTTGTTGCAAGGAAGCGCAGGAAACTTTTAAAAGCCATTCGGAAGAAAAAAACATCAGTTTTCAATGACCAAAAAGGTGACCTTTACAAATCAGGAGCTATTTAATGTCAGGTTTTTCAACTAATGTGTAAGTGTAGAATGCTATGCTTTTTTTTATGCTTTTTCTCAAAATCCGATTTTTTACATTTTGCTCTTCCGCACAACATCATAACTCATAACATTATACTTCAAATAATTTTAAACTTTGGTTGAATATTGTAAAGGGTTCTATTCAGGTAACCTACCTTTATTTCAATTGTTTATGCATTATTTTTTAGCTTTTCGATTACATAAGTATAGAGTTGTAATCATTTTTTAAGATTTTTTTCTATATCAAAAGGTTTAATTGCATAAATATTTGTAATACAAAGTTTCAGTTATAAAATGGGTAGAGATCCCAGAAGAGGGTTTTGATAACACAATACAATTTACAAAAATAGAATATTTTAATTTGAATTTGAGTTTTGTTGTTTTGCTTAGTTGTTAATTTATTGATATTTTTTGTTTGTTTTTAGCAAAAAATGAAAATTTAAAAAACATATATAGCTATTTTATATATTATTCATAGTTTTTAGATGTATTTGATAGTATAATGCACATAACAAGTCAATTTTTGAAATATTTAAAAAAAAGGTCTCCGAACGTAGGCAGGCACCTTAATATAGCATGCCAAGCGCCCTGGTAGTGAATCATACAGGCTCTTTATGAAATCCTGTGACAATCCATCCCATGCTGCTTGAATCCTGTCTCATAGTTCCATCAGATTAGGCGGTACGGGTGGAATGGTGACATCTCGTCTAAATGTGGTTTTTTTTTAAAAACTGTAACTTTTTTTTTTGTAATAAGAATTCGGCTTCAATTCTTCGAACACATGTCAGGTTTCCAATGACGTCCTGACTGCTAAAGCTATGATTTCCTAAGAAAGCGGTGCTGTTATCTAGCAACCGTGATACGTCATGATAAGCGGGCATAGCATGGCGGCCGTCTAAACGGAGAACAGAGGTGTCAACTTAGATGGACAGAATACTGTGAAGAATGGACGGTCTAGAAGTAACATTGTTAGTATATCATGTGGTGTCAAAGCGCAAAACAGTCATTCAGTATGACGCTCAAATGGCGCACCTACTACTAGTCTGAACAATAGGAGGAAACTAGTCTGAACAAGTTCCAACGCAAGTCAAATTATGCATTTATGTACTAGTTAAAAAAAAATAAAGTACTTTCAAGGTCTTTTCACCAAGTTCCGAAACTGTCAAGGACTTTCAAGGGCCCCTAGTTAGGACAAAAAAAATTCAAGGACTTTTAATGACTTTTCAAGGACTGTGAGAACCCTGAAATAGGTTAAAACAAGTATTGATGTTAAAAACATTGACTGTTAAATACCTCATCCAGAAGAAATTATAGATGAGTTAAGAAAATTTTGTTGTTCAAATAGCGACTTAAAATATTTTGCTAATTTTGTACAAATAAATAATGCAATTTTTTAAGAGTAATTATTTGGTATTACTACTGTGAATAAGTTTAAAAGTTAGTCTTTTAGGCTTTAATTGAATTGAAGAAATGTAAATTGACTCTTCTGTTAACGCTTTCATAAAGTTTAAGCATCATCAATAACTATTTAAGATGTTTGTGTGCTTACGAGAATATACTAAATTTTACATTAACATTAACACATGAAGACACTTTATGAAACTGCAGCGGCTTTTAGTGAATTATTTTTCACTTGCACTATTATTTATTATCATCCTTTTTTCAACTCAATCGGAAATAAACATTTAATTGAAAACATAAAATAATTAAATGTAAATAACGAAAAACTTTATCAAAGAATTAAAAATGGGGAGTTATAAAATACGTTGCATTGTGGAACGAAAAATTCTAACGAAACAACGTTTCAATTGAAGTTTATTCTTGAGACGTGTTTTCTCTCTAGAATAATTAATGCAATGAACATGATGATAAAGTGGTTACATGAACGTGATTATTTATCTTAGAGGAAAATGTGTAATGTTTTTCTATCAAACGTGGAGTTTTGGAAAACAAATACAGAGTGCTTATAAATATTAAACAACTGAATTAAAAAACTGTAAATTGATTGGAAGCTTCTAAATTAAGTTCTGTTCATGCTTATGGAAGTGTATAGGATATACATAATATTTACGACAGCACTTCGTGAGCCAAACTAAATTCATTATTGTTCTAAAATCTTTCTAATTGGAACATTGTGATTTAATATTGCCCATATTACGTTAAGCTATCGAAAGTAAAAAAATTATTTTTTTTAATGTTCGTTATTTTACTGTTACGAACACACAAACTGTTTTCAAAATAGTAAATTAGGTTTATGAAGCATGTTCTTTTCTAAATGTAAGTAACATATACCATATGAAACGTCATAATTTCAATCATGTAAATTCATAGCTATAAAAATAAAAATTAAATCAGCATTTCTTTGTGGTGTCAAGTTTTCCCAGGTTGCCCTAACATAAATGGGCCACGTTTACCCAGTTGGAAGAGTAACCGAATAGTAACTGTAGGGTTGCGAGTTTCAAACTAGATTCAACCAAAACACCGTCGCGTACGCGGTGGCAGGTGCATGTTAGATCTGTCGTGGCTTCAAATGTCTTCACTTTGGCTTGGTTTTTAGAGTGGGGTGCCAGAGCAGGTGCTGATCTCATCCTCTGAACTTGGTTCAAAATTGCGAGTTGTTGTCCTCGAATCTTACCCTTCGGGATTGATATCGGGCCTTCGTCAAAAGTCCGCTGTGTTGCTCCAGTGTGTCATTAATTAATTGACTACCTAAGGACTAATCGGTAATGATTGTCTGAATGCTCGTGTAGTTTCATTCGTTCTAAATAAACGAAGTTTATTTTGAAGGTAAACTTCTAAGAAATTGGTATTCATTGGATTTTGTATGGATTAAACAAAACAAAATATTATTTAAACTAAATTGGGTAAATAAACTGACTATATCGGATTTAAATGACCTCGGATAACAGTAAAAGTATCAAATCTTTGGTATGAATTTATGAAAATTACAGAATACTCATAATATAGTTTGACGTTACAAAACTTTATTATCATAGTCCGAAGTACTTCGTATTCAAATAAAGTAAAATATTCAGATAAAATGAGGATCATGATTTTTTATTAGGTTTATCAAAATTAGTTTTAACTTTTGTTGATGCATCAAAACTAAACACAAATTTCTATTTAGTTAAATTAATACAAAATAAATATTATAGATTTGTTTATACATTTGATTTAGTGCTATAAAATGAACTCTAAAATTTTCAATATTTTAACAGTGTTTTATGTCGAATAATTCTTACTATGAAAGAATTTTAAGCAATTACTGAAATGTGGCTTTGAAAATTATGAAAATTAAATACCAATCGTTTAATTCTTTCCAGGGGCAGAATACTTTGAATTGAGTTGAATTTAACTTTTTCTAGTTTCTCAAGACATCCTTCAAAGCGAATATATAAGTAAGTTCATAATAAATCTGAGGTCTTCTCTGGGGTCATTAGTTATATATATATATATAATGAGGTTTATATTCCTATTGACACTAAATCTTGTTGCAATGCTTTGAATTGAAAATAATATATTTATTTAAAGTACTTTGTTTATAGTTCTAAAAGAAAATATGACATTTCTATTACTTATTACGTCTTGGCCCCGCTCTTTTCTTGAACTACCATTTAACCCTCTGAGGGGTTCGCACGCACATATCCGTTCTGCGACTTGCAGTCTTACATATCTTCTAACCAGTTTTGACCTTCTTGACCATTATAATCAATTTTTAGGATTCTTCCAGTCAATCGATATTGTTATTTAGTCCTTATTTGTGCAATACACTACTCGTAATACAATCAGAGGGTAAAGACTGTTTTTCGAACTGAAATTAATTTTGCAATATTAAAAAAAACTAGTATTCGAATTTTTTTAAATTCATAACATACGATAAGACGAGGTAAAAATTTATTATTATTTAAATTAAATTAATTATAAAAATAAACTGCTATGTTTAACGCAAATTAATATATTCTTAATAATCCAAAAAACAAATTGTTCACGTAAAATTATCGGAGAAATACTTTATGATTAAAAAATATTCTAAAACTTTAAGAAAAGCATCGATCAGGCATAAAGAACCAATGCTAGGGTAAGGTGAAATATTTCCAATATTGGTAAGTTATTTTCACTAGAATGATTCACTTACTGAAAAATTTAATAAAAGGCCCGATTAATTTATTGTGCTGAATCAAAGTTTGAATAACCAAAAGGATACTTTTTACCATTTAGCATAGAAGTAACAAGGCATATCTTTGTTATTAATTGGCCGGTTTCTTTTAAAATGGCTTGTTTGAGTAATAACTACCGTTCCTTGAGATAAAGTTTTAAAATAAACCATCGAGTTTCTTCCCCTTTAGTCCTTTTTCAAATGATAAAACAGAGCATGGTTACAGCGTTACTAATCAATATTACATCTGTATCGTGTAGTAGTTTTCAAAGCTAATTGTGAGTATATAAATGTATTGACCTGCAAATACTTCAATGAATAACCTCTCATTTTTAAGAATGAATATCTCAACAACTATGGCTTATATCGACGAATGGTTTGATATTTTTGAAACACTTCATATTACAATTTAATCGTTGATTTTCGTGGTTTGTTGTTAAATTGCTATAGTTATTTAACTTTATTAATAATATTTAAACACGTAATGATCTCCTTCCAAAACGTTTTGTTATGGAATTTAACAAATCAAAACAAATATCTAGAAGAATTTGCAAAACACTTCTTTTAGCCTTCTAATGGTATAGCTGTAATGCTGATTTATGATATATATTATATTACTCAAATAATATTATCATATCAACTACAAATAAGTCTGTTGAAAATAGTGGAATGACAGAGCAATGTCATTTAACCAAAAAATACTTCATTGTGAAGTTGTAAGTTACACTGCTATATATGCTGCTGTATTCCGTGTTAATTTTTATAGTAGTGTACAAGTTCCCTATAAGTATAATTAGCCCCTTGAATAGCTTAAAGGGGCTGTAGAGGGATATATTAAATTAACTATTACTAATAAGCAACCATATTGTACCAATTTAAATACAGTAAAATAACAATGAGAGAAGTCAGAGTTCTATTGACGACATTAACAAAATAAAAAATGAAGGGAAAACTTTTTCTTTAGATTGCTTATAATTTTGATTACAATGAAGGCAGTGAGTGTAACTAGTAAATATGTAACAAGACATTTTGAATATGACCTTATGTGGAATACTTTTAAAAGTACATTTAACCATTGCCACTACAAAGACTAGAATTCCCCATCGACAGTCAAATTCCGACTAACATTAATTCCTCATTCTATCTAATCCAATATGTCAGATAAAAAAAGTACGATCGTCCTCAGTTCAACGCTGAATCATTTATGTTCACTAGGTGTTAACTTCATGTTTTCTATAGAAGATCTAATTAGCCATAGATTATCAGAAAGAGCTATAAGTCAAACCAACCAACTTTTACAGTAAAAAAAATCTATTGTTGACAACAAAATAAGAAAATAGGATTTACAATGTAAAGAAATTCAATATCGGTAAGCTCAATTGAAATAAATCTTCACTGTAAAATCAATTCGAATAAAAATGAAAGCATGGTGGTGACTATTAAGAATTTTATTACTACCAAAGCAATTTCATCTGGAATATTTCAAAATACCTTTTTAACATATTCTTATTACGAAGACTAGATTTATTCATTGATACTCAAATCCCTACCTCCATACAAGTCTATAATTAGTGACAAAATAAAATCTTTTGAACAGAAAATAACCCTTGAATATCAAAAAGTAACTGCAGAGCTTGAAATCTATGAACCAATAACAATTACTTTTCCAAAATGAGAAGTCAAAATCATATTGAATTGGCAATATCACGAAAAATCAATGCAGGTAAGATTCATTGCAACAACTCTGTACAGTAACAATGGTTAGCATTATTAATGGCAGTAACTATGAAGAATTTTATTTCACCAAAGCAATTTCATCTCGAATACTTTCAAAAGACCCTTTCAGCATTTTCCACCCACTATGAAGACCACAATTACTCACTGACAACCAAATCTCGAGTGTTACATGAGTCCACAGTTGAAATATAATCAAATCTTTCAAACAGAAAATAACTTCCGCCTCGATTACAACGCTGACTAACCTATGAATAAAAAGTCTAACTTTCATGTTTTCTACCTTGAATATACAAAAGTCACCGTCAAGCTATAAGCCAAAGACGGTGTGTGGGTTTCACCGTCGAGCTATAAATCAAACTAACCAATAATGGGAACTTTTGTAATAACAACTAATGTTAACATAAATAAGAAGCCAGAATGATATTTAAATAACCAACCGCGAAAATCAATACAGATAAACTTAATTTTATAATAAACTGTTTAAATAATAAAATTGATTCGAACAATGATGGCAATAATTTGAAGAATTTTATTACCACCGAAGCAATTTTATCCGGAATACTTTCAAAAGCCCCTTTCGGCATTTTCCACCCACGGCGAAGACCAGAATTACCTATTGATAATCAAATCCCGACTGTCACCCGAATCCACGATTAGAAGCTAATCAAATCTTTCAAATAGAAAATAACCACCGTCCCCAATCCAACGCCGAACAATCGGTGGATACAACCTTCATGTTCCGTGCCGAATAGAGTGAAATATGATCCCAACTCCACTTCAACGGGGGGCTCTCTAATCTAGTCTGGAACAAACCGCTAAACAGGAAATTGTGGGTAGGGCTGATTTTCGAAGACAAGCAGGATTTTGGGATTGATGGATGGGAGGCGAGGTAAGGTGAAACAGGACTACTCTGATTAATAGTCCTCTGACCGGTTGCTCTCATTCGCTGGAGAATTCGGTAAATCAGGGATACCAGAAATATTTATCATCGGGAGAGAGTTAATTTTCGCAGTGCATAATGGGGATTAGGGACGATGCGCACTACTTTCTCTCGATGGTTCAATGGGCAAACTTTTAATTCTTCCGCCGTCGGAATTCGGTTCTGTGCTTATTATGTTGGGGTTTTGGAAGTCTGGAAGATTGCGCACTTGAGTTGATGGGTGTGGAAAAATGCGAGTAAAGCCCCGTTTTGTACAAGGAGTTTAGAACGGGAAAACTCCGGAAGTTTTGTTGATGAGAATGGCTATAGATATATATTGCTTTGTATATACGGTGAAAAAATCTGCTGTCTTGATTTAAGTTGGGATTTTATTAATGTACCTTGCCTGAAGTCTCACGTGCAAATCCTAGCAACTGCCTTTCCACTTCTAAAAACGTTTGATTTTGTATAAGGTAAGTAGTTAGTTCAATAAACGTCGCCCTGGAGCAACATAGTGGGCTATAGGTGAAGACCCGGTATCAATCTCGAAGAGAACGATCCGAGAAGAACACCTCGTCACATTGAATCACTGTCTGATGACAAGGTCAATATTATAGCTGTCACCCAACTATCCAAATTTCCACAACACGGTATAGTGAGGTCATTTGAGATAGATTTAGAGTGTGCCAGTCCTGTCGTACAGGTATCTTTGGTTGGTTCGAATTTCATACTCGTAACTCTCGGTTGGTAATCTAGAACCCGGTCGCCCGTTTGGAAGAGTAACGGATTAGCAAACGGAGGAATACAAGTTCGAATACAACCAAAGACCGCCGTGTATAAAGGCTGCAGGTGAACCTTAAATCTGTCGTGACCTCAAATGTCCTTACGTTAGCGTGGTGTGCATGTATGGAGACTGGGCTGCCAGCTCATGTAGCTTCTTCATCTAACCAGTTCAAAATTACGTGGTGTTGTTCTCGGAATCTTTACCTCCTGTTTTGATCACAAAACGCCACCAATAGCCCGTTGTGTTGCATCAGTGTTACGTTTATGGAAATACCTACCGTTGATAATCTATGGGTCTACTAATCCAATGTTCTGAAAGAACGCCATAGTAAAACAAAAATGTAGAAAACTTGCAGACCCGCGCATCTGGTCTAAAGTTTCTTATTTACTATTATATGCTGATAGGTTCTACTCAATTTTCATACCGTAGATAAATCTATTTAAATAAATACAAGAATCAAAAAGCAATATTTCCTATGTCCAAATAAAAAAAAAGTCTGCAAAATTTGTTGATATATATATATATATATATATATATATATATATATATATATATATATATATATATATATATATATATATATATATATGGAATGGCCTCGACTAATTTGCATTTTTACTTTTGTTCATTATGTTTTTTTTAATTGTTTATTACATTTTTGTTTGGAGGGGGGGGGGGTCTGATTTTCGTCGTACCGCTGTGTGCCACACTCGTTCTTAATTAAATAGCTGTTATGATTTTATGTATAATTTTTGTTACAGTGAAAGGTTTTGTCGAACATTACTACATTACTACTCTTGTCTACGTCAAACAATTTTTTTTTCACAGCGATATTTATTTATCGATAACAATTCGTGCAGCAAAAAATAAACTTACCATAAGCAACACAAAATCATCTTCAAATAGAGATGTAACTTGAATGAAGCGAATCAGTCTATAGTAGGTAATGTCTGATTGAACCACAACTGAAATTAATCACAATTGTAGGCTAAAGAGAAAATTAATCAAACACTGCAAATTAAACCATCTAAAACACAAAAAATGATTTGATTAAGGTAATTGAATTTAGGTTTTCGAGACGACATAATTTAAAAGATTTCCTTTTAGGAATAAAATATTTATATTTAAAGAATTCCTTTTTGGAATAAAACTAATAAAGTCGCCGGCTTACAAGTTAAATACACTTAGTAAAATTTTCTTCAGGATATGAGTTTTTAATCTTTTTTAGAACAAAGTGTGGTTATCTTTAGACTGGTTAAGTGCATCAAGTCATTTTTCCTTCCATGAAGATCACGCTTGTTCTTCAGAAATACACTGTGAGTTCAGGTTGAGTAGAATATTTTCTAATCGATTTCTCGAAACTTTATTTTGGTCTTAGTGTGTTTCACTCGTAAACATACGAAATATTCTTGGTGTGGTGGATCAGTGTGTAATAGAGTCGTATGTCTATTATAATATCATTGTCAAATAAAAAGAAAATGAAAAACTTTAAAGTAGGCGGTTTCGTTACCTTTGTAGAATGTTTCCTTCTCTTATTTCACTCAGATGTTGACCTCGTCACCTGATTGTGGTTCAAAATTACCTGATGTTGTCTTCAGATCCTTTCCTTCAGGTTTTGTCCCACACGTTCTCAAACAGCCTGTTGATTTACTCGAGTTCGACGTTGATTTAAATACCCTACCCTTCTCTCTTCTGTCCTTTGATACCTAACTTTAACATGAAATTCTGGAGACTAATTGTTTCTGGAATTGCAGCAACTTGTGAATTAAAAGATTCTCTAAACCTCGTCGAATGCAATTGTACAATAAAAGCATTAATAAAGGCGTGATAAACATTCAATAAAAATAAATTTCAACTAGCTACTTGCATTAAACCAAAGCAATAAAAGGTTTCGTGGTTAAATAACAAAAACTGGTTTATGAAGATATAATACACTCTATAACAAAAAAAAATCAACGGACCAAGAAGGAGCAGAATTAATAATTACTTCGGTGCCGGGCTCGTTACACTTGGAACGGCATTGACTGGGGACGTATAGCCTTTAGTGACGAGTCCCGTTTCAAACTGTGTCCTGACGACAACCGCAGACTCTTGAGGAGACGTCCAGGGCAGCATGGGGATCCTGCCCTTACTATCGTTCACCACGCATGCCCACACCAGGGCGTTATGCTTTGGGGTACCATCTCCTTTGATAGCCGGACCCCTTTGGTAGTCATTTTTGGCACACTTACATAACAGCGGAACGTAGGCGACATTCTACGACCGTTTGTGTTGCCGTTTCTTTTGCGACACCCCGGACTTACTTTCCAACAAGATAATGCCCGGCCGCACACGGCACGTGTTGCTATGAATTGTCTTCAAGCTTCCACAACACTTCCTTGGCCATCTAGTTCTCCTGATCTCTCTCCCGTAGAGCATATTTGGGACGTTATAGGAAGGCAATTGCAACCATCCCGGAATGTTGACTATCTAGCCGGACAGTTGGAGACAATTTGGCAAGAAATTCCACAGGACATCAATCGGGAACTTTTTCAGTCTATGACACTCCGGGTGACAGCTTGTATCCAGGCCAGAGGTGGACCAACGCCTAATTGACTTCCTCCCTTTGTAACGGTCAAACTCTGAAATAAATCATTCATTTGTTCTGAAATAATTTTAATATTTTGTTTTTCTATGTATGTTCTTCACACCCACCAATTTTTATAGCAACCGAACAACTCTTTCGTGGTGCATCGATGTTTTTGTTATGGAGTTTCTAAGGATACATGATGAAGAGGAATTACAAATAATGCGCCCAAAGTTGATATAACCGAGAAGACTGGTGTTTTTAGCTGTAGAAGAGAGTGAAACGCAAGTGCAAAACGATAAAAAAGATATCATGAAACTGCACGATCATCAAATTTGGATGTTGGCTCCCAGGCTTCTAAGAGTGGAATGCAATACTATTGGACTGGACTGAACACATCAATTTTTAATCACCCGCTGCCCATTGAAGATTCTATAAACCAAAGACACACGTTGTTATTCAGTCATTCGTGTTAAGGGGGGTAAAATCAGCCACACTAGTTGGAATTCTCACGGTGCTCAGAGAATTACTTTAGCCTACTGCTACAATCACGTACTAATACGCACGATTCAATACTTATGAAACAAAAAGAAAGCTTAACATGACAGAGCAGGGGACAGTACATGCACCTTACCTCGTGCTCTAAGAGAAAGTATCCTGTCTTCCCACACAATTTTAACCTTTCGATCACAGTTATAGGGGAGGTGATATCACACTTACCTTCTCAGAAATCACATTGGATGTTGGATTTTTTACGGTGATGAGTTCAAAAGATGACGTCTGCAACATTCCGTAAAGTATTGTAAAACTACTGCGCTTGACAAAGCCTCCTAAACGATTCGGCACAGTGTTAATCTCATGCACTGTAACAACTCCTAGGCACGTGAAAATCTCGCGAATAGTTGAAAATTTAATATTCCGACCTCAAATCATATCATCCATTGGATAAATCCTCTTAGGTACGCTATTCTTGCTGATTATTTGTTCCCTCTTATACCTTGCTCTCATTCAATGGGCTCTTTCAGCCCATCGATACAGTTCAGAACGCAGTTATCAGACTACGACTAAATATACATAGCATTCAGTAAATTCGGATCACGAGTTAGATTCCTCATTCACTGGATGTTAATCCAGTAAAACGCGTGCAGGACACAGCTCAAAATGACTTCAATGACAGTTCTCCATTACTGGCGAATAATAGAGAATTGAGGATCATTAGACAGTAGTACGGTGTACATTGTTCTATCCATACAGTGATATAGCTCTGCTTCATAATACAGTGAGGGCCGCGGTAGCTCAATTGGAAGGATAACGGATTAGAAACCGGTGGGTTGCGAACTCGAAACCTGGTTCACCCAAAGACCTTCGTGTAAACGGCGAATGGTGCTGTTCGTTCAATATGTCGTGCCCTCAAATGTCCTCACGTTGGCATGGTGTGGAAGTTTGGAAAGTGGCGGTGTTATCTCAGGTGTTGACCTCGTCGTCTGACCGTCGTTGAAAGTGACGAGGTGTTGTCCTCGTATCTTTCTCTTTTGGATGCATTCCGAACCTTCGCAAATAGCCCGATGTGTTGCTCCAGTGCGACGTTAATTAACTACTTACATAGCCTAGTTGTATTATAAATCCAAAAAATTCTATGTCGCCTGTTAAAATCAAACTAATCTAAACAACCAGAGAACAGATGGGAAACATTGCTTAACGCATAATATTTGGTGTGTTTTTCTCTACTCTATCATATCGCACCCCGGCAAGAAAAGTGGCATAGCTCAAAATTGCAGAATTTGAGAAACATCAACTTAAAGGAAACTATAAAACATATTGAAATGGTAAAAGCTTCTTTTAAATTTTAAGTAAGTATTTACGGTGGTAACTTATATTATATTCTATATAACACTCTGAGGCCCCTCATACGTATTTTTCAATGACATAACACCAAAAATTTTATTTTTTGACTTGTGTCACTTTTATTGTTAACTCCTTTTTCACGAGACCGCGGTAGCCCGGTTGAAAGAGTAACGGATTAGCAATCGGAAGTTGCGAGCTAGAATTCAACCAAAGATCCTCATGTACAAAGGGAGCCTGGAGCAAGTTAAATCTGTCATGGCCTCAAATGTTCCACGTGGGCATGGTGTGGAAGTTTGGAGAGTCGGGTGCTAGATCAGGTATGACCTCGTCATCTGACGCTGGTTCAAATTGATGTGGTTTATCCTTTCCCTTAGGGCTTGATCCCGGAACATCGCCAAAAGCCCTTTGTGCTGCTTCAGCGGGACGTTAATTAAAATATCTACCTAATTATATTATATTTCTGAACTTTACTTTCCTACATCTCCAAATGCACCAATGTTATTTATCATAAATTCTAATGTTTTACAAAAATCAAAACTACACTGCGATTTCCGTGTTACGTGTCTTGTAAGTTTAAACTTCTACTGTTACCAATTGGTTAAAATCATAAAATCTGATTAAAATAAAAAATTTGATTTAAATCAAACACAACCGATTTTTCTGATTGCTTTTAATCATGAATTTTGTCATACCCTTTAAAAGAAGGAAGTTGCCGACTAGCCAATAGATCCCTCGCTAGCCAGCATCGTCCACTGACAGCTATTTCGGTTAGAACTGCAACAGTTAGTAAGTGTATGCTGAATCCATTACTACATCATACGTACAAAGAGGTCACAATGATATATTAGGAATACCATGTGTGTGTAGATGAGAAGCAGGGAAATCATAGTTCAAAGTCTGAATTCTAGTTTTGCCACTGTTGGAGAGTGAGGGTTGGAACTTGCTATTGATATTTAAATTTATTTTCAACTTAGTATTTACTGTTCGTGCAACTTTCCGCGCCATTTTAATTATGCCTTTAACCGGAATTGGAATTCTGATTTGGAAGAACAATGGAATTAGTTTTCAGAACAGAGTTCGTGAGAGTCAGAGCATTCGGTGTCATGTATAAATGTAGTTCTAATAAATGTGTTGTTTGGCTTTGTAGTTTTGAATCCAATGTAGCTTCTATATGTACAATTTCGCAATACAGTCCACTTCAGAAATTTGCAAGCACTTGGGTCTTTACGCATAAACGAGGGCTACCACATTTCTTGTACAATGGGTGAGGGAAACGATAGACTCTTTCCAAGCTATATCTTCAGTTCAATCTCAAAGGTATGTTTTATGCTCAGTATACAAACTACGACGATTCAAAGAATTCATAATATGGTAAGGGACCTGTAAATTACTTTTAAAGTTTTAAATGTAGTGTGATATTAAACATTTTAATCTCAAAACACCTTGAAAAACTTTTTGTTGGTTTTAACCCTCTGAGGGAATTAATCCTCTGAGGGTTCAGAAACCCACATTCTCAGCATGACATCTCCACTTTTGACCTTCTTGACCAATATAATTGCTTCTAGGATTCTTTCAACCAATCAATATAACTATTTAATCATCACATGTGGAGTAAAGCAAAACCACATTACTAGGAAAATTACTATAACTCAGATGATTAATATGCGTCGCTACATAGCAGAAAACATAAGTCCATATCAGACTACACTGCATGTATGTATATATCTGATTATTTTTGAATTTGTTTCTATATAATAAGGATAAGGGGAAGCGTATTGAATAAAGAATTCAAACTGGTATTTGGGAAATCTACAAAAGATCAAACATAAAGCTACTTTTAGGAGATCTAATATTTTGAACATTTAAAAAGAAATAGTCTGATTTGTTTTATACTGTGGATAAGGAACACAATTCATTCAAAAGCACTAAAGCGATTCTCCAAATCAAATCATCCTTAGATTTAATAGAAACGTGAATTCGAAACGAAATCCATTCAGGAAAGGTTATTCTTATTTTTTATGTATCCATCAATTTCACATTCGATAAAAAAAAAGGGACATTGAAAAATGACTTTCCTGATGGAAGAGAATATAAGAAATTGGGTCAAAGAAAAGACAATGCAAAATTGATACGTGGTTGTATCTTTTCTAAGCAGGAAACTTTATTTTATGGTTTTATCTTTCGTCATCATTCTTTGTTGAGAATAGATGTATGAAACAGGGCTTAAACACCTATACTACATAAGACGTTAATGGCATAAATGTAGGAAGAGGCATAGGTAATAAAAGACATTTTACCATAGGGAACGATACATAATGATAAAGCATAGAAACATACCAGATACGGCCTCTACATATCCTCTTTTATAGAGGCCAGGGACTATATGTATATAAGAGTACATGACCCTCGCCACTAGTTTCACCAATACGTTTAGAATACTTCAAAGGGAAGGGGATAAAAGACGGATTACAAAAACAGGGGCCAGTAGATCCCGGCCTATCTTAAAAAATCCAGAGAAAAAAAGTAGCAAGATAAAATTGGCAGGTTATGGCGAGAATACTAACCGTTGTATTGAAATGAATATTCGGGCCTGGTGGTATAAATTGTTGTCTATTGTACAATTATTTTTGGATTGTGCAATTAATGAAGGAGATACAGGAAGTTTGAACTAGTGTTTATTGTGTAAATATTCAACAATTAATTCACAGTTCGAAATATTAGTGTATTAGTATAGAAGGATAATTTTATGGTTATAAAGGCTTTTGATTGCAGCATTGTTCTATAGTTTCGAATGATACCACTCACGTATTCCTCCCTCCACCCACAATCCAAAGTTACATTGGCCCAAAGCTCGCCCAGCACCATTGAATTTGACCCTATCGTGTAATCCATGCTCAGTTGGACTGTGAATTTAGTCCGAAGGTCACGTCTCGTGCGGACGTCTTATGTCAACACGATATTATACTTATATTCTGTATGTTTTTTCTAGTTTTGAAATCATAAGACAAAACAGTTGCAGCGCTTTTTCGTAACGCTCGACCTTTCATGTATTCCCCAACACTGTTCCGATTTTAAAAAGTAGTTGGCGTTGATAAAATAGAAATTATTAGACCGAACTCGATGACCATTTTATTTGTAACGCTCAACTTTCCGTACTGACCACCTTGTACTGGTCTGAATTTAAAGACGTAAAGATAGGCAAACAAAGGAGATCGGAAAAATACCAACAGAACATATGCCAAATTCTTTACTTTGCAAGAGAAGAAATCGATAAGAGAATTTACATAAACTTCATTAACACCGTTACTAGGGGGCACACAAATTATTTGTTATTAGTATTAATTCTATGCTGCACGCAATGGCATTTCTTGCTTCAAAACAAATTATTGATATTGCAAATGGACTCGTCACTTCTTCTCACTCGTTTATTATCTTCATAACTTAATTCGAACTGTCAGTTATTTTATTTTTAGGCTTTGGTATTCAGGGATACTTCACCCCTTCTAGCATATTAATTGTGGGAAAATTTAATTTACCTGGAAAGAAAATATTAATTTCTACGAGAATGTCAAAGAATGAGGCAAAAGAGGGTTTCTAGTTCAGAAGTATTTTTCTTTCCGTCAAACTATATTAGTTTTAGGTGTCAGGAACAGTTATTAGAGGATTTAAAAGATAGTGTTATATTTATGAATGACAGCTAATTTTAGTTATTATAAGCAAAAATAGTATAAGCTGAAAATTTATATTTAATAAAGCACTCATATCCACCTCTTGAAGCAGTTCAGTAAGATAAATGTCTGCATTTATAAATATAAATTAGAAATACTTTGGGTTCCATTGAAATGAAAGCTCTGTTTGAATTTGCAGATTTGTATATAAGAATTGTGTGTGTGGTGACTTCTAATTAGTTTCTTACTTATTTTATTTTACTCATCACTTATTTTACTACTTTAATTTATATGCTGTCCTATGATTAGTTTAATATTCTTAACCAGTTAAAATATGGATTTCTGAATATCTTTAAGGGTATATCTAAACTACATAATAATGCTTAAAAAGAAATACAAATATAGTATAAAAGTATCTCTTTCAGAGTGAATATCTATTGCTAGCATCTTACTACTAACAGTTTCTCATACATTACTGTTGTAAGAAATTGTTTCTTAAATTAGGTGGTAAAAAGAATACGACGAAAGTCTATATAAAGATCGATACACTTTACAGAATGAAGGCGTAGATGATACATATTATCTTGATTACAAAATATGAAACCTTTGTCAAATTCTTATGGTGTCTAAAAGGTTAAAAAAATGACGATAATCTCTTGTAAATTTTGGTGGACATTTATTTAGACAAAACAGCTACGACTATTTTCCCAACCTGTTTTTATCTTTATTAGCAATTTTAAAGGTTTTAGTCAGAGACTATAGAATATGTAGTGTTGAGATATAATAAGAAAATATACAATTGATAATTTTTTTATTTAAAAGTGCAACCTCTAACTTTTATCAATAATTATACAGTTATATTCAAACTTGATAGAATTAGGATTCAATCTAAGTCAAGTATATGGGTATAGTATGGTGTGCATAAAAAACGAGTTAGCTGAAACAGACATGAGTGCATAGTTGCTGACGAAGTTGAAATTACATTCTGGGGCACAATAAGTTTAGATTTTTTATTTACTTTACATTGTTGGAAGAATGACGACCAAGTATTAACTCTTCAAGCATTTTGACGAGATATCTCGGTTCAAGATCTGGTCAATTTGGCTAAGGACGAGATATATGGTTGAAACAAAACTGTAGCGTATTTTCACTCCAAGGGGAATAAGGATTTAATTAGGTTCTTTCCATACTATTAAATTGTCCTTTGACCAGAGCTGGTGACAGTTTGGAACAGGTTTTTTGCACCATAGACTGACCACTACAGAGCAGTTTTCGACGCGATAAACCACGGAGGGTTTAATATATTCGTTATCGAGTTATATTCGTATTATGTAATCTATAATTCATGTTGGAACAGTCAGAAATATTACGCTGCAATATAAATAAAAGAGGACCTTCTGTGCTTATTGAAATTTTCCTAAGAAATAGCAATTACTTTATTTTGTTTCCGAATTTCCCTTAAGTTTCACCATATATTTATTTGCTATATTACGTGGTCTATCCACATTGTGAGGGTGTAGAATGAGCAAGTATTCTGCGGCTATCTATACAATAGTTCCAAATTCTCATAGTTCGTAATGGTTTACCATTGAAAGCTGTCCTTTTCAGTCGTGAGGAATGATATGTAATAACTATCTGTATACCTATCTGGAAACAGCTCTAAAGTATTAGTATTGTAGATTGAAGATACCAGATGGTGTTCATTATTTACCCTTTTTGTTAAACAGCTGTACATGGCTTGTGAAAATATATGTCTGTGTGAAACCGGTGAACATCTGTCTCGGACAGATATCAGGGTATTGAATAGCGTGTTTTTAGATAAAAGCCATTAACATTGACTTACTGAAAAGATGCTTATGAAATATGGTTGCACATTTTGCCTGATATTTCTAGAAAGAGATTGTGTTTTATAGATGTATATATACTCCGTAGCATACTGAATGGATGCGTTTGTTTTGAAAGGAAAGCGTCTAATATTGCTCTGCTAAAGATTTGAAAGTGTAATATATTTCAACTGTAATACTAGAGAGAATTTTCAGAATAATTTTTCAGACAACTATTTTGATACACAATAGTGCTCGTAAAATAGTTAAAAAATATTCAAAATAGCTAATAACAGGATACTACATTAAACTGAGGAAACAAAATGTGTAACTCATTAGACATGTATGATGGGATGATAAATAATTTTTCTGGCAATTATTTTGATACATTATAGTGCTTGGAAAATAGTTTATAAATATATATTTATAAGAAGTGTTTTGATTAATTCAAAATAGCTAATAAAAGGATACTACATTGGATTGAGGAAACAAAATGTGTAACTCATTAAGCATGTGTGATGGGGTAATAAGGTTTGCATTTAAGATAAATTGTTTTCTAGCATATAAATAAATAGTTCCTCACTCATTTTATCATATAAGAACAAAATACTCAACTGAAGCCGGTAAAGAAGACACAGTTGCATGACCAAAATGTTTCAAAAAAAATGTCCATACATTAAATTGGCATATAATTTCAACGAATATCAAGAAAAATGCTGATAAAGCATGCAAAATTAATAGTTCCTTTGTTTAAATGTCAAAATGTTTGCAATAACCGGTAAAAATGAATCTCTTTCGAACTTTTGCATGGAGTTGTCAAAAATGTGGTTGCCAAAAGTACTATTTGTACTTTTGTGGACATTTTCTGTCTAGCTAAAGATAGATGGCGAGAGTGTTTATGTGGTCATACGTGTTTCTTGTGCGTATTCTGAACGCGACTTCACTTGGTTTGTTTTTCGAATACGATTCCAGCACTTTGCCAGTAAACCTTACACAGAATGTTTTCCGAACTGATATATGATAGTTAATTTTTAACAAATAAGGGTAACTCGATATGTATCATGAGAGGTTTATAGAATGGAAGTGAAATCTTCATTTTCCGAGAGGTTTGTTTACTTGCACTGAAAATTCTCCTCATAGAAAAACAATAAATTTACTTAAAATTATAAATAAAATTTAATACCAAAAACAAAGACATTTCAATGCAAAAAACCAACAACATAAATTGCCATCCCTTTATCTACTTTATTTCACAAATATTTTACTTTTAAAGAAAGCAATTGTATGCGCTTAGATAAAAACAGAAGTACCTGTCTATCATTGAATTCCTGCTTATTGTAGTAGAAACATTCTATTTAAGCAAACAAAAGTTAAAGTACCTTCATAAAGCAGTAAAAAATATTTATCTGGGCTCAAACGCATTTTTGTATAACTGAAAAAGATTTTCACACGTGAGGGAGACATATTTAAAAATCTGTCAAACTCTCTTTCTCCATAAAAACACGAGTCTCATATTTAAGTCGAGGATTTTAAATCTCTAAAACGTCTCACTCAAAAGTCATCTCTTCAAAATACGCAGTTTTATTTTCCTTTAAAGCTGAAATCGCAACAATTTTATATTTTGCTTGGTAAAGAGGAAAATAAAATTGCTACAATAAAATACATCTGCTACCGTTTGCTTCAAAGAATTCCATTGTAGAATATCGAAAAATTCCTTTTAGTACCCTCACTTTCTTTGGATGAAAGAATTATTTACGGAAATTTTCTTACTACTAATTCTATTAAAAATGTCAATATTCATTGAAGACCATTAAATAAAGCATTACATGTCTACTAAGATTTTGAAGACAAGCTGTATTATTTTTTTGATTGAATAAGCAAAGGTTTTTTGAGAAATAATAAAGTACTAGGGGGCCCGCCCCCTGCTCGCTAACGCTCGCGAACCCCCGGAGGATTGCTTCGCAATCCGCATTGGATCGCTGCGCGAACCTAAGCTCGCTTCGCTCGCATCATTGAAGACATGTGTCCTAGCAGAAGGAATCGTTTACAAAATATGATATTACAAAAAAATATTTTTCAAATCTAATTTTGTTGCTGTTTTTCAGAAAAGGGTGGAGGGCGAGAAAAAAAAATCTAAACCAATCAGAGCACGTTTAATTTCACTTCAAAACACGGTTTAATTCCAATCAGATAACGTCTTTAATCCTAATCTTCTTAATAGTGTTGCCATAAAAACAGCCAAAGGAAAGGTTACCACTTTGGTGAGAAAAAAAGACTGTCCCATTTGCTACCACTCCACCCAGAAAAGATATATACAGTACCTCTGAAATCAGAATTCAAATGAAAACTTTGAGCAAATTTTGACTCGAAATGTGAGCGCTGATTTGGAAATTGAATACCCAGCATGTTGTTTGTATGTACATTTACCCCTGCACTTGAGCCACCCACGCTTTTTCATTGAGTTTGTAGTCGAAAGTTGTAGTGCAAGCGTCTTGTTGAACTATAATTGTTGACCCTGAAAAGGACCTTTTTTTAAATGTCCTTGAAAAGATCCTCCGCTTTATTTGATTTCTATTATTAACTGCACAGCTCGACTAAAATGCTTTTTTTTTTCAATAAAATTTCATCCTATAACGCTATAAATTCAATTGAAGCGCGAGGCTTCGTGATAAGCAAACAATCGTACAATGTTGCCAAAACGCGATAACTAATAACGTCTTTTTTGCGTGCCACGTAAGAGAATTATATATATACTAGGGGGCCCGCCCCCTGCTCGCAAACGCTCGCCAATCCCCGGAGGATTTCTTTGCAATTCTCATTGGTTCGCTGCGCGAACCTATGCTCGCTTCGCTCGCATCAAAGAAGACATGTGTCCTAGCAGAAGGGATTGTTTACAAAATATGATATTAAAATTTTTTTTTTTTCAAATCTAAATTTTTTTGCTATTTTTCAGAAAAGATATATACAGTACCGATGGAATCTGAATTCAAATGAAAACTTTGAGAAAGTTTTGACTCGAAATGTGAGGGCTGATTTGGAAATTGAATATCCAGCATGTTGTTTGAGTGTATATTTACCCCTGCACTCGAGCCACCCACGCATTTTCATTGAGTTTGCTGTCGAAAGTTGTTGTGCAAGCGTCTCGTTGAACTATAATTGTTGGCCCTGAAAAGGACCTTTTTTTTAAAAATGGCCCTGAAAAGATCCTCCGCTTTTTTTAATTTCTATTATTAACTGCGACAGCTCAACTAAAACTCTTTTTTTTTCAATAAAATTTCATCCGATAACGCTATAAATTCAATTCAAGCGCGAGGCTTCGTGAAAAACAAATAATCGTACAGTGTTGCCAAAACGCAATAACAAATAACGTCTTTTTTGCGTGCCACGTAAGAGAATTATATATATAGATATCATCCGATAACGCTATAAATTCAATTGAAGCGCGAGGCTTTGGGATAAACAAAGAATCGTACAATGTTGCCAAAACGCGATAACTAATAACGTCTTTTTTGCGTGCCACGTAAGAGAATTATATATATAGATATATAGATAATGCAGCTCAATTGAACTTTTGATTTCTTTCCCATTGTTCTCCATTTATCAATAGTTTATACATTTTATCGTTACCGTCAACACATGGATTCTTGTTAATCATAACAAATGAAAAGTGATGAGTTGGAATAGTTTTTAAAAATCGATTCCTATTCCCCTTTTTGGTGTAATTTTTAAATAAAATAAAATAATAATAATTTTGTAACTACCCGAATCAAGGATAAACAGGATCCACATTTAATTGTTATTCAAGGAAAAACAAATAATCTGCAGTGTTTTATGACATGACACATCGTTACCTAGTTAAGTAGGGCTAGAATTTTTATTGCTTGAAAATTACTGGAAAATGCTTTAATAATGCATTTATGAGTCCCAAAACTACAAAAAAATTCTCTAAAATAAAAATTATGACGTAAAAATTTCATTGTTCCAAAATAAATGTCACATTTCCTCCTATGTTCTTCGAAAATTTTCTTCATTTTTGAAAATGTACCAATGGTTCACTACATAATTATTAATTTAATTATTAATAATAATAGTTGCCGAATTACCTAAATCATATATTTAATATGAAGTATTTCAAGAACAACAAAAATTAAGTATTAAATATAAATTTAAAGTTGAATCCTGAAATTCAATTAAAGAAGGAAACTTGCTTTGCCATACTGTCAACTAATTTATACAACATATTGGGGATTCAACATGGCTCAATTTTAACTAACCTACTTGAACCAATAGCACAAAAAGGTTTCTAAAAGAAAATCAAGTTTAAAACAAGCAAAAGTAAATAGTCACAGTCACAGAATTTAGTTGAATTTTTACTCACCAGGGAAGATTGCCTTAAAAAGTTGAATTTTTAAATATTTAAGGTAACCCTTAACTAAACATTCCTGACGATCCACCAGTGGCGTTCGAACGGTATCTTGCTCAAGAGACAGTCGAGTGTATGTAAACCAGGAGTGGTATGAAAACTCTGTCTTCCAAACAAAACAAGAAAAAATGTAATCGCCTTTTAGTTTATGGGGATCGTAAAGTTGAGAATGAAACTCGATACTTTCTTTTTTCCATCTGAACATCCTAAATTTACACAAAAGGCTATAATAAATTGGATGGTTAATGTGAAACTCCGTCGAAACACTGCACTAAATACGAGACTTGGAGGAATTTTATGATCTCACTTGTATGCGAAGATCCCCTATTTGTTAAATTGGAACCCTTTTAAGACAGGTTCCTCATACACGTATTGTGAACCTTCAACGTTTTTGCTTGATTTGAGATTCCAAAACTTTATTCAGTGCTTACGGAATTTTACCAAATGTGGCACACGCCAGATTAAAATTTCAATACTTGTATTTACAAGTATTGCCATATTATTGCAAACACATTGTTTTTTATGCTGCATATTATTACCAACACATTGTTTGTTATGCTGCGTATTATTACCAACACAGAGTTTAATTTTACTAGATATTCTCTTGTCTGTAAAGTTTCTCACCATAAATTTTTCTTAAAGTGTAGTTTTACTTTAAATAAAAACTCATATAAAAAATGAAAGATTTTTTTCTTTAATACCGAATCTCAAGTAAAATGCTCCAATAATCGTATTAACTACCTAATGGAAATTATTTCTTCTTTTTCGCTAAAATTAACGCTTTTTCATGTGACTTAAGTCCTTAGGATCCTAAGAGTACTGGGGTCATATATGAAAAATCGAGCGTTAAAAAAAGCGTTACAACAGACTTATGATTTCAGATGGACAAAAAACACCAAAAAATATAAATATTATGTCTTGTACACAAAGAATGCCTGTACCTGATATAACCTATACGGATTGAGTTCGTAGGCACACTGAGTGTAAGGAAGGGATCCTCAATATGTTAAAACTCTACGATCTTTGGGCCTGTGTAACTTTGAATGGCGGGGAGTGAGGACTGTGTACTGTGGTGTCATCTAAAAGCTACAAAACTATGCTACAATTAATATTGTACTAAAACAGTCTCTTAACAACAATTTACTTCAAACTGCACTTGAATCGTTCAAACCGTAAATTGTTGAATACCCGCACAGTAAATAATCGTTCAAACTTCCCGTGTCTTGTTTATTCATTCCCCAATACAACATTGGACCCGAGTATTCACGTCAAAATTACGGTTTGTATCCTAGATAACCCTCGTTTATTCGGAAGTTATCTCACAGAGATTCCGATAAAATCTTAAAAATAGGAAATAGTAGCTGGGGATTTGGATCATGGACAAAAGTTCTCTCACAAATTTTATGTACTTGTGAGCCTTCTAAGTCTTGTAAAGCTGTCTGTAAGAAGTTTCTTCTTAAGTTAGATGAATCAAACTCTTAATCTAAATAATATCAATGTCTTAAACTAAGTCATTCCAATAATAATAAATAAATTAATAATAAAAATCAATACTTTAATAGTAATAATAATAAATACGATTAATAGTAATAATAATAAATGCAATTAATAGTAATAATAATAATTTTTAACTATAATAATAATAATTAATAATAATAATAATAATAACTTTTAACTATAATAATAATTTTTAATAATAATAATAATAATAACTTTTAACTATAATAATAATTTTTAATAATAATAATAATAAAAACTTCTAATAATAATAGCTTTTAATAATAATAACACTGTCTTATATAACTTTTAATAATAATAATATAACTTTTAATAAAAATAATAATAATAATAAGAAGAAGAATAATTAATACTTTTAATAATAATAATAAATACTTTTATTTGCATTCTAAGCGGAAGGTTTCAACTATTTGATATTTTTTTATGTTTAACCTTACGAAAATATTTTTGCGTTCTTTTTAGAACGTTTAGAACTTTATAGAATTCTGTAGGGAAATGAAATTTCGTTACTATAAAAAAAATTCTATAGAATTCTATAAAAAAGTTTCTATAGAAAAGCAAAGTGTCGAGAAACAAGATTTTTTTATATTTATGACACATTAAAAGCAAAGTGTGAAACAAATTAAATGAGTATCTATTGAATTTGTTTCTACAGGCATTGTATGGAGATTTTTATAGACTATCTATACAGGTTACTTTCTAAAACTTATCAAAAACGGGTCGTTATTCTATAGGATTCAATGGACTACATTCTGTAGAATTGTTTACAGAGTTAAAATTTTTTTCGTACTGTACTATTTAACCCAGGGGGGTTTATGGGTTAAATTTGTACAAAAAGCAACATAATTTGTTACCTAATTAAAAGATATATATATGTAATGAATTTTATCTTCAAAAAACAATGCATATACTTTTAAAAATTTTATTGGATCTAAAAGTCTCGGAATTTTTTTTTTCAATTTCAGCTATGCTGCCATTACAGACTAATTTTTTCAGAATACCAAATTCTTACAGCATATGTGTGAAATGTTCGCCTTTAACTAAAAGTATTCCGATAAAATAAAGTAGTAACACCGAAGCAAATTGAGTTTAAGCTAATTGTCTAGGTGGTAATAGAATATTTCATTAGTTTATGACAGTTGCTACGTTGCTTAAGGGTTAATTCTTACTTTTGTTGAAAAAACATCGAAACTGACAAGAAGTTGGAAAAATATTTTTATATTCATCCACGAGCGATATTTAAAAGACTAATTTCCACAGACTATTAAATTTATTGTTTAGCATATTTTGTTTAAATACATGCAAATTATTGTACTAGTTATGATATTTATACAATAACTAAATTTGGAACAGAAGTTGGAAAAATATTTTTATATTCATCCACGAGCGATATTTAAAAGACTAATTTCCACAGACTATTAAATTTATTGTTTAGCATATTTTGTTTAAATACATGCAAATTATTGTACTAGTTATGATATTTATACAATAACTAAATTTGGAACAGAAGTTGGAAAAATATTTTTATATTCATCCACGAGCGATATTTAAAAGACTAATTTCCACAGACTATTAAATTTATTGTTTAGCATATTTTGTTTAAATACATGCAAATTATTGTACTAGTTATGATATTTATACAATAACTAAATTTTATACGGACGAAACATAAATAAACAGACGCCATGCCGATTAATTCACATTGCTATTCAAAATTAGAATCTGCAGGGTTTAAAATGAACACAGGATGAAACCATTTCATTTATTCGAAATTCATAGAAATCAAATAACCTTAAATAAAGTGAATAAAAAAGGACAAGGTCTCACTAAAAGTTGAAGCAATCAAAATTTAGCACATTACTAGTAATTATGTTCTAAAATTTCAAGTTTAACTATGTATAATATAGAAATAAGTATTGAAGTAATTTAAATAGTGATTTAAAATGTTGTATGTTCAAACTAATGAAAGGGAAAGAAAATTTAATTATTTCTAATATTATTTTAAAAGATTTACTTAATATTTAAATTAACAGTTTGTTGTTTAGATTGAATTTGTATTAATTTGTTAGATCGTGAAGTTTACAACAGGTTATTTCATCAGATGCATGTAATACAAATGTAAGCGTCTGAAATGATTACTATACCTTAAACATATCCAATAGTAAATAAAATCAAACAATTTATTTATATAACTAAGCTTATTATAATTAGGTAAACAACGTCGCTAGAATAGTGACTGGTTCATATTTTAATTTTCCAGTTAGCCCCCTCGATATAGATAGTAGGGATGCGACATCGATAGCAAAACATCGATGTTCAAAATTAAAACATCAATGTTGATAATACATCGTCCCAAAACCATCGATGTTTTTAAAATTCAGTGTATTTAAACTTTTCCCCCCATTTCTTAAAACGGGTTTAGCAACTATCGATGCGACATAGAGAACAAAACATCGATGTTCAAAATTAAAACATCGATGTTGATAATACATCGCCCCCAAACCATCGATGTTTTTAAAATTCAGTGTAATTAAATTTGTGTCCCATTTCTTAAAACTGGTTTAGTAACTAGTGATGCGACATCGGCTCCAATACATCGATGTTTTTTTCTAAAACATCAATGTTTAGAAAACATCGACATCGATGTCGCATCCCTACTTTTCAAACTCTTCACCCTTGGTCACTTTGGTCTAAAAGTATGTTCAATTTGCTGATTGTAAAAATTATGCTACTTGGTTATTTTTTAAATTTTTATAACGGTACTTTTTTCATTTAAAAATAAAACATCGACAACGTAAAAACATCGACAGGTATAAACATCGATGTTACAAAAATATCGACCCCAATACATCGATGTTAAATACATCGATGTTTTTTAAAAAACATCGATGTTTTGAAAACATTGACATCGATGTCGCATCCCTAATAGGTAGAGGCAAAAATCATATTGAAAAACATCAGTAATAAGAAATCACAACTAATCCCTAAGACATAAATTTGTAATATATTGATGTTTACTAAAGTTTATTTCATGAGATGCATATGATATAAATTTATGCGTCTAAAATGAATATAATCCCCTTAAAAACTTTGTATATTTACATGCAATTGCACAAAAAATCGAACTATTTCATTATAATATTGAACTTATTCTAACAAGGTAATTAAATTCGTTAGAATTGTGAATAGCTCATACTTTAATTTTCTAGAGACCTAGTAAGTAGAGTCAAAAGTCATATTGCCTAAACATCAGTATTAACAACTTAGAACTAATAATTACTACATAAATATTTTATACATACATATAAGCTAAAATAAAATGTCTATTGAAACAAATGAGATTGGCATGAAATAATAACATAGTTATTTTATTCCATTATAATGTGGTATATTGGAGCTTCTGCCACCAAAGTTTAAAATTCCTACCAAGACTTTTATTCATGAAAGTCACGTTCCTGTGCACCCTATTAGTCCAATCCTTTTTATTAGGAATAAAATTTTGCAGTGAGATTTCCAGACCGTCAAAAGAATATTTTTCCCTTTCAAATAGAACAAGAACTCTACCACAGTGAATCTCGATGTTCTAGCTTTCATTAATGGAATTTTCAGTTCATTTGTGCAGAGAAAAATTCGAATTTATGATATATATATGTTGGGAGTTCTACTTCTGCAGTAATTTGATTATGGGTAACCAATAGATATACTTTAGGAGTTACCGTATTCTCAATCTGATTTCAGAACCGATTTCTTCTGGTTTGATTTGAGTTATACATTCGAAAAGAAACTGTAGGAAAGTCTTAATATTTTATTATAACTATGTTATAAAGCTTTTCTGATAAAATTTTGCATCACTAGAGATTATTTATTTTCACAGTAAATTTCCTGTTTCTTTTCTAAGTAGAATTTCATGGTGTCAAATGTACCGTTACCTACTCTGAAAGTTTATTCGTGTAGCTTAGCTTAGAAATAGTTAGACGTAACTATTCTAGCAGCTGAAATACGATTAGTTTTTGTTACGAACTTTATATCTGTTATGTATGTTCACTTTACTTTATCTTTTATAAACATTCACGAATTCTTCACTGATTTATAGTTTTCAACTTTTAGAATTTTATTAATAGGTTATGAAAGTAATTTATAAACAGTATATCGCGGAGAATTTCCATATGAGACAGAACAGTAATACACACAATAAGACAGATTCTGTTAAAATTATAATGTAATTTAAACCTAAGCGCAACGATTTTGTGAACATGCGTAAACATTTGATGTCTGAGTTTCAGATTTACAAAAACAAATTTTTCATTGTTTAATTAAATTATTTTAATACCTTTGCTACTTCTACGCACATACATATTTTATTATTTTTATGCAGAATGCTTTTCAGATAAATTTAAAACAGCCAAAGTATTTTTTGAAAAAAATATACTAACATTTTACAAAGCTTAAACCTCGTGAAACGTGATACGAAACTACGGTTTTTTTCTTCTTTTAGGCTTACCGCGCGTCTATAAACGAATGCTTTTTATTTTCTACAACTGTTATAAAAATTACTTCTACACTCCTAAATGCATCAATTGTTCGTAATTCTAAATAATATTGGTTCATTCAATTCTTTAGGTCTTTTCTCACATTTCCACTTTTCAGATTCACACAGTACAAGGTGTTCATTCTTTTATTATTAACTAGGATAAATGGCCGGTCATACGACGGATGCATAACAAAACTTATTTATTTTGGTCAAACTTCACTTAGAAATTTTTTTAAACCTGACGGTGCATGATCACTGACTATAAATAAACCTTTTTTTACAACTATCTGTCCACTCCTGTTGATCACTGGCTATATATAAACCTTTACCCACCACTATCTGTCAACTTGCCTTGCTTTCGTATGGTGGTTTTTTAGCATTACTGGTAAAACAATATTATTAGAATACTTAATTTTTGATCAACACTAGTAAAACAATACGAGCTGCGTATAGCAATCGTTTTATGCTCAATGTTATTTCTATGGCGATTTCGAATGTAATGATTTTTGATATTTCGTATCTCGTTTCGCTCGTGACATCGCGCAACTAATCAAAAAAATTTGAAACTCCACCTTCTCGTGACGTCACTCAACCAATCAAAACCTAATAGCTTCGTAAACACAGCCGAATCTAGCATGTTATATAATTTTTTTTTATATTTCCAATGGCAAGGCTGGGTACAGATTGCAAAGACAAATACAATACATAATACAATACAGAAATACAATACAGTACAGGATTGACCGAAGTCATTGTAGCCTTATACAAGGCCAGAAGTGATGGTCACTTGTGAAGGGGCACCCAATGGGTGCACCATCATTGTCCCTAACAAAGGACAGCACAATTTACATCCATGCCCTGACCCGGATTCGAAGTAGGAACCTTCCGATCCAGAGGCCAACACCTTGACCACTAGACCGGTTGGTCGGCGCATTTAATATAATAAGATATTCATTCAAACGTATATTTGTTTTCGGAATTCTTGTGTCTAGCGCAGCATGGCCAAAAATGGCTTTTGCACCGTAAAGCCCCGAAAAACCAACCCACACACACAATAAATAATCATTCAAATTTACTTTGTCTGCTTCATTCATTCCGTAATCGAACATAAGACCCAATTATTCAAGTCAAAAATACGGTTGGTGTCGACGACACAACCTACCAGGTTTTTTCGACACGGTGGCTAATTAGACCCCTAAAGATCTAGAAGTTACGTTTAGTTTATTTGTAGAAATCCATCTTACCAATTTTCTACTTTGGCTACGATTAAATGGCACATCCTATCCATTTTGTGAAACTGTTTAGTTACAAGTATCTATATTCTAAACGTAGACTATTCCTTTGAGATAGTAGATCCAAGCTACTAATGATCGCGTCCCAAATCCTCTTCTATGCATTCAAGCCAAATATCCCTTGCTGATATAAGCGTCTAAAAACTACACTAATGGTATTTCATAAATACCATTAGTGACGAAACTGAAACTAGGTAGTAAATGCAAACTTAATATTTTCACATGTACCTTTTTGTGTTTCATATTTCAGTACAACAAAATCGGATGGTTTAACTTTAAATATGTCGAAGAAACCTGTTCGCTGAGTAAAAGTCAATGTTTGATGTTTGTATTACTTTCGAAAAAGAAATATACTGCATAAAAAGGATAAATAAATACATGTGAATTTCGGTGTTTCCTTATTTACCGTTCTCTGAGTTTGTTCGAGTTTTCCGTCTGGTTAAATATTTGCTCTTCGAGGCTTATAGGAAAGTTATTTCTCGAATCAGAGAGATTTCCCATGCCTATTACTACAATATGTAAAGGGTGTTTCGGAAATATCTGGTCCAATTGTAAAAGATGGTAGAGGGCTCAAAATAAGTTTTAAGAACGTACGTCCGGAAATGCCACGATTAGGTGGTACAGTGTGCTATTTAGGCCAGTCTGTATAAAAAGACTGCAAAAAGAAAGTTTTACTACTGCATAAAGAATATTTTTAAAAGAAGTAAAACAATTGTAAGATAATTTAGAGCTTAAGCAAACAATACGGCAAAGGTAGATTCTATTTTCTGCTTCCCGAAAGGTCTGACATAATACACATCTCTGTTTACCTTAAAATATAACTTATCGTCGTATTGACGATGTTTGACATTGACTAATTAATAATTCGGAATTTATTCGGTGCAGTTTCTGGTGACGTACTGAATTCGGTTTCCAAAACGAGTCGAGAATAACGAGCTGTTTCTCATTGGCCACTAAAACGATTCAAGTGACCTCGTCACTGGAATACAACTGTAAAACACAACCGCCATCTACATTGAACTTGACTGAAATAGCCTGTTAAGGCGAGTTCTCACGAATCAAGTTTAATTGACCGATTATAGTTGATCAACAAAAGTTGAATGAAAACTCTAATGAGAACCTTTCTTTCAACATAGTTGATCAACATTTTAGTGGATCAAGAAAAGTTTGACCCATTCAAACTTTATAGTTCATGTGATGAGTCAGCCGCCATCTGCTTTCGAGTAATTTCCACGCAAACGATCTGTCGTGATTTAATATATTCGAGAAACAAAACAAAAGTATTTTTTTATTATCTTGGCCAAGTTTGTATCTTAGAGATCGTTAAAGATAGAGTAAAAATTTCAACGGATTTGAAATATACGGAAAATTTTACACCAGTTCCATACCTTACATGTGATTTTGTATAAACAAATAATTTTAAAATTCTAACTTTTCTATTTTTGCTTATTAAACTGTTGATCAGTTTTTATTGCAATGTGTGAACAAAAACTGATTCCAGTCATGTTCAACTTTTATCGATCAACTATAATCGGTCAATTAAACTTGATTCGTAAGAACGCGCCTTTATAGAAGCAACTCTTTCACAATGTTGACCAATCGAATACCCTTTTCATTTATTCATAATTTGAAACATCAGATGGTTGAAAATAGTTTATTTCATCCAAACCTCCAAGCTATTTCAACGGGATATCTCGTCAATCAAGTTCTGACAAATTTTTTTATTAGCAAGGTATTTCGTCATCAAGAAATTGCCAAATTTTTAATGATGATGATATCGTTTCAGAGTTACTGATAATAACGATATGAAGAGTAAGTTTTTCTCTCGACGCGTTTTTTGGCCCACCAAGATCTGCTTAATTTTGCTAATGACAAGATACCTCTTCGCGACAACCACCATGAGTGTTAAAACCACAACGGAAATCTATGGGAATTGAACACGGTACCATGAATAAATACATTTAATTGTGAAGGTAATAATATTAAATACCTATAGAATACTGATACCCAACAGCGCTTTTGGAACCGGAAAAAGAAACACATTTTTTAGAATAGAAAATACACGAACTTAAGATAGAAATCTGAACCGTCCCCCAATCAATAAGAATTCGAACAAAAAGTTCTCGAAACTCCCGAAGGATACACTTTCATGCTGTTTTATTACGATTACTTAAGCCAACGGAGATTTCCAAAAGAAGATACATCGCTGTCTGTGTGTATCAGCTGAAATTCCGATCTTTCTGTAGACACTCAAGAAGCGAGACTTTTCCAGTAAGTATGAGTAGGTGTGTGTTCAAAGCTGAAAAGAATTGAAAAAGAGCGTTTCTTTTGATAAATATATCTGTTCTCTCTACCCACTTTTTCTTCAATAGTCAGCTGTGAAAGCAGCTACAAAAAAGACTTTCCATATTTTGTGCGAAGGGTGCTTCCTGAATTGTTACAAAATACTGCGGAATCTTTTTTATTTCTTGTCATTCTTCGTAGTAGGGGGTGACAGAATCGAAATTTTCTCCGCTTCGTTTCGAATGTTTTTTTATTTGCGTTGTTCTTTCGAGACTTTGTGTAATACTGGGATGTTGTAAGCCTGAAAAAGAGTTCATTTCTCTCTTCTTACCATTACGGTATGAGAATTATTTTCCTTATTTTTATCAGTTTTACTTCGACCTGACAACTCTGTAGTTTGGTACTTCTTTTGTAATGGAAATGGAATCCTAAGAAACGGATCGGATAATGAGAACAGCATGTTCATAATATGGTCCTTGAGTATAAAAGTTCGAGAACAAAATTCCAATGGTTTGCGTCGAATGTATTTACTCTTTGATTCTTCTCCCTAGTAAAGCTTACTGCTTCTTTTAATCATATTTGTAATATCATTCTACTTAGAAAAGTTAGAGATCAAAGATCCAATGGTTTTCTCCGTACATATTTACTTTTGAAGTAATGTTTCTAAATAAAGTTTTCTGATCCCTCTAATCGTGTTCTTAATATACAGTAGTGTCCTAAATTCTTAGAAACGGTGAACTATAATTTTATGAATTTGTCTGGAATGAGACATAACATCATAACACATAAATACAAAGGAAAAAATTTAAAAACACTATATATGATATAAAACTGTAGCACGAAACTATAAAAATGGCAATAATATGTGATAAGGAGAATTTAGAAAGAAATGAATAACTCAGAAAAAATTAAGGGTGATGAATTTAATCTGGAATGTGATAGCCCCTGAATTGTACACACATATCGCAACGTGATTTCATGCTGGCAATAATGTTGTTAACCACAGTTTGGGGAATTAAGTTCCACTATTCCAACAATGCGGTCTTCAGAGCATTTATATCTCTAGGAGGAGGATGTCTCGGTGCAACTGTCTTTCCAAGGTAGTTCCATTAAGTTTCTATCGGGGTTCAGATCATGAGATTTTGCTGGCCACCACGGTGTTCGCTTAATGGCTTCATTTTCAAGGAATTCGTCTACGAGGTTAACTCGACGTGGACGAGCATTATCGTCCATAAATAAAAAAAATCAGATCCATATGCACCTCTGAAAAGTCTTACATAACGTTCTAAGACCTCATCCCGATGTCTCTGGCCTGTCAATGATCCTCTGATGAAAACGTATAGGGACGCACGTCCATCCTTCATTATTCCACCTCACACCATCACACCTGCACTACCAAAACGGTTATGTTCTATAATATTCGAAGGAAGATTTTGACTCCCTCCAGGTGTAAAATCGCTTAGAATCAGATGTTAAACTAAACCTCGACTCATCAGTAAAGAGAACATGGGTTCATTGGTGCTGACTCTTGTGTTATTAAGACAGTGAAGTACATACCTATGGATTTCTGGCATAAAGGCCTTTTTCATTAAGCCTTGTGTAAATAGTTTGCCGTGATACAACAGTTTCCTTGGCGACTGCAAACTCTGAACTTAACTGCCGAGTAGTAAACTTACTGGTACGACAGGCAGTTATTGCCATATATAGATCTTGAGAAGCAGTTGTTATACGTTTACGACCTTGCCCAGGCTTCCTAACGACAGTTAAAGAGTTCTGAAATTGTTTCCATAGCGCAGACTGTCCGTCTTGAAATATTCACACATCTCGCTGCTTCTATGATTATCTGGCCTGCTTCTAAACGGCCGTTATTGCACCACTGCACAGATTATTCCAAATGATACATCTTAGCCATAACATACCGTTTCGAGTCCTTACGCACTGAAATCAAACGCTCTATTGTAGAAAATCACTCAGATATTCACTTTGCTCAAAGCGCTTGATTCACTGTCGGATTAATTAACGCCTTGATTTGTATATCCGACACCGTTTAAACACTTTTGATTGGAAAATTCTAAGAGGCTTGTATTTCACACATTTCCTGCAAAAATGGATTACATCGATTGGGTATTTCACGGAATATAATTATTTTTGGGAATGTAAAGGTAATTTTGGACACGAGTGTAGTTTGGGCTTAAAACGTTGGAGAACACAGGTCAAACGGATTGTTTCATATTTATTTACTTTAAAGTGATATACCCAAATAACGTTTACTGCTACTTTGAATCATGTCCGTAATATGGTCTGTGCTTAGAAGAGTTTGAGAACAAAGGTCCAGTAGTTTGCTGAACATTTATTTACTTCTGAATGCACCCAAGTAAAATTTACTGCTACTTCAATCACAATCGAAATATGATTCGTGCTTCGAAAAAGTTTGAGACAAAAGACCACAGTTTGCTCTTTGCATTTTTTTGCTTTATGAGCAATACATCCCAGTAAAATTTACTGCTACTTTTAATATTTTATCAGGTCAAGTTGTTCCTGTCTCAAATGTAGAAGCCCATATCATCATTTTACCTCTGGCATACCAATAGAATTCGAGAAGTACGGAGCCTGTTGTTGAGAGGAATCCAGATTAGGGTATGATCATAATTCTCGCTTATATTGGAAATTCTGCCAGCTGGGCATTCTCTGGAGGAATATATTTCAATTTTTTC
Organism: Metellina segmentata; assembly: GCA_947359465.1. Taxonomy (NCBI): domain Eukaryota; kingdom Metazoa; phylum Arthropoda; class Arachnida; order Araneae; family Tetragnathidae; genus Metellina; species Metellina segmentata. The sequence continues at coordinate 37,502,973 of OX375874.1, read as the reverse complement.
CAGGTTTTCTGCAAGGCAATAAAGCCAATTCTACGTCTGAAAAAAAATTTCTTGGTTTGTAATCCTGTCACATATTTTATATATCGCATTACATTGTAATTTCTTGTTTTTAAATGATTTCATGTTTGATTATCTGGGATGTTTTTTTGGTCAGAAGCCGGACAATTGAATCTGAAAAGTGATCAAAAAGAAAGATAAAGAGTAGAGTAAAACTTACGCTAATCTAACAAAACCACTCAAGTTTCAAACTTTTATGCTTGTACATGTAAATATCGTTATTTTATTTCACCCAGGAAAAATACATTTTAAGTCCATAATATTTCAACAGCTTTTCACTTCAACTTTCACATTTATTATGTTGAAAAGATTTAAATACCATGTGTTTTCACCGAATTTATTTACATACTATAAGTATTATTAGAAGATTCATTTGTTACATGCACCTACCACATACAGACAAAATGTCAATGTATTGATAGTAACTATTTTTAACAAGGACACACTGAACTGTCTTTTCAACAAGGACATATTGATAGGAATAATTTTATTTTTTCCCAAGAACTGTCAAATCTAGAACTGTGCATTGATATATCCTAGTATGTTTTTTAGATTCTTTAAGTCAACTGGATTTAATTTCTGATCAGTTCTAAAATTGTGTGCAAGAAGCATTTATACAATACTGCCTATTTTTATTTTGAAAATGTGAAGGTATTTGTTTTTTTAAGTAAAATAGTATAAGATAATCCACATAAAGATAAAATTATATTTGATTGTTATATTGAAAATGATATTAGATATGATGAATTTGACAGTCAATGTTTTTAACCAAGACATATTTATAGCCAGTCGTTTTAACAAGCGTATATTGATACGAGGGATACGAAAAATATATCTAATATAGAGCTGTACTCTGTGATAACCTAGTTAAGTTGTTTAGGTTAAAAAAGTTACCTGGATTCAATTTCTGATACTTTAGCTCTTCAAAAATTGAATTGCCACACGAATTTATTCAATAATTACTATTTTCATTTTAAAGCTGTGAATGTGCTTCTTTAAAGTGAAGGTTCGTGATTTTCCAAATTTATGTTCAGAATTTTAAATAGCATTGAAGTTTGTCAGTTTTAAGTGGTGTTGTGGAGAGTATTAAACAGAACACGAAGCGAGATATTTAAATTAGAGTGAAGGAGAGAACCAGTTGTTAGGAGGAAAATCTTGCAGCGGCTCTCCAGACTAGCTTCGAAACGATTTTTAGTTCGGTCCTCTTGGGATCAATTACACTATCTCCTGTTAACGCTTATAGGGCTTAAGTTCAATTTCTGTCTTTGTAGATAATGTCGGAGTAGTCTTTTCCTTTCCTGTTTAATGGGATGACAGAGATTTTATCCGTGCTAACAATTTAAACTGGTGTATAAGTATCCAAGGCTAGAGTTCGTTAAAAGTATTTTTAATGAGTCGAAAATAACGCGGTTTTCGATCCATTTATGCAGAGGATGGTTTTGATATGAACATCGTTTTTTCTAATAATAGTGCAACTATACCGTCTGTGAGATTGCTCTTAACCCTTGTGTTGCTTCAGTGCGACGTAAGTTCGACTACCTACCTCAATGTGGAAGTTTAGGGTTCGTATCTTGGTTCGCTATGATGTTATCGTATGTAGTTTTCTTAGTCCTCGCTCAGAAGAAATGATCGTGGGATGGTCAAATTATTCCACATTCCTAATTCACATTTTCTTGCATGCAATCATTGGCAAACTATGTTGCTGACTTGAAGTTTTAGATAACAAGAGGTCTTAGAGAAAGCCGACAGCTGAAACTTGGTTTAATTCTAAAAATTGATTTCATCCTTCCTAACATAAAGATATTTCATTATTATTTATATTTTCAATGCAGGAAAATTGACATACATGCAAACATAAACTTGTCGTACTTAAATGCAAACAAGAATTTAGTATATGTAGACAGTAGCAAGTAAACACAAGAGAAGTGTCCCCATGAGCAACAAAGTGTATTTTAAATTTATTAGTTAATAGGTAGTTATTAAGGTATTAAAGTTTTACTTAGTAACTATCTCTTAGATAATAGTATTTTATAGTTTTACTTAGTAAATAACTCTTAGATAATAGCATCTTATAGTTTTACATATTATAGTTTTACTTAGTAACTATCTCTTAGATAATAGTATTTTATAGTTTTACTTAGTAAATAACTCTTAGATAATAGCATCTTATAGTTTTACATATTATAGTTTTACTTAGTAACTATCTCTTAGATAATAGTTTCTTATAGTTTTACTTATTATAGTTTTACTTAGTAAAAATATATTTTAGATAATAGCATATTATAGTTTTACTTATTAAAGTTTTACTTAGTAAATATCTCTTAGATAATAGTATCTTATAGTTTTAGTTATTATAGTAAATATCTCTTAGATAATAGTATCTTATAGTTTTACTTATTATAGTAAATATCTCTTAACTAAGTACACAGTTTCTTAGTTACTAAGATATTTCCTTATTATTTCTATTTCCTATGCAGGAAAATTGACAAGCATACAAACATAAACTTGACGCACTTAAATGCAAACAAGAATTTAGAATATGTAGACACAGTAGCAAATACACACATTAGATCTGTCCCATTGAACAGCAAAGTGCATTTTAAGTTTATTGTTATTTTAAAGCCTTCCTTTTAACTCTAAAAAATACCTTCCAAATGTTTCTTCTTTTCCGACGTACTTTTACAATGAACAGTCACAACCATTACGCCAATTCCTGCTGTAACCATCTATAGTTCAAAAGGTAAGCGCAAAGGAATGTGTAGCAATTTATCCCAAATCTCACAACATAAGAGATCTATTATCATCAACAGCAACGAAACCAATCGAATTTCACAAGTGCTTTTCCCCTCCTGATGAAATAGTCGTAAAATAAAACGAGAAATCACTCCAAATGTAACTAGACCTTGCCTCCAAATGCTTTGGGGACGAATCTTCCCCTTCTCTCCCTTGAATATAGAGATATTTCTCTTCCCAGAACCACGGATTTCGAAATGTCTTTTCTTCCGTGGGCTTTTTACATATTTTTTGCGCCAGTTTTATGCCTCTTTCATGAACCACGAACTGGAAGGAATGTTTTTCCATTACCCCGGGACAAGTTTTGTTGTTCGACTTTTATCTACTTTCTCCTTTCCCGGAGAATCTCCTGCTTTTATTTCGTGGGTGACACAGCGGCATTTTGGTCGCATTTGTGTATTTATGAGACGTAACGATGGGTAAGGGATTTTTACATGGGTTTGGTGGGAAACTCACGAAAATCTCTACTTTATGCAGGGATGAGGGAAAAGAGGACATAAAGGATTGCGTTTTTCCCTTTGCGATTGGAGTGATGATATGCAAAAAAATGTGAAGGGTCAACAAATTTTCTTCTGATAAATTGTTTATTAAAGGAATTGAATGCTACTCCCTTTTCAAAAGATGAATTTAAAAAGTAGGCAGACTATTGGAGGAAGAGAGTGATTGAATTTCAGAGAAGGATCTTGCACAATGCCTTATAAAAAGGAGTCCGATGCCAATATTGGCAATAATTTGGGCTAAGTGATAACACAAATAATTCCCTCAATTTTTGAGGGCTACTGTAGCCCAGTTTAAGGAATAGCGGATTACCAACCAGAGGGTTGTGAGTTGTAAACTCGATCCAACTGAAGAGCTTCGAATACTTGTTGACGGATAAACTTTAAATCTGTTGTAGCCTCAAATGTCCTCAAGTTGGCATGGTGTCTAGGTTTGAAGAGTGGAGTGCCGTCTTAGGTTTTGTCCTCGTCATCTGTCCGTGGTTCAAATTAGTGTTCTCCTTGTTCCCCGGGACAAGTTTCGTTGTTCAACTTTTACCAACTTTCTCTTTTCCCAGGAGAATATTCTGCTTTTATTTCGTGGGTGACACACAGAGGTATTTTCGTCGCATTTGTGTATTTATGAGTCGCAACGATGTGTAAGGAATTTAGTATATGGGTTTGGTGAGAATAGATATCTTTATAGTGTCTAAAAATTCGATTCCATGTTGCACAAACGTTTCTGTTCCTGTTTTAAAATACATTTTCCCGAATTCCTCACCCCACTACTGGTTTCATACTTCAACACCAAATACAATTTTCTAAAGAACATTTTATTCTCCAATGCATGTTTATATTTCACACTTAAGAGTTTCTACAAGTGTTCAACTTTTAGATTGGTTAATTTAAACTTTTATAGCAGAACCATTTTATCCACTACATATATTGAAGAATATTTTTAATATGATATATACTCAAGTGCACAAATAATTGAGATAACGTTTCACTTGTAATTTTCAGTGGTGTTTGAAAACAGAATATTGATAAAGAGAAAACAACAGATCTTTCTCCAAAGTTATATTACTTTGATCTTTTGTTTCAGTTTATGTATGATGAAGTGTTTTATTTCATTTTCATTTACGTTTTGAAATGAAATTAGTCGATTTGCGTTCTTTGCGATAGCGGTTCTGAAAAATATGTTATGAAATCTGTTTACTCTAATTTTGTTTGTTTGCTTTCAATTTTGTAGCTACGATTAACTAATGTTTATTTAGAATAAAATGAAGAAATAAAAATTAAACATAAATACACTCAAAGAGAAAAAAATGTTGCACCTAGAAGGAAGTGTCAGAATGCAATGAAATTTACAAGGTTGGTGAGGTGCTTTTATAAATGAGTAAATGATTGAAATTTGATACTAACATATGCAAACGTTATTGAGAAAAAAAAGTGGTATGATTCTGTATGGCGTATGACCGCCATTATTTCTAATGCCACATGCCAAGCGCCTTGGTAATGAGTCATACATGCTATTTATGAAGACTTACGAAGGTCCATCCCATGCTGCTTGATCCATGTCACGTAGTACCAGAAGATCACGCGGAACGGGTGGCGGGGTGACATCGTGCAATGGCATCCCATACAATCTCAATTTTCCGGTGAGTATGCCGGCCATGGTAAGATTTCGTTGTGTCGTAGACAGGCTCTACAGACGACAGCAATATGGAGTCGAGCATTGTCTTGTTGAAAAAACGGGTGAAACTGAGAGTACAAGAATGGAAGCGTAACTGGCTGTAAAATTTCTTGTACGTAACGCTGGCATGTCAAAGAGCCTGTAACGAATACCAATAGTGATTAGGCATCATACGCAATTGCACCTCACACAATCACACGAGGTCTTCTGGACACGTGAAGTTGCACAACAAACTGTGAATCTTGGTGCTGACCACGTTGCATCTACACACGGTTTCGATTGTCGTCTCCATCCAGACAGCAAAAGGATTCGTCCGTGAAGACCACTCGATGACATTCGACGCCCCATGTCCTTCTGGTACAACACCATTTCAATGACGACGATGCAATGCTGTTAAAGGCTGTCTTCGTAACGTTCTACGTGAGTTTAGTCCCACGTCATGAAGTCATCGACAATTGGTGCGATCACTTATTGGATGATCGAGAGAAGTTCCCACTGCTCATGGATGTCTGTAACAATGGTGTTGGATCAGCATGTGCATGTCTTACAACATGTCGATCCTCTCTCGATCCGATTTCTCTAGACTTTTCTGAGCTTGGCTGATGCTGGCATGTGCCTTGTTGTATCCAACGCAGCCAACAGCGTGCAGCAGTAACATCACTACAACCAATATGTTTCGCAATCCGTTAATTAGACCATCCACCTTCTCGGAGGCCAATTACTCGGCCTCTGTCAAACTCTCCCAGATGCTTGAATTGCTTGTGAATTTTTTACAGCGCCATAACTCAATGAGAAACGATGTAACCCAACAGCATGATTCGAAAGGAATTTGCTGCGTTACTGGATGTTCTTTTATGCCCCGGTATGGCATTGTATATGCTAGCTGCCCTGTGCGCGGCACATGCTCAATCTTTCTGAAAATTTGATCATTTGCATCTCCAACGTAGATGTACCACTCCTTCAAATTTAATTTATTCCGGTATACTTTTTCCAGGTGCAAATGTTTTTGTCTTAGAGTGTATAATGAAAATAAATCTGGAATAATGAACATCAGTCTGCATGATAATCTACATTTATGTCTAAGATGTATAGTTCATATCTCAGATATATAAATTAAGCATCAACATTATTAACGTAATAAATAACGTTTGACAATATATGAATCTCAAAAAGCTTCGTTCTATTAGGACGATATCAAAGTCTTTCATAAAGTTTCACAACTATTCATCCATCCAGAAAAAAAAATAATAATGCTCCTTTGAGACCTTGGTACCACATTCATTTAAAATGTTAAATATTTTTAGATATAAGACGTTTAAAATTTTAAAACATGTTATAGATTTATTATAGACAGCACGGCGTTAACCGTGTGAGTTCTTTTCGTTGGGTCAGGTGTGACCACTGCTCATTAACCCCCGGTTATTGCTACGCGTAGAATTATTTTTAAAGCCATTCTAGCAATTAAAAATTCTAAGAATCATATGTCAGATCATTCCGAATTGATATTTAAATATAAATTTGTTTTATTGTATTATTATAAAACGTTTACACACTACGTTGCAAAAAAAAAAAAAAAGACTCTTATTCACGAGGCTGTATAAAAATGCGATATAGATATTATCAACTTTCACATGATGTAAAAAGGTAAAATACTGTGGTTGTACAGCTGCCATTATGTGTGTGTGTTGAAGTTCAAGACCTCTCTCAAGAAGTAACTGGAATAGTATACGCAAATAAACTCTCCGCATGAAAAAGGAAGGAAATCAACCGTATCCTCTCTTCATGTAAAAAGGTGTAAGAATGATAAAGGGCAGAAAATCAATCCTACAATCAATAGCTTTGCGATAGGACTTGTATGTACGCTATCGTGTTATAACGAATCTTGATTGGACAGTAGATTGTCTGACCTCGAGCAGTAATCACCAAGAAAGAGAACTCCGAAAATGAGATGACTATAATCCAAAGAATTCTTTTTTTTTTATAAATATCTAGGTATAGGAAGTCCATAATCATCTATTTGTAATTATATTTAACGTTTTTTTACCGTCATAAATTACTTAAAAGTTCTTTTATCTTTTAAAAATATTTAATAATTCTTTTATTTTTTAAGAATATTAAAAAGGTTCTTTTATCTTTTGAAATTCATTCGTGTATCTTAAAATATGATTCAATGTTCCATAGCTTAAGGGGGTCTATGGACACAAAATATGAAAAAAAAAGTCCAATTTTTTTATTGTCTTATAAAATAATATAGATATTTCTGAATAAAATGGTACCTAAATTTTTTTCTTCCATCAAGAAAACCGGAAATATTCAACTTTTTATAAACATGACAGCTGCAAATCAAACGGGCCTTCTTAATTTTAAACGCTATTTTTCTCATTTTGTGTTAAATGGGATTTCAATAGTGAAAATCGATATAATTTAAAAACTACTTGTCATACATGAACGCAATTTTCTACATTTACTTTCAAAATATATTTCTCCAATTTGTCCAGCAATTGTGTATATATCTATTTTTTTCTATAATTTTTCGAACTTTGTATATGTGTGTTTATGTAGTATTTAAACAAGATATTTTAAAAACTTTTTTCTAATTGTTTTAACCAAAAATCACGAAGACTATTTATAGTATGAATTTTAGGAGTTATTTAATGCAAAAATGAAGTTATTTGTTATCGAACATTTTAAGATACATCAATTTTGCCCAACGTTAAATTTTGACAGTTTAAAATTTTAATAAAAATATTGTAATTTAATAAATATAAGTTTTGAAAATATAAAATAGTTTTTATAATTGTAAAATACAGAAACATATTTCAGAACAAAAACTTTACAATCGAATATTTTGGAATTTTGAGTCCAGTACCCTCTTATTTCAACATTGAATCATACTCTATATGTAATATTAAGTCTTAGAATAGTACAGAGGCTGTTCTCCTTATTACTAAAACAACCTTTTGCTTGGTTTCCTATTCGTTAAAAAACAATCTTGAAAGAAGTAAGACTTTCTTAAATTTTATTTGAATTCCATATGAAATCAATTTATATACTAAAAGTTTTAAGAACTTCATGGTAAAGCAAGTCAGAATAACAGAATAGTTAGAAAAATGCTATAGTTAGAATGACAGAATAATGAGAAAAATACAATAGTTAGAATAAGAGAATAGTCAGAATAGCTTTAGAATATTGTATAGAATGTTCTACCAACAACTAAAAGTATTCGTTCGTGTTTTCAATGAGGATAAGTTTTTGAAAAGAACAATTTTGAAAGAAGTAGCATACTCTTAAAATTTATTTGAGCTGCGTCTAAAACCAATTTATCTACTACAGGTTCCAAAAACTTTATGATAAATTAAGTCAGAATAAGATGAACTCATATTTGGATCGATTAAAATTTATGGCTTTAAAAATATTTTAAAATTGGATAAAATCCCCAAACAGTAAGTGATCCCTCTTCTTTTGCGATAGTTATGAAAGTTTTCAAGACATTTCTTGGTGCATTTGATGCGGATTACTCCTTATGTGGGGATAGTGGGTAAAGAAATGGCGGAGGAACTTGTGACGTCCGTAACTAAATTTACTCGAGGGAGACTCACTTAGCATTGAAGAAATATAACCCTTGAACAATAAAAGAAACGAAAGTCTGGGCCTCTTTACCACAAACACCATTGGTAAAGAGGACAAAGGCCTTGAGCAATATCCAACTTTAAACTGTCTACAGATGAATAGACATCAATTTCAAGATTGGTTTGGAACTGGTCACACCAAAACACTCGAAGATGTTTTAAGAAAAATAATTTACTGTTACTCTCCTGGTATCTGGATGTTTAGTCCTGATCACGTACTGAATTGTTTCAGAGTGTCGTGGAGGGACATCCATAATGATCTGATTTGACAGTTTTCAAAGGAAGGACATCGAGCAACTGATTGTATTTGGATCCGAGATAAGTAAAAACATTCTGTTGTTGACGTACACATAAGTAACAAGTCGATATTTTGCCAAGTGTAAAATGAACGTGACTAAGTATCGTCCGAAAGGTAATAGAAAAATTTTGTACAGAAATTATAGACACCCATAGAATTCCATAAGTTAAAATAGTGTAAGTGAACAACTAACCTCATACATTCAAATCCAAGACCACTCTAAAAAAGTAACTAAAATAAAAATATAAAATTTTCAGGGTGTCTTTCTCATGTGTAAGGGGGAGGGGGAGGATATTCATAATGATCCGGGGAATCTTTTGAACATTTTCACTGGAAGGGCATCAAGAAGCTGATTTGATTTTGATATGGGATAAGTAAAAGACATTGTATTGCTACATACACATAAGTAACACGTCGCTACTTATTTAAGTGTAACAACAAATATGACTACGTATATATATATATATATATATATATATATATTCCAAAAGAAAGAAAATACCGTACAGAAATTATCGATCAACAGAGAATGTCAAAAGTTGAAAAGTGTAAGTGGACAATTAACTTCATATATTCTAGAATCTAAGACGCTTCTAAAAAGTAACTGAATAATACCTGTCATATAAACTTTTCGCGTGTAAAAGAAAGTATTCTCTCTTATCGCAAAAAAGTGTAAGAATGAAAGTGGCTAGAGAGAAAATCAATCCAACAATCGATACCTTTGCGATAAGACTTTCATGTACGATATCTTCTTATCACGAATCTTGACCGGATAGTAGATTGCCTGACCACGAGCAGTAATCACTACGAAAGGGAACACCGAAAACGACATGACTATTAGCCGTAGAATTCTTTTTTTCTGCAGAGGTCAGTGTCTTGAAAGAAATTCTCTCTTTTTATAGAAAGAACTCTTTTTTTTTATTTCAAAGCGGAATGAGACATTTTTCCTTAAAAAAAAATGTTTTTATGTCCGTCATTTATTTTTCGTTTCTGCTACATCATTTATTAGTTTTTCTCCACGAGTGCACTGTAATTGGATTTTTGATAAGTAAGTGACAACCCGGGGTTTATGTCGACTCGTTCCAAAAATTGACAATCTTTATGGGGGTCATAACAATCGGGCTCTGCACTTCGGGAGACTCCGTTGTGATTCAAGACGGATTGCAGGGCCGGTGTTTTGTGTTAGGGAAAAGTGAAAAGTGGTGTTCGGTTTTCTTTTAAAATTTAACTTATTTGAAAGGCATGTCAAGCTTTTTTCTGTCCTAATGAAAGCCTCCATTTAGGCATGATTTATTACCGTCCTTTGTTATAGCCATCTCACCAGTAAAGAACGCTGCTTAAAAGCTGTATATGTCTTAAATCTCGATATTAAAAGTTTTTGTGGAGGCTGGATTATAGGTATGAAATCACCAAGAAACTTTCAAGCAAACTAGTACTTAAAATACTAAAAATAAGTGCTTTAAAACCTTGAAAATTATTCAAATGGGCATTTTGGGTGCTAAAAATTGGTAGGTTGTGTCGAGGACACAAACTAGTTTTGGCGTGAATACTCGACACTGTTTTTGGTTTGTGGAACGAATGAAGCTGACAAAGGAAGTTTGAACTATTGTTTATGTGTGAATATTCAACAATAAATTTACAGTTTGAAGGAAAAAATGTAGTTTTATATTAATATTGAAGGCTATTTTTATTGATTTCAGGTTTATAATTGTAGCGTATTGTGTAAGCTTTTGAATGACACAACTTACGTAGTTTTCACTTCAGGAAATTCAGAGTTACACTGACTCAAAGATTGCCAGCATCGAGGAACTTTAACATATTGAGAACTTTTCCCGATTCTGGTGTGCCTGCACACGCACTCTGTTCGAACATATGTTACATCCGTTGTGCTACATTTATCTTCTCGATGTTTCTACTATGTAGTTTTAAAATCATAAGACAAAATATTTGAAACAAATTTTTGTAACGCTCGACTTTCATACATGCCTCCTATTACTGTTCCTATTTAAAGACTTCATTCACGTTGAAAAAAGAATGCACAGTGAGTATAAATGTAATTAGTAAAAGCATAATTTTCTTTTATTTAAAATGGCAGACAGAAAAAAAAATGCTGTACAAAGGTTAGTAACAAACAATAATTCGTGTCAGATGCCAATAACGTAGACCGTTGAAACGCTAGCATATGCACCAAGTGGAGGTAGTTCTACAACACTCGACAGAAGAATAACGTAAGTATCTAAAACCCTCGAAACATGCTCACGTGCATCATAAAGGTAACAGGTCACAGTACCACAAACACGTTCCAAATGAAATGTATGAGACATTTTACTTTAAACTTATTATACAGGGTGTCCTAAAAGTTCAACGTATTCAAACTTTAAAAAATTTATTCCCCTTGTTTTTTTTAATCATTGAATTTTTTCGTCTGCTTATAGTTTTATCGACTGTTTAATTTTTATCGTTTGATTTTCTTCGCACTCAAGTTGTGCGATAATAAAGTTCCACGTCATTTAGTTCTTCATTGCAAGTTGAATTCAGTGAATTGCGTTGTTTGATTCTTATTTTTAATGTAAATCATATGAAAGAAGTAAAGAATTTTGGCGACATAAATATCCAAATGATGCAGTGCCGAGTAAAGATACGCTATATAAACTTATTTAACAATTTGTTGCATTATTAGAAGTGAATGAACGAGACTTTTGGTTCCAACAAAACGTTGCAACCTGCCATACAAGTTATGAAACTATGAGCATGCTTAAAGATTTGTTTGGCGATCGAATCATCTCAAGAAACCTTTGGACACCTCGTTCCCTGATCTGCGCATCCCTGACTTTTTTCTGTGGGGATATTTAAAGAACCAATTTAATGAAGATAATCACGAAACAATAGATGATCTGAAAATTGTCATTATTCAAGGATGCAAGAAGGCACTCCCAGTATCTTGAAACGCCTTTCTAAAAATTTGCGCAAACGACTTCAGCTTTGCCTCCAAGAAAAAGGCGGAATTTTGAAACATTTATTATAAATGTAAGCTCACATTTTTTTCCTACGTTAGGTTGAAAATGCTTTTTACCATTGGCATAAAAATAATTGTTTTAAAGTGTGTTGTTTTTGAATAATAAATTCACGAATCGTCTGTACGGGAACTTTTAGGACATCCTGTATAAAGCACCCGTCAAACAAAAAATAATAATGTTTTAGCTCTCCTGGCGATAGTCTCAACGTTGTTTCTCCTCATTAACAAGACTTACCCAGATCTTGATGTACTAGACATCTCGACTTCAGAAGAAAACTGACTAGATCTTGATCCCGTCATCATAAAAATAATCTCCCATATCTTGATGACGAGATCCCTTGTTAATATCAAAATTGGTCAGATCTTGATAGACTAGATATTTCGTCAAAACCACATGGAAGGTTTTCACGTTCTCTTCCGTCTGGGTTGTTTGTTTACATTGAAACTCCCTTTCATAAGCAAATGACTATATTTGAAAACTTTATATTCATCAAATCTGGCATTAGGTTCTCTGGAAAATGGATAAAAATGGTTGTTCATTATACCTTTCCCATTATACACTCTGCTATTCAAATTCAAGTAAAACTTTTCACAATGATTAAACACAAACATATCTTCATCAAGTAAAATAAAAAGAATCTTAGTTTCTTACATTTAATTTCCATGAAAAAAAAAATGAAGTATGAGGGGGAAAGAGATAAAATAAAATCCCAAAGCTTAATTTAAAAAACGAACCAGTTTTAGGTATTTTTTGTCCTTTTCTAAATGATATAAGGAAAAATACGTTTAATTTGCTAAGGAACCTAATGCATAATACAAAATAGCATAAAATACAAAATAACAATTAAGTACACTCGGTAACCATTTTTTATTTTTCTATGAAATGCAACATTCCAGACCTTCATTAAAACTAATTAAATGTCTTCGAGAGAACATTCTGCAAATTGCTTGTGCGAAGAACCTGATGAAATTTTAGGAGTAAATTTCTGTACGACTGTAAAGTGGATTCCATGTTTTATTCACGGCATTAAACTGAAATAAATTATTCTGGAGGCACAGTAACTGAAAATGTGCACAAAAAGGCTTTAAATTAGCATTCTTTTACGTAATACAAAAATCTTATTTAAATCTATGTGTTAGTTTGTGTAATATAAAGTTTTATGATCACAAAGTAAATTTGTTTCGTGATCCATCTCCATTATTAAAATTGTTGTCATCTATATTTAAAACACATTCCACAGTTAAAAATTAATCTTAATTAAATAAAAACTATTAATTTGAAAGAGTGAGTTTTATTTGTTTCTGTTAGTGCGCTGAAAAATCTACCACTTCAATTTTGGAACTATCAGAATTACCGATCTTACTAAGGTTGAATTTGTTAAATGTGGATTGAAAAGTGAGCAAAATTATAACTTTTCTTTTGTAGAAAAATGTCAACATCACTTGGTCTAAAAAATAATTTTAAAACATGTTTTTACATTTTTAAAATGTTTACAACTTACTTTGAGCGCAATTTGTATATTCATCCAATTAAAATTTCACATATATCGTATGCATACTGTCCAACGTAACTTCAAATGGCTAAAGCGACTACCACCAAAGTATATTTAGATTGGTGGGGGATTTGAAATGCCCCTTCTTAAGTTCGTTTAAAGTAAAATTACCATTACTCAATTCATAAAAAATAGTGACTGACTCATAGCATTCGTGTCAATAATTTTTGATTCGTGGTATTTCGCACTATTTTCGAATTTTGCCATCCTTAGCGCAAGAATGGCAAAATAATTTCATTAGATATTCTTGGCTAATTTTCTCAGTGGGAACATATTGTTTCTTGAAAATTACATTTAGTGGCCCGTGTAGTAACAGAAGAACTTGTTTTAAAATTGAATATCTTTAGTCCAAAGTAATGGTAACTTATTACCATATTTCAAAAAATGGTAGATCGATTTGACAGCAATTTTTTAAAAGAAAATTACTATTTTCAACAAACTTCTAACGGATATATTAATTTAGTTAAATGAAAATTCAACTCGTTAAGTAGGAAATCTTGACTTTTTGTTATAGCAAATAATTTTTAGGATTAAAAAAATACTAATTATGATTTGTTCTCTAACATTAATATTCTTTTAATATCAGCAAAGTTCCATTTACAAATTAACTTACTCAACATGCATGCAGGTTGAAATTGAAATTGTGGGGTTTCTCTTACCTGTGTGATCAACAGAATTTAAAATTACTAAAAAATAAATTTTTTTAAATTTACAACCACAGAAAACACACAGAGCAAAATAAAAATAAAGTTGCCCAGAAAAATTGCTCTAAAGATATTAATTCGTGATTTTATTGTCACGTGATCTCACATTCTTGTCACAGCCTATAGTTAAAAATAGAACAAAATTTTATAATGCAAAATTAAAAATTTTACCTAACTGACAATCCATACTTAAAAAATGAATCGTGACGAAATAAAAACTTTATTGGTTTAAAGAAGTAATTGAAAAGTGACAGAAAAATTTATCATTTTTACTTTAAATCTTGTATTGAAGTTTTAACTTTAACAAAACAACTCAAATCTGACGCTATTTGTATGGGTATGCTGTTGCTTTTTCATTCGCTATTTATAGCTATGAAACCTACACGTCACCATTGCATAATTTCAATTATTAAACTGAAAGACATAATTTATTCGCATGTGCTAAAAGTACATTCAATGAATAACAAGTAGCAATAACAAATGATGTAAATGTCGAAAGTATTTCTCAAATGAATAAATTTGAGGAAGTTGACTGCTGAATACAGACATAACTTTGAAGATACTTTATTGAAGATTCTAAAATCCAGACTAGAGCTTCTAGTATAAGTTTCCGGAAGATATCCTTCAAAGTTTATAGACGATGGAGTTGATAATTTTATGACGTGATTTCTGAGAAAGGCAACTTTGTAACTATCATAGAGTGAGAATGGGTTTAACTTAGTGATCGAAATCCAAACTTTTAGAACTTCGCAAAGTAGTAAAAGTGTATAGGAAATCTAACGAAATCTGTTACATAAAGTGTTAAAATAGATAGAAATGAAGATACCCGGTGTACTTTAAATTCTAAAAATACTACTTTTAAACGATAGGGAAAACTAAGTTATACTAAAAGTATAGTTTTCATTGATATTCCAAAAGGAAACCCATATAACCAATTTTACTACATCAGAATTATCCTCAAAGCATTAACCCACAGAAGGATTCACACGCATTCTACATTCTGTTGTCTTCCCTAGTCTGCGCTTCCATAGCCAATAATCTAAGCTTATCTGTGATTTACCCTTCAGAGATCTTACGACAGCGACTCCGCCCACATGATCAGTCTGTTTCATTTCACTGTCGATGAAAAAAAAAACTAAGCGACTAAATTGGTAAATTGGTGAAAATGAATCATGTAGAGGTTGATTTTCATGTTCTTTTGTTTCTATTCGCCACAAAATATAAATAACGCCGATTTCTGTGCCCCGTAAGTAAGTGAATATGCAGTTTAGTATTTCTGTTGCTACTATTGTTTACAGAAATGGAAGCTAAAGCTGCACCTATAAAAAGATAATCATGAGGCGAAGTACGATTGCGCCGGTGATGATTGAAGGTGAAATATAGTTAAATTTTCAATTGGTTATTGACAAACACATCTAGTAACAATTCCACCGTCTAGTTACAGTTCCAACATAAAGTTGCAATTTCAGCATCTAGTTACAGCTCCAGCAGCTAGTTACAGTTCCAATATAGTGTTACTGATACAACATATAAGTTACTGATCCAACATAAATACTGATACAACATAGAGTAACTTATACAACATCTAGTTATTGGTTAATATGTTGTCTCAATACAAATATCTAGTTATTGACTAATATGTAGTTGCAATTCAAATATCTAGTTATATATAAACATCCATCTACAACTCCAAACACTTGTTGCGTAGCATTTATTCTAGTTGCAAATTTACTGTAAAAGTAAAAGTGTTAAACTTATTGATTATTGATAGATTAGCCTTGTTTAAAAGGGAAATATGAGAAAATTGTCAGTTACTGTATGTGGTCAGGGATAGACTGCTTCACATTAAAAATAAACACGCTAACCAATGTATCATTTTAAGATTTAAAATCTCCTCTTGATCTATGTTTTCGTCCCTTTTAATCCAAAAGGTCGCTTTCGCATAAACGACTACCATAAAAGCCGGGAACTTATTTATGGTTGCCATTTTGCTGTATTGAAATTTATAAACAGACAATACGTATGCTGCAACTGAAACACGACAGGAGGAAGCCTATTCAGCTAAGCCAGGATTTCATACCAACAAACAAGTCCCAGCAACAAATCTCTGTGATTCAATAGGCGACAGACTTAGCGATAGATCAGTGCGAATAATCAATTCCGGATATTCCTCTCAGTGAGGCCTGTTAGGCACTTTCGTTATTGAATTCAGTTGGTACTCTTTTTTTAGAGGATAGAAACACTCAGCTCAACTTAATGACGCTGGTGCGAGACCATGGGAAGTTATTACGGAAAACTGAATTTCAGATCAATTCTGTCGCAAAATAATCTCCATCTATGCATTTGTATAAATTACTGTCAAAAGTTAGATTTGGAGTACTTAAATTTTGATTAGAAATTGAAAAGCCGTCGGAGGTAGATAGATTTGTATTTGAATTATAATTTTATTTGGGAGTGCAGTGATATACATGTTTGGAAGAACGGTTTCGTTGAGATTTTCTATTCGAAATTTGAGATTCCATTCTAATATTTCTCTAGAGTAGGATTACACGTAATTGAATTTGAACCTTTTTCGATGTATTGAAATTCATAAACGGGGAATACGTATGCTGAAACTGAAACATGACTGAATGAAGTCAATGTAATTTTAACCAGAGTACATACAAAAACAACATTCATGTGTTTACATGTTTTACCCTCCTGGTAGTTGTCTTGACGAGAAATCTCGTCGCGAAAGTCTCGTCATTAGCATGGAGAGTTAAACAATTTTTATGGCTTGATTTGTTCATTTAAACCCAGCGTTCACAAGCATAATTCCACCTCGCAACATGGCATCTTCACTGCATGAAACTTCAATAGCATTGGCATTCTTGACAAATGGAATCTTTCCTATGATTTCTTGAAGCAATTGATGAAGATATTTAGACGTCATGTGGTTTGTATGGTAAAAAAATACACTACACTACTCGGTGTTACGTTTCTTATATTTCCAGTTCTTCTAAGTTGCCTTAGATGCTATGACGTTTATATTTCTTCCTAATCATCAATTTAAATTAAACTGTTAATGTTTGAAGTAGCTGTTTCCAGGACTTGAAAAGTTTAGTTTACAATGAATAAAGGAATCCTTTCAATTGTAAACCCCATGACCAACTTGACAATTACACACACACACACATACACACACATACACACACATACACACACACACACACACATATATATATATATATATATATATATATATATCCTGTATGCTTGCGAAAAGAATCGTGTACCATTCTTCCTGCAAAACGGTGACAAATTCATATAACCATGATGACGATGGATAGCGATCACGTACTTTCCTTTCCAATGTAGACCACAAAGATTAAATAATAGTGTGGTCTGGTGACTGTGGTGGCCAGGGAAAATGTGACAAATCATCCTCGTGCTCAGAAAACCAGTCCTGAATGATGTGAACTGTATGAACAGGGGATTTGTCGTCTTGGAAGACTCCATTACCATTGGGGAATAAAGTTTGTATAATGTGATGGACTTGATCTGCCAAAATGTTCATATAATTATTGGCCTTAATGTGCCCTTGCAGAGTAACCATGTGGCCCACAGAAAACCACGATTTGTCTGCCCTAACCATCACAGAACCCTCGCCATGTTTCACTCTTGGCAGCAAGCAGTCTGTATTATAAGCTTGGGATGGCATTCACCAGACGTAAACTCGGCCAGAAGTGAGAAACAGTGTGAAACAAAGCTCATCCGACCAAATTACTGACTTCCATTGCTCCATAGTCCAGGCTGTATGACTTAAACACCACTTTTTACTGTTACTGACAATCACTGATGATTGGTTTTTTAATTGCAGCTCGGCCAGAAATATCCTGCTTATAGAGCTCGCTTCTTATTGTTTTGCTACTCACAGGGTTTGTGAGCACGACATTCATTTCAGCAGTAATTTTTGCATCTGGGCAGCCTTAATGATCGTCTGTCGTGATCACTCAACACACACTTTCGTCCGCGCTGTGCTTTAGCGGATGCTGTTTTTTCGCTTTTCAAATATGTTAAATGAATATTAGATACAGTACCTCTTGAAATACTAAACACTTCGGCTACCTTGTTTACGGAAGCACCCACCAGACTAGCTCCAACAATTTGCCCACGTTCGAAGTCTGTTAGCTCTGACATGATGCAATTGCAACTTCACAAAACATTGCCCCGACAACGACTGACCTCCACAGCGTATTTACGACATTGTATAGGTGGCGTCAGTGGGCGAAAACACCAGTGCCGCCTACTCATTTCACTAGAATAAACATTTCTTTTCAAGCACGCATTTCACGAGGTGTTTCCATATTTTTGTCCAATCCCTGTATATACATATATATTCAACACAAAACATTTACAAAACAAAGAACCAAACAGCCGGGGTGCAATCAACTAGAAAATGAAACACGAAACTAACCATGCAAGCGCGCTGAAGCTGCAGACATAACAAGGTAAGTAATTTAATTTCAAAAACAAAAGCGGGTTTAATTTCGTTTAATTCCTAATCCTTTTGTAATGTTTTGGTTTGTATGTTTTGGGGAGTGTATGAGCAATCTTTTAGCATTTTGCTGCTCATATATAGAAAACATCTTCTTGTGTTGTCTGGGTCAGGCTCCTCAGGACACTTGGCGATGATAAATTTTCTCGCCAATTTGGCGAAAGACCTGTACCATGTTCAAGAGTTTTACAAGATAAATTTTATAAAAATAGTAAATCATAAAATATTAGTATTACATCTCTTTTGACTTGATTGAAGTAAAAATTTATCATGTTCTAGTATATGCAGAGAGGGCACGAACTTCCAAGAGATACTTTTTGAACCTTGTGAAGTGGGATTGGCAGACGTATTCGTGTCACAGGGGACTATGTTTGAAAAATAATGCAAGAATAAGTCTTATCAATAATCTATTTGGTCTCCTGAATAAAATTTTTAGTTGGTAGCAGACTCACGTAACTTATATATTTTCTGATATGCCTCGTATGCAATATGCATCTGTATGAAAATAGTCGTTCTAATGGAACTCAATTTCCAAAACTTTTTCATTTGCATAACGCCTGAAGCTTGAAGCATGCATTGTATATTTAATTTCAACAACATGGCTAATATGGCTGCAATTATTTGTACATATTGAGCCTGAAATGAAAGGGTGTGCAGAAAGGAATTTAAAAACAATGCAATAAAGAATGAACAGGTAGTTTAAAATAAAAAATTGTGTGTACATAATTTATTATTAATAATTTTTAATTCAATTGCATTTTATAAATACATGACAAATGTTCCACAAGAAATATGCAATCAGATGGTAAATACAAGCACCTACCATACTATAATTAAGGTCGCCCGGGAACAACTCAACGGGCTATTTGCGATAAGATCATTGATCATATTGTAAGGCCCATAGGCTTTCTAAAAAATAGATTTAAATGATAGAATTAGGAAACGAAGGATAACTAAGAAAATAAAACAAAAAGAAGAAAGAAATCTATAACGATTCATGTCCGCCAAAAAAGTAGGACGATCGTCCTCTTAGATTGGTGGCTTTAATTTTCACATAATTTTGCTGCGGTTATACCATATTTTTCCTAAACTTCTGACCATCTACAAAGTTTATGCGTTTTCACCATTGTGGAAACATATTATTCATCGCATTCGATGTTTGCAATCTTTCCTATACCAACATTCCTCAGAGCTTAAATTCCAACTTGCCCCACCAGGACTTTGAGACAAGATAGCTGCTTCACTTCCACATAAGTTTCACAAATACTAATTCTAGTACATGAATACAATCGTTATTGCTCACTTTATCCCAACAAAACCATTGAAAAAACCTCAATATATTCTAGGGCTTCTTAAAACACCAAAACCTTCAATTGAGAAAACAAAATTACTTGGCCATAAAGCAAAAATCCGCTCCTTTTCTCTCTCTGGAAGTTTCCATCACACTGAAACTTGAGTGGATGGTGCAACATACATGTATAGTTAAATAGTGGAGATACTACAGCTCTGAAATCACTGTGGTAAAAAATACATCGCGAATGCCAAACTTACCCCTTATGCCAACAAGCCCGGTCTTCTCTACTCAAAAAACAAGGCACTAGTCTTTCAGAATATTCACAGGAAACACCATATGGCCGCAGAAGCACACACACACACTACTAACTTACTAAGGCTTGACAGATAATACCTCTCATAGACCAACATTTAAGACATCCTGCCATCTCAAACGGCTAATACGTTCCTTAATAAATTAATTACCTTATTGATGTTCGATCCTGATTTCTCAAAAATTCTTCAAATCGAAGATTAAATAGCAATTAAAACCTGTTTTGACTGATGTTTGAAATTCTATGATTAGTGATATTTTTTTTAGATTTCATGATCAGAAAGGATGTGTTTTTCATCACTGATAAAACCTATTTCGAATGCTCATAGAATCGTTGTTTGTAAGCCAGCATTTAAGACAGACGTCCAGACATCGTTTTAAGACGTTTAAATGAGAATCATAGACCATCCTTTAAGACATCCAGCCATCTCAAAAGGATAATACGTTCCTTATAAAACTGATTACCTTATTCATGTATCCATCTTACTTTCAAAAATTTTTCAAATCGAAATTTCAAAAGGAATTAAAACCTGTTTTGACTGATGTTTAGAATTTGTATGACTATTACTAATCTAATTTCTTTATATCCATTAATCAGAAAGGATGTATGTGGTTTTCATCACTGATAAAACCTATTTCGAATGCTCATGGAATCGTTGCTTGTAAAATTAATTTTTAATCCTTATTGTGGCTGTTTTGACGAGATATTTCGTCATTAGCAAAATGGATCTGATCTTGATACATGATATTTCTAGACAAAATAAATTATAAGGTTAAATCACGTAAAATTTCTTTAACACTAATATCTCATCCATCAAGCTCTGACCATTTTTTTCTGATGATATATTTGGTAATCAGGTAAAGGAGTGATAACCACCAACTTGTACATGATAATCTATGGAATTTTGAATGGTAATAATGATTATGAAACACTATGGATTTTTTGGTGATAATGAGATCGAGATCCTGTCAGTTCATACAAATGACGACATATCACGTTAATCTAATGAGTTTTCTAATAACGAAATACTTCATCGAGACAACGAAATGCCTTGTCAGGAAGGTTGAAAAAACTTTATTTGAAAAATTCTAAAGTAGAAACCATGTCACACTATAAAGTTTTTTTCTACAATACTTAACACCTGTCAATAGCAGCTTCGAAGTATTTTAACTTTCAATCACTTATTGCACAAATATTTTTTTCTCTGACAGTTGGATTTCAATGATGAATGTATGCATATCACCAACGTATTTTGTTCGTTTTTATAGACATTTTTCGTCAGGTTTCTGAAATTTTTTTTTGAAACTCAATGGACATTCTTGAAATTCCTGAACGCTTCGAAGTTTTAAAAAGCTATATTCTTTCGAAGGTTTTTGTTTTAAGTGGCAGAAGATCGAAGTTGTTTACTTAACGAGATGAAACTATTTTTATGCATCGCTTCCATCTCAAGCATTCGATGAAAACATTGATTTCTTTTCCAGAAAGGTTGTAAAATTGATCTTCCGTTTTCTTTTTAAATTGCAATCGATTAACTTTGTTTATTCTGTTATATTTAATTATTTATATTTAATTTAAAGTAATTTTGAAACAAGCTAGTATATCATATGTAAAAGGAAATTTTCAAGAAAAAAAATTTATTTTCTTAAATAGAAAAACTAGAATATTGTATTAATTATCTGCCAACCTTTAATAATGATGATATAATTCGGAAATATCGCTTTCATGGTGCGAGAGTGCTGTAAGTCAAAAAATATTGAAATGAAAACTGGCTGCAATAATGAGCTGTAATCTTGGCTTTTTTACAGGACTAGGGGGCTCCGCCCCCTGCTCGCTTACGCTCGCCAACCCCCGGGGATTGCTGCGCAATCCCATTTGGTTTGCTTCGCAAACCAACACTCCTTTCACAGATGTCATTTGGTTTGCTTCGCAAACCAACATTCCTTTCACAGAGTGAAACTATGAATAATTCGTATTATGCTGATTTCACTTTCCGGTACATGACGTCACAGCGAGGGCTTCGCGCCCTGCTCGCTTGCGCTCGCCGACCCCGGGGATTGCTACGCAATCCCGTTTGGTTTGCTTTCTCAAACCAATACTTCTTTCGCAATTGATTTCACTTTTTTTTGCTTTAACACTTAATGCACCCTAAACTAATAGCCGCATCAGTAAAAAATCTTCTGTATCTTGTTCCCTGTACAATTTTAAGTAAACAGTGTTAATATCAAAACTTTACGATTGTACTTTGTCGGTAAACTGTCTTGAGAACAGAGGGAAAAAAGCGAGCCTTTTTCCTCGCCAAATAAAAAGAAATCGTTTTTATGGCAATTGTTGCTACGATAAATTTGATATCTGGCAAACCCGATAGTAGAAAATGCAACCCACTGCTGTTTGCGGAACCAGCTATGCGAACTGAAAAATACGAAATTTGTGTCACCAACTTTTGATTGCATCGAATTTATTTATGAACCAATTTTAAAAATAATTGTACCGTAAGAAAGAGTACATTGTGAGGTATACTGCAATATTTTTAAAATTAAAAACTAACAGTAATACTATATAGATATGACCATTTTAGTTTTGTATCGGAAGTTACGATCTGAAAGTTCCGAAAATTGTATGACCTACTTTTAATTGCATCGATTTTGTTTATTAACCAATTTGAAAAATAATTGTACCATAAGAAAGAGTGTAATGTAGTGTATTCAGTGATGTTCTCAAATTTAAAAAATAATGAATTTTGCCGTAGACATAACGGTTTTAACAAAACGTAGAGAAAATATCCGAAGATTCCGAATTTTGTATCACGAACTTTTGATCGCATCCAATTTAATTATTAACCGATTTCAAAAATAATAGTACCGTAAGAAAGAGTATATTCTGAGGTATACTGCGATATTTTAAAAATTAAAAACTAATAGTAATTAGATATAGATACGGCAGTTTTAAAAAAAAGTAACAAAAATGTCCCGATTTTTCCCGAATTTCAAAAAAATATTATCAAGAACCACATTTAAATTTCAAAAAAAAATCGACAAGCTGCAAAAATTTACGTTGAGAGGTACTCTTAAAAAAAAACTCACGACTAAAGACTGAAATTTTGAATGTGTTTTGCTCACTCGCGGAAGAAATTTCACTTCTTCAACTTTAACACTTAATAAAACCTAAACTAATAGCCGCATCGGAAAAAAATCTTAATAATTATCCAGGGAATACGATGAAGAACAAAGCATGTTAATTTCATATTTTTCCGATCAGTACTTTCTCGGGAAACCGTCTAAGAATGGAGCTAAACAACAAAAATTTCAATTCTGCGGCGGCGGCGGTAACTTTTTTTTAATATAGAGAGAAATGAACATATTCACAATAATTAGAAAACTCGAAATCCTCATCTTTGTAATAGTCGTCACATTAACATCTTCAGTAATATTATCGTACGCAATAGAGTGATTTATGTAAAATGAAATATATGGATAGAATAAGTATATATACGCACGTTTGCAAAGTATAAAAATGTCCAAAAGGAAGTGCAAAAAAATTATTTTCTTCTCGCTTATTGTTTTCTATGTTGGCATTTTAAATATTTGCATATTTATATGATAGAAAAAAATAATTTTCCGGATCACTTTAAATCAACGTTTAACCAATTCAACAGGATTAACTACGGATAATTCTGGTAGTATATAACTAAAATATAGTAAAATATAGTCTCGAAGAATAACGAAACATGTAATTTTAGTATATCCCTTTATATGTTAATTAATGATAGTTATTATCATTTAAGGCATATAAAGAGTATGCAGAGGAATTAAAAGCGCGTATGTATTTATTTCTGTAGATATATATTTCATTCACAACTATTTTGGGGTCTCATCTTTCTAAAGGAAAAAACTAATATTTAAAACAAACGAATTAAAAGATTAGAAAAAATTGATTGCTGATACACCGAAGAGAAAAATAAAGTTCTAAGATTTCTTTCAGAAAAGAGCTCTGATGACCATCATTATTTTGACACATGTTATCTTCACTTCCGTTGTGAAAATTACTGAATCGAAGAGAATCTAACATCAAGAAATAACTTATCTTTTAGATCAAACTTGCCCGAAGTTTCGCCAACTTTTACAACTTTCCTGTAGTTCTCATTTATCTTCGTTAACTTCATATTTCCGTATTCTGTACTGATTCTTTTTAGACGGAAATCGGATTTCTTTTGTTATTAACAGCTGGAAACTAAGTGATGTGAAGTCTTATACTAGTCGTTGACTAACTTTAGATTTACTTTGCTTTCCTTCAAATTATTTCCACTATTTTAAGGAATTAAGGAGCTGTATTAAAAAAATATTTGACATATAAGAGTTTTACTTGGAATGCAATGGTTCTTATGACCATTTGGAGTTAAATATTGTATAAATGACTGCATCCACACCATTTATACAGGCTTAAAAAATTCCGAAGAAATTTCTGATACAAAATCTTGGTTACCTATGAGATCCATTTTTAGTCACGCTAAATGAGGTGAATATTTTTGTGTAGGAACGGATTTCCAGTTCGTATTCCAAAAGTGACGACACCTGATTTGCTTATCGAACACAATTTCAGTACTTCACCGATAAAAATTAAAAAGAATGAATTTCGAATTGAAATTTTCGTCATCTGATCGAGGTTTAAGTTTACGTGGTGTTGTCCTCGATCTTTCCCTTTGTGTTTGAATCCGGACCGTCTCCAATACTCTATTAGATTGATCCAGAGAAACTTTAATCAAAATTTGATCAAATTGATTCATCCATGACGATGAAATGAAACTTCAAACGACATCAGTACGAAGAGAAAGCTTCATTTTAAGCGTTAATGTGTATAATATCAGAACATTTGAGCTGTGGAAGTGAAATCTTCACTTTCTGCCTGGTTTGTTAGTTTGCATTGAAAATCTCTCCCACTGCTCAACTGCGAGTTTTAGGTGGGGAAGATGAAAATCCTGTAACTTATCATACAGGCTGTTTGCCAAGGTACGGGATCAGTTCCAAAAGGAAATATCCGAGGACACCATGAAATTTTGAGCCACGGTCAGATTATGAGGTCAACACCCGAGTTGGCACTCCACTTTCTAAACCGCCGCACAGCACCAGAATGAGGGCATCTGCGGTAACGATTGTGGCAGCAATACCCACATACACGATGGTTTATGGTTAAACCTAGTTTTGAACTCTCAACTCGGCCGGTTGCAAACTATAACTAGGGTCCTCAACTCTTCCAACCAGGATCGTAATGAGTTGTAGGAGGCCTCTGGAATCCTATCAAGTGTATTCGTTTCTGGGTATATTTTTACTTCTTCTGTGTTAGTAAAACCCTCATTTTGTATGTCTATTACTTTATATTTCATGTCCTATCTGGCGCAGCATAACCAAATATGGCACTTGCGGTATAAAACCCCAAACCAACCAATCTTGCATCCGGGCTACCTCGGATTTTCCAAAATTGGACTATGGAGGGTTCAGTAAATGTATCACGTGAGATCTACTGATAATTTAAACACATTATTTTCACTTAAATAGAAAAAAAATTGACGTTAAACTCATTAATATATATATTTTGTGTAAAATTTCCATTATAATTTTTGACTTCGAACACCTTTAGCAACACTTATTCGCATATCGGCTACTAAATCTAAGAGTAAAATTAATGCAATAACCATCCGTACATACTTTTATGGATGAGACACGTCGAAATCCAACTTCTTGCATCTTGATTAAGTGCTTTTTGCAAGGCACCGAAGTGCAGAGCAAGTTCGACAGAGGTAATGCGTCCCATCATTCAGAGCTTATCAGTCGAAGTCAAAGCTCTTTCTGGTGCTCTCACAATGATGTGTAATGTCTCAGAGACTCCGAATCCAATGAATTCTCTGTTCAATTGAAGAGCACACTCTGTCTCGGACATTAATTTCACGGAAAAGTTATGTTGTGCAAAATTTAAGTCCCTTCGATCGCAAATGGTTGGTGATTCGATGGTAAATTTGGCCTGTCTGTGCTGTGTCTCATTTCGAATACCTCGGTCCATCCGTTTTAATAGGCTTTCGAATGAATGGGTAACGTATTACCTACTATTAAGGAAGCTTGTTTTATATTCAGATAGCTGTTACAAACTGGGGACAGTTTTAGTTCTGTAAAGGAGGCATTTTCAGTCGAGGTAAACGTAGGTGGCGGTTGTGTTTCTAGGGCGGAACATGTTTCTTGTTGATATTCCGAACTCGTCGTCACTCGGCTTATTTTCTTCCCCAATAAAAGTTCCAAAGAATGAAATTCGGCTTGGTGTATTGTAGTTGATTGGTCAAAGCCAAATTTATTGAAATAAAACTGCCCACAACGATGAGAAGCTACATTTAAACTCTCCATGTGGTTTCGACGAGACATCTCGTGTTGTTGATTTCTTCTTGAGTGTATTTCACTCCTTTGTGCCAATAAAAATTACTAATGTATCTATCCATTTATCTGGAGTTCTTTGGTCTACCTAAGTCAAATATTGTTCTTTGACTTAGCGCTTCACTTCAAATACACTCTTGCACTATAAAACCCAATAAACCAACCTATATTGTCTGGTTCCTAGTCTTCTAAGTGTCAATATGACAGTATTACTTTAACGGTGCGTAAGACTTGATACCTTGTGGTTTTATTTAAAATTTAATTAGTTAACTCTCCAAGTGATTTCGACGAGATGACGCGTCCATCAAGATCTCACATCAACATCATTGCTAAAGAAATCTCATCATTAAGATATTGCTTAACCTTTATGATGACGAGGTCAAGATCTGTTTTTTTCTAAAGACGAGATGTCCATCAAGATATGGCCAGTTATGGTAACGACTATATACATCATCAAGACAACCACCAGGAGTTTTAATATGCTTAGAACTATATACAAACATTGCATCAGCTTTAAATAACTTGTTTAAGAACTGGAGCAGATAAACAATTTTATACTTACTAAGATAAGTTAGTAGAAGAAAACTAAGACGACCATTAGTGACCAAAGCAATGTTCATAAAATTATGAAAAGTACAGATTGATTGAAATAACTGTTTCAATGTTTCAAGTTCTCGAAAGTACATAAATTTTACATGGAGGAGCCTGATTCAGGAGCACGCAGCCTCCAAATAGATTGGGCACCCACTTTCTTGAATAATTTTTTCGCTAATGGTTGGAATCTGTGAAATTATACCATTCCATCTCCCTGTTATTAAGAATTTCACACAGTTAGATTTAAAAAAATACATCAATGAAAAAAAAGAAGTATTCGACTTGGTCAGCAGTGGTAACCACAAAATGGTTTCCCATCCTAATCTCCTCAGTAAAAACGAAACTCAATAATTAAAATTAATTTTTTATATTGATGCTTAAGGCTGAATTACTTTTTTCTTCAGAAAACTAGTAAAAGAAATTCTAATTTAACGGTGACGTGTAGAGGAAAGGTAAAAATATCGAAAGCAGGAAAGGTAGAAAAATTTTAATGTTCCTCCTTTGATGCTAATTAAGATAGCAGGAATCAAAACCCGTTTCTTTTTTTCCTCATTCACTTTTCCTTCGAAAGAAGTCCCGAGAGAAAAATCAAAATGGATTTCTTGAATTATTCTCAAAGTCCTAAAAACTGAGGCGCGGATACGTATGGATTGTAGAATTCATTTTGGAATTAGAGGTTTTCTCTTTTCGAGGGATCGCTAGAAACAGAAAACTTCGAATTGTATGAAAAATATTCTAATTTAAATTTCTGTTTGAGCGCGCATTTATGTGGAGTTTTGAGAAAATATGATCGTGAGATTAATGCACATTTGTAGAAGCTAAATCTTACAGTCATTTAACCAACTAAAATCTCAAAATTATTTCAGGATGATGTCTTGATGATTGAATAAGCAACATTTTACGTTTGTTCTGTCTAAAATAGCAGTTAAAATAAATGAACGAATTATTCATAATTAGTTTTAGTTCCAAAAATGACAGTTCATAACTGATGTTCGTAAGACGTTTTTCGTGTTTCGTCCCTTTGTAAAATGTGTAAAAAAATGTAGAAAATTCATTGGATTATGGCTTTGATTTGTTTACGAGGAAATATACTGCATGCAGTTTAATATCCAATGCCTTTAGAACTTTTGTCTTGTGATATTTAACTTAAGATTGATCGTTGTTAGCACAGGAGATCGCTCTCGCACGATACCAAAGCAATCTTTTTCAGCTGTTATCGCACTACTTTATTCCCCAATCCCTCTTTTCTCCCCTTTCACGACATTTTTTATTTGATTTTTTCTTGTGTCAGATGCAGCCTGTCCAAATTTAGCCCTTGAATGTTAAAACCTAGAAACCAACATTTCATTATGTGCTAAGTATTTAAAAACTTAAATCCTCCGTGTGTTGGCACTGTGTTTACAATTAGTAGACATATTGAATCATTTGTTACGCATTGTTGTTTACTCCAGCGATATAGTATGTACAAAAAGTATAAATATTAAAATTGTTTTGAATGAGTATAAAAATTTAGTTTTCTGGAAAGAATAAACCCATCGTTCAAAACCTACTATTTGCTCATCCAATAGACAATAAAACCATTTTTTAAATATTTAATCTCTCTATCTTTCTATATTAATATTAAAAAAAAGTTACTGCCGCCGCCGCCGCAGAATTGAAAACTGTGCTGTTTAGCTCGATTCTTAAACAATTTCCCGAAAAAGTACTGATCGGAAAAAAAACGAAATTAACATGATTTGTTCTTCATCGTATGCCCTGGACAATTATTAAGATTTTTTTCCGATGCGGCTATTAGTTTAGGGTTTATTAAGTGTCAAAATTGAAGAAGCGAAATTTCTTCCGCGAGTGAGCAAAACACATACAAATTTTCAGTCTTCAGCCGTGAGTTTTTTTTAAAGAGTAGCTTTCAACGTAAATTTTTGCAGCTCGTCGAGTTTTGTTTTAATTTTCAATTTGGTTCTTGATAATATTTTTTTGAAATTCGGGAAAAATCGGGACATTTTTGGTACTTTTTTTTTAAAACTGCCGTATCTATATCTTATTACTATTAGTTTTTAATTTTTAAAATATCGCAGTATACCTCAGAATGTACACTTTCTTACGGTACTATTATTTTTAAAATCGGTTAATAATTAAATTGGATGCGATCAAAAGTTGGTCATACAAAATTCGTAATCTTTGGATATTTTCGCTACTTTTTGTTACAACCGCTAACTAAAACTGTCATATCTATATCGTATTACTATTAGTTTTTTATTTTGAAAATAGCGCAGTATACCTCAGACTGTACTCTTTCTTACGGTACCATTATTTTTAAAATTGGTTCATAAATAAATTTGATGCAATCAAAAGTTGGTGACACAAATTTCGTATTTTTTATTTCGCGGAGCATTGTATTCGCGAAAGGTTGTATTTTGGACTATCAGGTTTGCCAGATATCAAATTTATCGTGGCAACAATTGCCATAAAAACGATTTCTTTTTATTTGGCGAGGAAAAAGGCTCGCTTTTTTCCCTCTGTTCTCAGACGGTTTACCGAGAAAGTACAAAGTACACATGGTAAAGTTTGGAGATTAACAGGGTTTACTTAGAATTTGACAGGGAACAAGATGCAGAAGATTTTTTACTCATGCGGCTGTTAGTTTAGGGTGCATTAAGTGTTAAAGCAAAAAAGAGTGAAATCACTTGCGTAAGAGGTATTGGTTTGCGAAGCAAACCAAACAGGATTGCTTAGCAATCCCCGGGGATCGGCGAGCGTAAGCGAGCAGGGGGAGAAGCCCTCGCTGTGACGTGATGGACCGTAAAGTGAAATTAGCATAATACAAATTATTCAGATAGTTTCACTCTGCGAAAGGAATGTTGGTTTGCGAAGCAAACCAAATGCCATATGTAAAAGGAGTGTTGGTTTGCGAGCGTAAGCGAGCAGGAGGCGGAGCCCCCTAGTCTAAGAAAAAATCGCTGAGACCCTTCCATTTTGTATACGAGCAAAACCTTTTAAATCAGTTGTAAATAAAAAAAAGCATCACAATTCATAAATAGGCTGTATTAGAATAAGATATACTTTATCATAATAGAATAAAAATTTGAAACTACTTGTTCATATAAATATTATTTATTTAAATATTGTTATATTATCAAAATATTAATTTTATTTACGTACTATTTTATAAACTAAACAGTGTGTATGTGTTGTTTATAGAAATATGCTTAAATTTAGATGAAATATAGGTTTCATAACATAAAAATTAGTTTTCTCATATTAGAATGAAACATGTTTCATCATATTAAAATCAGAACGACAACTCTTTTGCGTATCATCATTTATGTACTGTTATATCAACAAAATAGTGTCTAAGTATTGGTTTTAAAAATTTATATTGATTATGAAGAAATAAAGGTTTTAAAATGTGTTTGTTTATAAAAATCTAAATAGTCTTATTTCTCTGAGTTAAAATAAATCGTGGTGGCATTAGAACGATAGGTACTTTCAATGTATTCAAACAAGCCAAACGAAAAAGATAGAATTTATTTCCTGTTAACCCAAATGTTCTAGCATGATACATATCAAGGGTTACCTTACAATGTAGTTTATCGTGGTTCTGGTGATGTTTGGCTTTTTTTTTCTTGGCGATAAAAAATTAACTAATATGTAAAATAGGAAGGCCTTATTTGGAGGTTTTTTGTTTTGGCCAGTTCGTCATATGAGCGTGGTGTAAAAGCACAAGGTGTTGTCCTCTGATCTTTCCCATCGGGATTGATCCGAACCATCACCAATAACCCATTATATTGCTCCAGTGCGACGTTATTTCAACTATCTAACTACCGTCTTGTAAGATCCAGTGTGTCATAAATTCCAGTTCCTAAAAATATCAATGTAACTGACACTGCACATGGCAACTAAAATTACGACAAATCGTATAGAATTTTTTCCCTTTTGAAGAATTTGTTGTTTTTTTACAAACAGGATTACGTTTTTGCCGTTGCTTTTTGCCTTACTTTTATATAAAATATTCATGTTTCTATCAAAACATATAAACCTTTTTTATTCTTATCCCTTTAACAGTCACGCTTAGTTTTTCGCACTAAGCTGGAATTCTCTGCGACGTGTGCATTACTGTGTAACATCATTTTTTATTAGCGTGAGAAAGGTCTTATGGTTGCAATTCAATTCCAAATCATGCATGAACTCGAAGAGAGTTGACAGAAGAGAAATGATGTCGCACGACAGCTACAATCTGTGCAGCAATCGGATGTTATCTCAAAGAAAAAAAAACTCGAAAAGAACGGTAATTACAAAAAAATATATATATTTTTGTTAGATTTTGAATGGGATGGTTATATTTTACGGGTTTTGTAGGTTCTCTAAAATTGATCGTAAAAGTGATTGGTGGTATTTGTTGGCTCGGAAATTGTCTCCCGTACTTAAAAGACTGGTTTTATCCATGAAGATAATTTAATTAAAATATATTGACGGATTTTTTTCTTCCAATCTGCTGAATAAAACATTATCAACTTTCCCGAAATCTTTTACGCTTGCAAAAGCACATTAAAAGGAAATCTGTTGAATATATAATTTATGAACATATAAAATGAATGGCTTCAATGTGATAGGTTTGACAGCTCTATTAAAACTAAAGCTCAAAATGAATTTAAAATTCTAATTATACAGCTTTTACAGCTATTTGAGACATTTATTTCCAATTCGAGAGATTCTTTAGGTTTAAACGACTGAAATCGTGTGCTTTAAAGAAATACAGAAGTTTGTACGTAGTGTGTTCCGGCTTAGGACTTTAATAAAAGAACAATTTGCAACATTAAAACTAATTATTAGAATGATGAGAAGAGCATGGTGAGTGTTAAAGTGTACCACACTTGCAAAATAAATTTTTAAATTATATACTCACGCAAGAAATTTTGATAATAAACATGGTGCATTAAAAAAGTAAAGAAATATACCTTCTTTAATAATAGTTACTAAGCAGAACATCCTGTTTTTAAATAATTTAGGATCTGTCTTGGTACCTAGAGTACAAATAAACGCTTATTCGATGGTTTCTTTCATAATAAACTATTTTATTTTCTCAAATACAATGACGAATTTAAATGTGAATTAAATAAAATTTACGAATCAGGAGTGATGATCTACAGATTCAAATGCTACCAAATAAAGCAACGATTCGGTTCTTTCTTAAAGAGAGCATAATTACAATATCAAAACCAATCTCGTTAATCATTTCCTCCTCTAAAATGACAGTTGTCTTTGCCCTTGAAAAAGGACTAGACACAAAGTTACCAATTTCTGATAGTGTTAATAAAAATAATGGATGACATGGGCGGTATCATAACTATATCATTACTCATTTTATCCCAGCTTTTGACTATTTTTCAAATCACTCGTTTCCACCACTGTATGGGAAAAGATAAGCCATTAATGCAATATTAGTTCTTGGACTTTCATTTGACATTTGAATGATGTCTTGATTCTTAAAAAAGTCCTGAAATATAAGATAAAATATTTTATTATCGCTTAATAATTTGCTTTCTGACATAAATAGCTAGATAAAAGTGTTTTGCAGTTTTGCGAAGTTGATACCGATTGATAAGTAATATTGCCGACGATAGACATAGGTGTTTAAACCTTCAAGTGGTTTTGACGAAACATTTCGTCCAACCATATCTGAATACTGTCGCCTAATACTTGAAGAGATACACAAGATCTTGTCTATTGTTTAATGAAGACAAGATCAAGATCTGATCAATTGTTTTCTAATGATGAGGTATCTCGTCCATCAAAATAAGGTCAGTTTTGCTAAGGACAAGATAACTCGTTAAAACAACCACTAGGAGAGTTAAGTAAAGTGCTTTTAGAATTTTTAGAATTTCTGATTTGTTAATTAGTTTAACAGCTTAATGTTAACTCTCTTAAATGTTAAAAATTCATATTTGTTTCCTAGAGTAATTCTAAATCGTTTGAATAACATCGAGTTTATTTTCAAAAGAGCAATACATTTGTTTATGAAGCGATAAAAACTATTTATTTAGCTATCACACGAACTGCATTGTTCTGCGGATTACTCAACAAGTTTTATATTTATTCAGTCCTGAATTTAAGAAGTAAGATTGATGAGGCTTTATTTTGTGTGCATACGTTACGTTTTGATGTATCGAGAATATTCCACGAGTTTATACCAGTTTTTAAAATAATAACTATCGTAAATCATTAGTTTGGAAATCAGTTCGATTCTATTGATTTATATTGTTTTAGTACCTAATCAAGTTTTTATGTTTGTAGAATCTCGTAATAATATCTTTTATAACCGCTACTTAAATGTTTCAGATATTTCATTCCATAGACGCGTCTTTAATAATCTACTAGTCAATAAATATCTTAGATGGTTAATTTTCTTTTACAAATCTAACGTTCTATTAGTATTTTCAAATAAATTTTATCTTGTAACTTTTTAACAATGGCTTTAGGAATTAATAGTTTATTTTATCAAGTGCGTTTTTTTATAAATAGTATAAGCTATATTATGTGACAGTTCAGTACATGACATTTACAGTTTAATCTACAATAATGTACATATCATATTCCTTGCAAATATGGGCATCCCGTTATGAGGTATGCTATATTACCCTTCGCAAGACGCATTCATCTTCAAAGTTGTAACTGAGTGATTAATTTTGACTAACTGGGTAACAACATTGGCTCAAATGTATGGCTGATCAATTAGTTTACATTCTCATTTAACTCTCATGGTTGTTGTCTCGACGTGGTATCTCTTCATTAACAAAACTGAACAGATCTTGAAGGACGAGAAGTCTCGTCATAAGAAGAATATTGAGCTGATATTGGTCTCGTCAACATTAAAAAAGGGCAATATTTTGATGACGAGATATCTCGACATTAGTAAAATTGACCAGATTTTGATGGACGGAATATCATCCACTTGGAGGGTTAACAATGGATTCATATAGCTTTAGTGTGGCAGCAAATAACAATATATCGTCTTACCAAACCATTTATCAAATACTTCGTAATATAATTTGTTTTTGATGTTTCCATAACTATCCTACAAACAGCTTTAAGCCTACATATGTACGGGATATTTGTTTATGTCCACATATTGGTTTCCAGTCAGCAATTCTACTAAATGTACTATGTACTACTATTTCCAATATTTTGCATTCAACAAACTTGACTCTTTTGGTGGTTGGTTTGAGGACGTATCTCTTCGCAATTAACAAAACCAGTAGCAGATCTTGATGGACTTGATACATCGTCATTGAAGGAAAACCTTCCAGAACATGGTTTCGTTAGCATAAAAAAATCGGCAATATCTGAATGACGATACATTGCTTAGTTAGCAAAATTGGTCAGTTCTTGATGGACGTGATATCTCATCATTAGAAGAAAACATTCCAGAACTTGATCTCGTCAGCATAAAAAAAATCAGCAATATCTGAATGACGATACATTGCTTAATTAGCAAAATTGGTCAGTTGTTGATTGGCGTGATATCTCATCATTAGAAGAAAACCTTCCAGAACTTGATCTCGTCAGCATAAAAAAAATCAGCAATATCTGAATGACGATACATTGCTTAGTTAGCAAAATTGGTCAGTTCTTGATGGACGTGATATCTCATCATTAGAAGAAAACCTTCCAGAACTTGATCTCGTCAGCATAAAAAAAAATCAGCAATATCTGAATGACGTTACATTGCTTAATTAGCAAAATTGGTCAGTTCTTGATGGACGTGATATCTCATCATTAGAAGAAAACCTTCCAGAACTTGATCACGTCAGCATAAACAAAAAATCAGCAATATCTGAATGACGATACATTGCTTAATTAGCAAAATCGGTCAGTTTTTGATGGACAAGATATCCGATCGAAACCACTTGGAGAGTTAAGAACTTAAGCATTTCAGTCCTAGGCCAACATGAAAACTCTTCTAAGAGTATCGAATTTATGATATCACTTGATTCGATATTGTTGAAAAGTAAGGGTTCAACCCATTTTCAAATCATCTACCAAAAGAACAAGAATTCCCTAAGAACCGAAGCGACGAATGAAAGCCAATTTCAGAAACAGACGCTAATTTACCGTCCCAATCGATATCTTCCATTACTGTATCACAGAAAAAGACAAGCCCTCCTATAAATCTGAAAACGATACCAATATTGTACACAATGTCGTGGATCTGGCATTACACTCACACACACGTGCGCCGAGCGAGACGATGGCATCGAAAGGAGGGGTTAAAGAAAACCAATATCCAAGGCGACTCCATACTTTAAAATCGAAGTTCTCTCTACTGGTTCCCTTCCGTCCTGCCTTCTCAAGAATAGAATCATTCTGGATCACCGAACGTGAAGATCGAGGGGCGAGGGTGGTGGAGGGGTAGGATGGAACTGTCGTGGTGGAAGATGAGTGTCCTCCAGAGGCCGGTCCTCGCGAGGAAAGCAAAACGTACCATGAAATTGGTACCGAAAGTGAGGATAGTTGGTGAGGGACGGTGGAGAGCAGATGAACAAACAACAAAGAAAGGGAAGCGCCGTGTCTCAGATGGTTGGTCAAATGAAACCGATGCCGTCGGTCATCGGTCGGAGAGGTTAGTTTGACTTTCCGTTCTTTTGGTCGATGGATTTCGCAGAGCCAGGGGTTTGACCATAAGTGTTTCTGCCGTTGGATGGTGAATTGTATCTTTATGTAATGATATATATAGATAGATGCAATTCGTCTTTTTAACAATGTGGAAACTCTTTTTGTTGTTTCTTACTCTCCATAGTGTCCATCTAAACCCAACAAGAGTGGTATACACGAGATATCTCATCCATCAAGATCCGAACAATTTTGCCAATTGCTAGATATCCCGTCATCAAAATCTGAAAAATTTTGCCAATGATTAAGTATGCCGTTATCAAGATCAGACCAATTTTGCCAATGACGAGATACCTCGCCATCAGGTTTGGATTGCGAATTTTTTTTTGTGTGTTGATGAAACCAAGATCTGGTCAGTTTTGCTAGTGGTGTGATACCTTGTTGAGACAACCATTAGAAGGATTAATATATCTTGATTTCAATAAGCACAACCCTACAACAATGGAAGGGACAGCAAGATGTGATGGTATAGGGGAAAAAATACAAGCTTTAATAGGGGGACGGTCAACCAAGTGCTGCAATTACACTAGCAACCCTTCTGGACATACTTTCAACAAGGCTTTGATACACATCTATGGGTATTTGTGTCCATTTCTGCTGCAAGAAGCTCGCCAGCTCAGCTGCAGATTTCAAACGTGGTTCCCTGGTCCGTAAGCGTTTCTCTAAATCGTCCCACAAAAGTTCTATGGGATTTAGGTCGGGGCTATGAGCAGGCCAGTGAAGACGTTTTACATCCATATATTAATACCACTGCTCGACAGAGTCTGCAACATGACACGGAGCGTTGTCGTCCTGGAAGTAACATTCGTCCATTCCATAAAATTGCCAGAGAGCAGGTCCAAAATGTCTATGTAGGTGTCGGCGGTCAATTTGCCAGGAAAAAGATGCAAAGGTCCTAGGTCATACCATGAAAACCACCACCAAACAAGCAATCGGATTTTATGCAAATCCGCTGGCGTACGGTCCATTATTGTAGGGTAGTGTATATCACGATGCATATTAGTTTATTTATTTCAAAATGGGCAGTCACTATAGCCTGAATATTTCTGTATATCTTTCGCTATATATTATGTACATCCCATGATACACATTTTAGTTTAGTTCTAGCAAAATATTGCCAAACTCTATGACTTGAAACACTGTGCTTAGTTACATTCTATTGCAGCTAATTCTGTACCTAAATAGCCAAATATTCCAAGCAAATTTTGAAGAACATACTTGTGAAAGAAGTGTATAAATTTGAAATTATTACAAAGGAACAACCACCTTATATTTAGTGTGGTGGGTTTTTACAATTGGATTGATAAAATTCAATTATTTGCCTGCTGTGATTTAACCTGCTGTAATTTAAAGGAGTAATGTAAGATAACCCGAAAAGTAATATTTAAACGTTAATAGTAGAAAAATCCTAAGAGAAGTGAGCAATGTTAAGTTTCAAGTTCTCTAATATCGATTGAAAATCTGGAAATAAATTGTCTGCAAGAAGGTCTGAGAAACTGATTTCTCTCATTAACCAACATACATATCTGCTTAGCAGATATTGCAAGTACATTAACAGAATCTACACTCTAAAATATTTATTTAAACTTGATTTATGACTTTATAAAATAAAAAAATGAGCGCATAATTAATACAGCAATTAAATATTTTCGCGTTCGGGTGAGTGGACAGCTGTAGTTAACTGTATACAAACGAAAAAAACCCCCAGAAAGTCAAGAACTTGTTAGAAATTCCATGTTTCCAACTTGTTAATGGTATCTATCGGTAACTCTACTACTTCGCTAAGCCTACTTTTTTCCCAAAGGATTATGAATGGTTTCATCTGAAAAAAAAAACCTTTAAGTAATAATGAACCACGAGCTAATGAGGAAGTTGCTCAATTGAACGCTCCAGTGAACATCTGCACTTCTAAATTTTTGCCTCGTCGTTAATGCACGTCTCAGGATCTCATTATGAAGGTTTCGGTTGATGAGGAGATTTTTTAATATTGGAAAACTCTACAAAACCAACATTCCACATCCAAAGGGTAGATTATTTCTTCGCCTTGTGTCGTAATTAATAGTTTTTTCTTATGTTCTCAATGTAAAAACACCCATGCACCATGTTTCCCATGCACAAAAAAAGATACATGTTTTTGTCAGGACGAAGCATGATACAAGTAAAAAATTTAATCACTGTTCAGGTTTTAAAAACTACGATTTTCTTCAATAAAAAGCTATTTTTTCCAATTTAATTTTAGGGCGCATTGAGCTTTAAAATCTTTGTTAACCCTCCATCAAGATCAGACAACTCGTCCTTCAAGATCTTGTCAGTTTTGTTTATGACGAAATTCCTAGTCGAGCCAACCTCCCAGAAGACACATTAAAAACATTCAATAATTAAACTTTCTATTCTCTGAATGAATAAATTTAGTCACAGCAAAGTTTTTAACTTGAGTCACATCAAAATGACAGAAGTAACATTAGAAACATTCAATAGTAAAACATTCAATTCTCTGAATACATAACTTTAGACACAACAGCGTGTTTAACTTGAGTCACATAATGAGTCATATACAAATTCTCTGAATGAATAAACATTCAATTCTCTGAATGAATAAATTTAGTCACAACAGCGTGTTTAACGTGAGTCACATAAAAATGGCAGAAGTGACATTAAAAGCATTCAATTCTCTGAATGAATAACTTTATTCACAACAGCGTGTTTAACATGAGTCAGATCAAAATGGTAGAAGTTACATTAAAAACATTCAATAGTAAAACTTTCAATTCTCTGAATGCATACCTTTACTCACAACAGCGTGTTTAACTTGAGTCACATACAAATAGCAGGTGACATTTAAAACATTTAATAGTAAAACATTTAACTCTCTGAATGAATAACTTTAGACAGAACAGCGTGTTTAACGTGAGTCACATAAAAATGGCAGAAGTGACATTAAAAACATTCAATAGTTAAACATTCAATTCTCTGAAGGAATAACTTTAGTCACAACAGCGTGTTTAACGTGAGTCACATAAAAATGACAGAAGTGACATTAAAAACATTCAATAGTTAAACATTCAATTCTCTGAATGAATAACTTTAGTCACAACAGCGTGTGAAACGTGAGTCACATAAAAATGACAGAAGTGACATTAAAAATATTCAATAGTAAAACATTCAATTCTCTGAATTCATAACTTTAGTCACAACAGCGTGTTTAACTTGATTCACAAAAAAAAGGTAGAAGTGACATTAAAAACATTCAATAATTAAACATTCAATTCTCTGAATGAATGAATAACTATAGTCTCAGCAGCGTTTTTAACTTGAGTCATATAAAATTGGCATTTACTTAATTAATTTAAGATTTTCATAAAAAATTGGTATAATCTGATTTAGAAATGTTAGTTAAGCATACTAACACTTTCTAAACCATTTTTAAGTAACGTCACACTGGAGCAACACAACTTGCTATTTGCGCCAGGGATCAAGCCCAAAGGAAAAGTTCCGAAAACAACACCACGTAATTTTGAGCCACTGTCAAATGACGAGGTAACACCTTAGATGGCACTTCTCCAAATTTCCTTACCACGCCGAAGTGAGGACATTTGATGCCCCAACAGATTTAACACACACCAGCCCTGGATACTCTGGTTGGTAATCCGTTACTCTTTCATCTGGGCTACCACGGTAATCACACAAGTAAGGAGGAAAATTGTCTTTTTTGAAATGAAAAATTCCATTTCATTTTTAAAATATATAAATCACAGTCTGTAATGTTGGCACTGGGCACAATTCATAGTAACTTTTTGACTACGGCTTTAGAAATAATCTAGGTACAACTGCTGTACCAGCCGTAGTCTAAAGGTTACTTTTTAGACTTCGGCAGGTAAAGCAGTTGAATCTGGATCGCGTCAAGAAAGAATTTAGACTACAGCCACAGTACAGCAGTTGTACCTAGAAAGTTGTCAGAATTGCGCCAGTTATAAAAACTTTTAGTCTAAAGCCGTAGTCAAAAGGTTAAAGTTCCAAATTATGTCTCAACCTCGTGATTCTTATGACTTTCAAGGTACAACTGCTGTACTAGCTGTAGTCTAAATTAATTCTTGGCAAGATCAAGGTACAACTGCCGTACCAGCCATTGCTAAAGGTCAAGAACATCAGTGAATCTGCAAATAATGTCAAAATACTGTATAAGAATCGCGCCAGTTATATCTAAAGCCGTAGTCAAGAGGTTAAAGTTCCAAATTATGTCTTAACCTTTTGACTACGACTAGATATAACTAGAGCGGTTCTTATAACTCTCAAGGTACAACTGCTGTACTGGCTGTAATCTAAATTAATTCTTGGCACGATCAAGGTACACCTGCCGTACCGGCCATTGCTAAAGATTAAGAACATCAGTGAATCTGCAAATAAATTTGAGCCTAACCCTCGTGGTGGTTGTATCGACGAAGTAACACGTCCTTAACAAAACTGACCTGATCTTGATGAACGAGATATCTCGTTCTCAGAGAAAATTGACCAACTATTCATTTTTTCATCATAAAAAAATTGGCAATATCCTGCTGACGAAGTATTCCATCGTTAGCAAAGTTGGTCAATTCTTTGTTGACGATTTGTCTCGTCGAAACCACTTAGAAGGTTAATAATTTTAGTCCATCTTCTATTTACAATAAATTCATTATTCAAAATTTAGGTATGATGCATGGGTCACTAATTGCCCAAGGAGTATAAGTATAGATAGAATAAATTTGCTGATGGAACTAATATATGAAGCATTACGAACCCCTGTACTGAAAGTTACTTAAAATGCTGGAGGTTTAGCATAGTTCTTTCAAGCGACAGCTGTTTTCTTGTAAGCTACATAATTCACTTGATTAAAACTAAATTCAATTTATCACTCACCCATTACTATTTTACCGTATTTCAATCATATTTTAAAACCTCTTCCGCTTTTTGTACCACTTTACACCAAAGCCATCTATGAAACTTTCTTTACTTCAGAATGTTAGTAATCCTTTGAAATATTTACTAATTATAAATTCACTAACCATCTGAGATTTCCG
Source organism: Metellina segmentata (assembly GCA_947359465.1). Classification (NCBI taxonomy): domain Eukaryota; kingdom Metazoa; phylum Arthropoda; class Arachnida; order Araneae; family Tetragnathidae; genus Metellina; species Metellina segmentata. The sequence goes on along the minus strand of OX375874.1, from coordinate 37,461,882 downwards.
AGTAATGTAGCGTTGATTTTACCACACAACATACATAATGAGTCAATAACCACATTGATTGGTTGAATGAATTGGGAAGGATTCTAATGTCCAGAAGGTCAAAGCTAGTTAGTCATGCAGGGAAGAATGCAGGTTGCATAGTGGTTATAAATTGAGATTCAGCTATCCATGTATAAACTACTGGGAGGGGTAGGCTGCACAAAGACAAATCAGAATCATATAAGAAAGCAAGGTAGGAAAAGCCTTCTTCATGCGGTAGATGGCGTTGTTGGGCAACGAGATGATGGGCCGGAGATCCTTTGCCAAAGGCCTATCTCCTTCACAAGATAGAAAATATACGATGTTGCAGAAGGATGGGGAGGTAGGGCTCCAATGAAATGGCTTGTTGTCAGGTAGGGGGTCAATGGATGTGCGAGTCAAAAATGAGTAGTGGACAACAATGTTAAGATGACAGAAAGTAAGCATTGAGAGGCAGCGAGACTGCTCATGCATATTTTCAGGATACTGTTATTTGTAAACAGCTCGCCAGAGCTCCTTTTGTTGTTATGTTTGAGCTAGGGATGTCGGGTACCACCAAAAAGGCTCAAACCTCATGCCTTCTTGTCTGGACGGAAGAAGTTACCGGATATTTCTGAGGGCGTCTTGCCAGGGCTATTGAACGAAGAACAAGTCTCTCAGTCGCTATGTCGTACAATGTGGTTCCAGCACGATGGGCCCTTGTCCATTTCAGCAATCACTTAAACATGGCATTTGGACATCAATGGATAGGACACGGTGGTACCGTTCATGGGCCTGCAAGATAACCGGATTTAACAAGGCTTCATTATTTCTTATGGGATTACATCAAAAGGGCTGGTGCAAGACACCCCTGTTGAAAGTGATGAGGACCTTGTAGAGGGTGCTGCTTCGGAAGTCCAAGACACATCAGGAATTTTTCAAAATTTAAGGGGTTCCATGCTCCGATGATGTCAAGCGTGTGTTACAGCTCTCTCTCATTGTTGCAACTTTAAAAACCTTCCGTAACCTCAAAGAATTTCGCAAACGTCTTGTGAGTAGTAAAAAACATCTAATTCTCTTACATAGTGTTTTTTCATTCCTCGCCCTCTCTGTACAAGATTTGTCTTTGTTCTATCTACCCCTCCTAGAAGTTTGTATACGTTTAGCTGAATCTATATGTACATACGTTTGAATTTCTCAGGTATTATGAGCTTCTTATGAAGAAACATAAAAACTACGATTTGTACTAAACACAATAACACTGGAATATACACTGAAGAGCTAAAACAATATGACCACCTACTCAATACTGCGTTGCGCCTCCTTTGGCCTGTAAAATAGCTGCAACTCGCCTGGGCATATATGCTACAAGTTCTTGGTACATGACTGGAGACAACCAAATGTCTAAGCAGCGGTCACGCAAAGTCGAGATATTCGGACATGGTGGTGTTTGAGCTCAGACACCCCAAATGTGCTCTATTATATCAAGTTAGATGGCCAGGACATTAAGTGAAATTCATCAGTATGCTCCTCGAACCACTCCAACACAATCCGAGCCTTGTGACATGGGGCGTTGTCCTGCTGGAATATTCCATTTCCAGTTGGGAAGACAGACGCCATGAAAGTGTGCACTTGATCCGCAATGATATTCAGATAGTGTGCACCGTTCATGGTCTGTTATATCACAACTACGGGTCCCAGAGTCGCAAATGAGAACGCCCCCCAACGCATAATACGAACATCCACCAGCCTGTGTATGACCTGCTGTACCAGAGGGGAGCAACTGTTCGCCTGGCAGACGGCGTACCCTGACACGACTATCGACGTGATGAATGAGAAATAGGGATTTATCTGACCAGGCAACGCTCTTCCACTCATCCATGGTCCAGTCTCGATGTTCCCGTGCCTACTGTAGGCGTAGTTGACTATGACGCTTGGTCGACAGAAGCACACGATTTGAACGTCTGCTGCACAGTAACATATCCAACAGTGTCCGCTAAACTGTGTGTTCCGAAACACTTTCGCTTGGACCTGCATTGTATTGAGCTGTCAGCTGAGCCACTGTCTCGCGCCGATTTTACTTTACCAAGCGGGACAGTCTCCGATGTCCTTTTTCTTTGAATACGCCTGGACGACCAATACCTTGGCGTCTACTGCTGGTTTCATCGCCATTTATCCACTTTGCATGAATACTAACAACGGCAGATCGTGAACAACCTACCAGTCGAACAGTTTCGATGATACTCGTTCCGAGTCTGTGGGGTATTAGAATCTGCCCTCTATCGAATTCGCTTAGATCAGAAGCCTTTCCCATCACTCACAAAAGTAAGTGCAAGAATTATTACTTACCCACTCCAGCAGCAGTTAAATACCATTCTCACTTAATCACGTACCCTCCAGGTCATCCAGTCGAGTTCATTGAAAAATGTGGGAATGGTCATAATGTTTTGGCTCTTCAGTGTATAGTCTATTTTTAATGCGTTAGATATAAAACAATTAGCATTGCTTGATTGTGACTCAGTGCGCTCAATTGAAATCAACCCATTCTAGTATATAAAATAAAATTCAAATACTACGGGTTACTCAAGTCAGAATATTAGACATAGTTCGTGAAGAAATTCACTACTTGTAGAGACTATTCTTAATTTTGCTATGAGTTTTTATAAATAAAAGATAATATATTTAGGAAAGCATAAGGAGTATGCATGCATAAGAAAGTGAGTTAAAGTATGTACATAAAAACAGGAGGATATAAGTTTAAGTAAGTATAATGAGTTTTAATCATGTGAACTATACTATATATTGACTTAAGTTATTTTCACAAGACAATATTTATGTCTGTACAGGAAAGCTACTATTTATTGTCTTATTAGTATTTATGTGGCAGTATTTTACAGGAAAATGATTTAAATTTATGTAAATAAACGATATGAACGATCTCTAAACACCTCAAACTCTCTAAAACGTCTCACTTCACTGTTCTAATAAAGAGCTGATGAAAACTTGTTAATTCTATGCACAGGCACTTTGGTTATAATTACTAAGACTAGTCTTAACAATGTAGAAAAACCCGAAAATAGGACTTTCACTTTTATCACTTACAGACAATCTCAAATTTTTCGCAAAGCACGATGTTTTTTATGCACCAAAATAAACAAGATTTAGTTAGTGCTAAAACTTTCTTGAAACGTTTTTTTAAGGTTGGAAAGGAAAGAAAAATAACCAATTTACTCTGTTTCCAGAAATTTAAAAAAGGAGCATATTAAGTTTCGTCTCTTGTAATTGAATATTCTTATTTTTGGTCTTGCAGAAGAACAAGATGAGCATTTTTGTCCTTGAAGACGAATATGTTGAAAGAAGCAATCAATTATTTGTCAATTAAACCATTTTTTATGTCCTAATATTATAGACACAATAGAATCACCTAAGCTTTCCTTGAAATCTTTTTATGAAGATTCTTAAAATGCGTTCAATTTAATTTAATTTTCGGAAAGCTCAGAAAATTGTTTTCTAAGGAAATAAAAGAAAAAACATTCGTGAGGGTATATTTACGAAGTTTTAAAGCTCCACAGTTATTAATTCACAAATAATTCTTTCAAACTAATTTACTTTGGAGAATAAATGCTAATAAATCCCCAGTTGTATGTTTCTAGTTTGAAATTCGTAGTTATTTTAAGCAAGTTTTATTTTATTTACAATTTTTTTAGGAAGAGTTCTTCATATACAGTACCTTAAAAAGATATACACAATACAATTGTTTCAACAGATAATTAAAGTGTTCTACTAAACTAAAAGCATTAAATTACTTTACTGATAGTATACATTCTTATGGTTGTTATTATATTCTTTTAGATGTTTATATTGTGCCAACCACAACCATTAAAAAGAAGCAACCAGGATATATTATATTCAGAGAAGTGTTATAGGTTTCCTTCAAAACTCACTTCTTTCGACTGTCTATATAGAGTCCATCAGTTCCATACAGTTATTTAGAGAGATAATTATTTGTATTATTCTGAAATTTATCTATAAAATTCTTTAAACGAATGATAATAAACTTTCATGTGATTCTCTACCCCCTTTTCCTAGGACTCTTCAGAGAGTTGACCCCTACCATCAAAAAATAATGATCACAATACTGTTGTTCTGAGAGATAACGTTTTGCTTCTTAACTCTATCTATTAAATTATTGACCTTTGGCAATTCCTTCTTACATAATTACCTGTAATATTATTCTGAATGATTGTCCATAGAGTACACTATCAATCAATATTTACTGTTACACAATTGTATTGTGTGTATTATTGAAGTTAAACATAAATATATTTGTTTCGAGAGATGATAGTTTTATTCCAATCTCTAAGGTATTAGATTATTTTCTTCTGATCATCCACTCTCCCATCTGTAATATTCTTCTAAATGTCTGTTCATAGAATCCGCCACTTTCAATCAATATTTACTTTCACACAATTGTACTGTGTGAAAGTAAATCGATACACAATAATAATTGTTCAGAGAAATAATTGATTGATTCTACACCCAGTGAAATGAATTCTACAACCGCTGACCATCCATTTTCTCATAAATTTATTTCTTCTAAATGAGTGTTCTTAAAGTCAATCACTTTCAAACAATGTCCTCTGTAACACAATTGTATACGTATTATAATGATTCACAACAAAGGTTCACAGAGAAAATTGTTTTATTCTAAACTCGTTGCATTGAATTCTTTAACCACAGACTATCCATCACCTCGACACTAATATACTTTTAATGACCAATGACTATCGATAGTTTTCTATCATTAAATAGATGCACAAAACGATGTTGTTCATAAAGATAATTACAAGTTTTCTTTAATATTAAATTATTTGACCAATGTTTAAAATAACATACACTTTGTTGACTCCATATAGCCTGACTTTGATTAAAAAATTCCATACAGGAATGAAGAAGTACGCTTTGATGATCTTCACAAACATAGCTCTGTTACATCGAATTCTCGGTATCTTTTTCATCCATGAAAAATGGGAACAAAGGAGGACGAGATGAATTTCTGCCCAGGATCACAGAATTGAAAATGAACGCATTTTTTATCGGCGAAACACGACTTCTTTCATTTTCTCGCGCGAGGAACAGGGGGGACAAAAAAAGCAAAATAAATAATTCAAATCCAACTAAGTGCGAATACTGAGAAAAAAGAAAAACTCGCGGAGAAAGTACTTTATAAAAAGTCACAAAAATTCCTTTTTCTGGTTTTTTCTCCCTTTACTAACACGCGTGTTCCTTTCAAATCTTATCCCAAGCTCAATCTATGGAAGAAGAGTTAAGAAGAAGAAAAACTAAATTGGATAGTAAATCGCAGCGCACGTGTGCTTCTAGCAGAGAGTGGATCATGCCAGCTTATGGGATAGCGAATAAGATATATTACACAGCTGAGTGCTTTCTCTTCTACCGATTTCTGTAAATGCCATTTTCAAGAGAGATATTATGCTAACTTTGCCGTCCGAAGCCCTTTCACTGGAAGATGTTTTAAGAATTACCTTTAAGAAGGGCATTTATTGCATCAGACAGAAAAGAAAGGACCCATTCTTATAACTTCGATTCTAATGACCTTAGAAGTACGATATGGATGCACTTACGTTACTTATTGTATCGTGGAACGTCTCGCTGGAATGAAGAACATATGAAAATTGATTTTCAGTATGGCAATCTAGTTTGAAAAGATTTATTGTATTGTGCGATAGCTTGATTTAATATTTTTTGTCTGCAAATGTACTGTTATATGGAGATTATGTGTATCGATGGAAACTGATGAATGGTCTTCTGTTTCGAAGATTTGCAAGACATATTGGATAATGGGAAAATAGTGTAGGATGGTTTGTGGTATCGGATCTTGTCTGACATAAGAAAACGTTGTTTCTTGTGTTGTACTGTGCATTTTGTATTCTGATTAGTCCTTCATTAGATATAAAAGAATTTTTTTTAGGTGGTAGCAGTGTTTCTATGGTGAAACGTTTTTCCTGTACGTATTCCAAACGTAACACCATGACTTGACTTTCGAATACGATTTCAGCACCTTCGACAATAAAATTTAAAAAAAAATTCTAATTTTATATCAGATAGTTGATTAATCAACGGCAATCATATTAAACACCAACATTCCATATTGGGGATAAATTGCATTTTAAGGTAAATCCTACATGTATCATGACAAAGCATTTGGGTTGCGGATACTTTTTTCTGGTAACACATTTTTTCTGGTAAAGTCAAAATAGGCAACATTGAATCAGTTCTACCTTCATCCGAATCAGTTCTACTTCAGTTTCTTTTCCACATGCCTGACTCCAGGAAGTGCCTCATTTGCCTTTATGAGGAATAGACTTTGGAGCACATCTCATTCGACTGGACGGGAGAGAATATTTTTAGAATTCTCTGTACAAAAAATTTATGACTCAGATTCTATTAGTACTGCTTTTTCAATCATTTTATGTATATTGCTTTTTCTGGTTTATAGAAGATAGTCTGAAACCGGCGTTTACACGCCGGACTCATGTTTCAATATGTAATGTGATGAATAGATGTAAGTGAGCTTATTAACCACTAACAAACACTTTGGATTTTGAATTTTCGAATAATTTTTCACCGCTTACGTGTAATGAAAAGAGTGCGAATACTTTCGTAATTGCATTCATGTTGAAGGTAACGAAAATTCGATAATGTAGCTTACTTTGGTGTATTTCTATCTCTTATAAGTCAGTAAAAACCTGCAAAGTGACTGATGTTTAATTATATGACATTGTCTTGTGTTTTGCCAGAAATGGCTCCTGCGCCTTAAAATACAACTCAGTTAACCAAATAATAATATAATTTCTGAATGAAGTTTTATAAGACAAAAGAAATGATTTACTGAAAATCTTTTGGTCTGTAAAAACTTTTGATAAATTAGTATCTCTGTGTTCTAAAAGGGGTTCATTTTAATTTCGTAAAAGTTTCCTCACCGCTGTCTCTAAGCATTTACAGCGTTCAATCTATTTATACATTTCATAAGTACTCACTATGAATCAATATATTTTCTCTTTAATCCTCTAGACTTTAAGTCGATACAAACTTGCTTCAGATTAAATAAACTCCAACTCCAACTGTCATTTCGGAAGTTATTTATTTTGATGTTAACCCTTTTCAAATGCTTAGAAGATTTTCCTTCCAACGGTGCTGAAAATAAATAAAAATTATGTTAGGCCTTTAGCTTCTGTTTCGCATTTAAAAAAAAATATCGCTTTATCTGTTTTACGTGAACGCACTTAATCATTCCGGAAAAATAATTGCAAAATATGAGTTCCCACTTTTGAAATAATATCGCATAGAATATGTATTAAATAAAATACATCAGTAAGGTTACGAGTAACTGAATATGAAGAAGTATGGGACAGCCTCTATCGATCCACTGAAGCATTGGAAGATACTGAAATATTCGCCAATGGATCTTATGCGGAGCAGAATACTTCTTTTTATCTGATATCCAATACATTACCAGAAAAGACTGGTATAGAGACTACCGTCCTTTGTGATTTTCCATGGAATCTGTTTCTTTGGTCTCTACTCTACATATAGTACATATGATTCATGCTGAGGAGATATTTCTTTTTGAACATTAGTAAACGGGTCCTTGGAGAGGACAAAATTATAAATGATCATACCATTATTGATTATTTATGCGATAAAAACGTGGATATAAAAAGACTCATATTTACAACTTTTATTAGAGTGATCAATTTATACTATTATAAAAGGAAGTGTTTGTCTGTTTGTTTTTTTCGCGACCGCAAAATCCTGACGATTCTATGGTACTTACAGCAATGAGATTTGGCGCACAGGTAATCCAAATTTTTTGCAATTTTTGGGTCGCGGCGAAATTTTAAAATTCAATCTAGAAGATTTTAAAATTAATTTAATGAAATTTAATTATCATTGTCTTCGTTGGAATGGTAACCGCATAAAGATATGACAGATTCTAAATTTATTTTTCCAGTTTCCATTTTCATTTTGAACACAGGAATAACTTTCAACAGAGGATGAAAAAAAGTTATAATTCTAGTTATGTAGTTCTTTTTTTTCTATCTTCTAGACCGTTAAACATAGAATAAAAATTTCAAAGGATTTGAAATCTACAGAAAATTTCAATTTAGATCGATACCTAAAATATGATTTTCTTTTAATAAATAATTTTTTAATTGAATATATCTTTTATGTTTTCGCAAGAGATTGTGAAGTCACGCGAACTTTCTCTTTCCGAATTCCAATGTTCGCATCTTCTGCCCTTCGCGTTAAGAAAAAGAAACAGATTACATTTTCTGTCCCATTCCATTTCCGCTGAGAGCAAGAAATAAAAAAACATATCGACTGGGAATGTTAAGTTTTTTTTCTTCGTAAAATCGGAATTGCTAAAGATAGATTAAAAATTTTAACGGATTTGAAATCTGCGGAAATTTTATTTAAGTATGAAATCTGCGGAAATTTTATTTAAGTATGAAACCTGAAAATATGATTTTCTTTAAAAAAATAACTTTTAAATTTAATATATCTTCAATGGATTTGAAAAAAATCTTCGGAAAATTTTGTACCAGATTAATACCTTACATCACGGCTTCGCAAACCAACCACGGGCAAGGGCAACGCTGGGCTAGCCACGTAGTGGCTAGTATATTATAGTCAGATTAACTGAGTTTGAAAGTGACGTTTAACGAATTTATTTCCTGAATTCAATCACTGAATTGTGGATTGATCTAACCATAATCACATTATTCCTCCTTTTAAAAAATATATACAATACAGAGTAGCTATTTGTCTATTCTGCAAGGACATTTTGTTTAATAATATTAACTCTCCATGAGATTCCAACAAGAAGACCAACAACCGAGATCCAGCCAATTTTGTTCACCTTCCTGGTGGTTGTCTCATCGATGGTCGGATTTTAGGTAATGACGACTTGTATTGCTATTAGCAAAACTGACCAGATTGGGATGGACGAGATGTTTCGTCGTCATAAGAAAACAGACCAGATCTTGTTGCAATGAAAATTAGCCTGATCTTGGCGGACGAGATATCTCATCGGTAGCACTTGCAGGGTTAATTATGATGTACTTCATTCATCAAGGTCTGGTCAGTTTTGCTAATTTCGAGACAAAACTGCCCTATTACTCCAAGGGGAATGAAGATCGAAGTAGAAGAAACAAATTGTCCGTTATCCAGAACTGATGACAATTTGGTACAGGTTTTTTGCACCAGAGAGAGGTGTGACAACGCGATGAAAACGCCTCTCTTCCTAGTGAAGATAAACTACCAGATGTTAAATAACACATTTTCTGTGATAAAAGCGACATGATATTGGTAGCACGACGGCCGTTCGGAAAGTAATGAACGTTTGAGCTTGCCCACCACTATGACAGTGGGAGGTGTACCGGACAAGGTCAACCAGTTTTAGGGACTCGTATGCCAGGTGTTTACTGAATTATATTGCATTATATCGGTAATTGGTTTTTTTTTAAATAAAACAAACTGTCCAAAAAAATCAAATGTGCCACCAAATGTGAAGTGATATCTCTGATCCGATTTCTAAGCGCAAAAAATGTGCGACCAAACGAAATTTATATTGAAATAAAATGAGTGTATGGGGATGTGATGGATGAATCATGTGTGCGTCGTTGGTGCCGACATTTTAAGGAGGGAAGAGAGAACGTCCATGATGAGGAGCGATGTGGCCGCCCAAGTGTCGTTACGGATGAGCTTGTCAAGTCTGTCGACAATTTCATCAAACAAGATTGGCGTGTGACTTCAGATGAAATTGATGATAAATTTTCCCATGCGCCTCGCACTATCATTTACGAAGTGGTTACAGATCACCACAAATACAGAAAAATTTGTGCAAGGTGGGTGGTAAGCACTCTCATTGACGACCATATGAGCATAAGGACGTTATTGCTTATCTCAACTGACTGGTGGCAAAGGAGCATAACGCTGGTTTTCAAAAGCTAATCAAGATACGACCTATGTTTAAATTGGCAAGAGGACTGTGTAGAAAAGTAATATAAGGTATGAAAATGTAAAATAAAAAGTGTGGTTGAAATATTTGAATTGGTGTGTATTTTATTTAAAAACGGGTATTACTTTCCGAACGTTCGTCGTACATCATTCTTAAGAAAACAATTTCTAATTTCAATATCAGAAACTAAAACTGATTGAAATATTTTTTTGGTGTTCATTTTATTTGGCGCATGCACGAATGATGAAAAACCGCAAATCAAAACCATTTCGAAAGATATCTTAAGAACACTTTGATGAATATAAATCCAATGAAACGAAACCCCTTGGAAGGTAATATTCTGAATAGCGTGCCAAAAGACTCTTAGATTTATTTCTAGAAATCAGAAGCAGTTGGGTGTCACCTTTAAAACATACCGAAAAATCCTTGATGGGAACAATCAGTCCCTTTAATCTTCGAGGTAGAGGTATTGGTTTGTTATTGGTTGAGCGTTTGGCACAGAATGGCCGATGTCAGACCCTTATGCCATTAAAATTTAATAAATTAATCCATCTATTGTCCTTGTTTCCATTTTTTATCTTCATGGATGACATATGTTATTAAAAATGACCAAAGGTTGATCGCGTTATCATACGAAATTTACAAAATCTTGATGACGAGTTTCCCGTCATTGGCTAAATTGGTCAGATCTGTCTGAATAAAATGGAGGGTTAATATACTACATTGTGAATTTTGAGTGACTTAGATTTATTCCCATCCATAATTTTATCAGGAGTAATGAGGCGATATCTTAAAAAAATCCGTAATGTTCTTGATCAGTCATTACCCTCGTTCCATTCCAATGTCATTCACAATATCCTTTAATTTTTCAAAAATTCTAAACTTTAACAATAGACGTCTCAGTATTCTCAGGCCAAACAAATCCGTTGTTTATCCGGAACTTAGAAAGCTCGTTATTGATTATACATCTTCAATCAACGTCACGTCGAGGGGTTAAAAGATCGCAATTAATCGCAGCCTGGGCGAATTAACTCGGCAAGCAACCCAGCGACGATTCATGCCCAATCCCGCCGTTAAAGGAAAAGACGAAAGAGCATGTCCTACAACTCGTTAGGCGTTCGCAGAGAGGCTGTCCTCGTCCTTCTGAGTGCATCTCCGCGGGCAGGGATACCATTATGACCAGAGAAGTGACTGCCGCGGGTCTATTGACAATGACTTTGTCGTTAAAGCGTCGGGTGACATTCCGGATCGCAACGAACTGCCGCCTGCTCGGCGACCCACTCACTTTATTTGGTGTATGCATTGGATATTGCCTCGTGGGGAGAGCGTGTGTCGAACAAAGGTCACTTTTTGTATCTGTTCCATTTGGGCAGTTGGTATTTGAATGCGAGATGCGCTTCGGGGTGATGTGGTGTGTTTGTTTTGGTTGTGATACTTCAAGAAATAAAGTTTTTTTTTTCTCTCTCTCTCTCCCCGAAAGCCGACCAACCGGTCTGGTGGTTATAGCCTCTTGATCGGACGGTTCCTGGTTCGAATCCTGGTCACTGCATGAATGTTTGTAAGAGTATGGTGTGGCGGCTGATGTACCTTAAAAATATCGTGGTCGAAAGTCCTCACGTTGGGATTGGTGTGGAAGTTTGGAGAGTGGGGTGCCAGTTCAGGTGTTGCCTCGTCATCTGACCGTTGTTCAAAAAGACGTGGTGCTTTCCTCGGTTCTTTCCCTTAGGGAATTAATCCCGGACCGTCATCAATAGTGTGCAGTGTTGCTGTGGTGCGACGCTAATTTAAAAATTAGCGAATTACCCCGAAAGATTCCATCTGTTGTAGCCCAGTTGGAAAAATAACCGATTAGCAATCGGAGAGTCGAGAGCTCGAAATCCGATCCATCCAAAGACCGTCTTGTACGCGCTGATTGGTGCAATATGTCGTAGTCTCAAAAGTCCTCACGTTGGCGTTGTGTGGGAGTTTATAGAGTGGGGTGCCAGCGAAGGTGTGACTTCGTCATCACGCCGTGGTTCAAAATTAAGAGACGCTGTTCTTCGGATAATTGTCCTGGTAGTGCGATGTTAATTCAATTACCTACCTTTATTTTGAAAAGATCCTCAAGCAAAATGACAAAATTATACTAAAAGTTAAGGTAATTTTTACTAACGTCGTTCAAGGGCAACACAACGAGCTATACGCGACGATCCGAGAACAATCCTTTTAGAGAGAGATCCGATATGCTAAAATAATAATTTCGTAATTTTTAATCAGCGTCGTACTAAAGTAACAGAACGGGCTATTGACGACGGTCCAAGATCAATCTCTTAAAGGAAAGATCCGATGACAACACCACGTAATTTTGAACCACGGTCAGATGGCGAGGCAACACCTGAGCTGGCACCCCCCCCCCTCTCCAAACTTCCACACCATCCCAATGTGAGGACTTTCAGCCACGACAGGTGCACCCACCGCCTCTACACCATACGCTTACAAACTTCCATACACTAACCCGGATTTGAACCAGGAACCTTCCAGTCTAGAGGCTAACATCTTAACCACCATACCGGCTGGTCGGCCGATATACTAAAAGGAAAATCTATACATAGTTTATGGATGAGAACCTTTCGAGTGGAATAAACTTACTCCATTCCACCAAGAGCAGTTAACATTCCGTAAAAAACCTGCTTCGAGGCATGAAAGACTCACCACTCCAACAAGGAGGGCCTGCAATTTTCCCCATTACTCTAACTATGCACCATCCCTGTATTCAGAAACACGTTTTCCCCTTAACTACTTCGTCAAAGATGCAGCGGAACCTTCCCGGACCATTTATCACGCTCTCCGGACGTGTATGGATCACAGATTACTCCCCAGTCTAAGAACCAGAGCATTTCTCTCGGTGTGCTGAATTACTTATTTCATAGTGGCGTCAAAAGTCTCCGGTAAAAACGGATTTGCTTTGTCTTAATACTATCTCCAGCGCTGCTAATGAGCGATAAGCTTTCGATGCCGGTTTGAAAAATTGCACCTCCGCCGCTGCGGAATCATTATTCACTACGGTGTAACACTAATCCTCAACAGAATGCAATGTAAACAAAAGAGGAACCCGGAACCAGTCCTTGTCCCGGAGACTGGCTTTTGTGCTCCCGGAGATACTGTCACTGGAACACGCTGTCTCACATCCTGGGAGATTACATTCGAAACCATTTTTCAAAAACGTCACCAGTAGATAATGGTTCTCTAACGATTTCTTAAGTAACTAGTGAAGAAAAATCCGGAGAGTTTTATTTGCTTATTGGCCTCCAAACTACTCGAATTATCATAGGGATCAAGACGGAGGCGCGCAGTTTGTGTAATGCGATTGAATAAAAACGTTTCTCTCATTCGGATTTTAATACATATTCAGCGAGGTACGGACATCAAAACATCGTTATCGGTGAATTTTAAATATTTATGAGGCCATTTATAGAAGAATATTGACTTCGTGTGCTTTGATTTCATTCGAGACATGTTGTAGGAAGATCTCAGGGGATTTAACTCACTGTTATTTTAAGACTAATGAAATTCTTTTTAGTGCTGGTTGAATAAATTCGGTGATCAAATATATTTTAATGTGCATTCGTCGTATGCATTAAATGATATTTTTATGTCTGTCGAGTTCGGTTGTACGATTTTTGTTAAGTTTTATTAACGTTCTAAAGTGGAGATTTTAAATCGTTGGTGAAATCCCACACTTATTGTGTCACAAGAACGGCACAAGTGTGCTTTATGGGTTTTGAAACGGTTTTAATTTGTAACCAGTGAAAGATTTATGTCATTGCAACGGTTTAGTTTTGAACTTTTGACAAATGCGTGAACAAACAGTTTCCAGAATACTCTTATTTTTAGTACAAATATGAAAATTTTAAGTATTATTTATTTATTACGGAGTATCAGAAATAATTTTTTTCAAACAGGTTTTTAAAAAGTCTTTTTAAAGCAAATAAAAGGTTTGATAATTCCTATAGTTTTAAATTGTCGTAGTATGGTGTTTTGAGAGTAGGGTGCCAGCTCAGGTGTTGACCTCATCATCTTTCCGTAGTTCAAAATTACAAGGTGTTGTCCTAAGATCTTTCCCTTTGAAATTGATTACGGACAGTCGCCAATAGCCCGTTCTGTTGCTGAAGTTCGACGTTAATTCAACTATCTACCTACATATTATTTTTAAATATAAAATTGTTTTTTTTTGACGGACGTTTTTTTGACGGATAGTAATACATATTCTTGGAAGTGTAGTTTATACGTTCCTTTAAAGGAAAAAGGTTAAATTTTGCTGTTCTAATCGAGTTTCAAGAAACATGATTTTTGACATGTTCCTTATTCGACAATTTATTACTTGTGACACTTTACCACCAGTTTTAAAAGTGTCATTCAAGTTGATGAGAAATTAAACTCATTTAAAATCGAGCCCATCTCCGCTTATCACTATATATTTCTGTTATACGACGCGGCGAAAGAGTCTCAATAGTATTTGTTGTTGACAAGTACTACATAAATCGCGTCGCAATTCAGTTCACAAATCAAATATACTGATAGAAAAGACATTAATTTTTCCATATTCAAAACAAAGCCAATCCAAGAGTGGTTTCAAATTCCGTTTTTCTTTAAGTTGACCAACGTACTTAAAAGGATTCAAGATAAAATCCATCGAATTTGGTTACTCAAGTTGGGGACATGGTTAAGCTTGGCAATTACTAAAAATGGTTTAGATTTCAGGCTACTATTGAACCGTCATGGCGACAGTTTCTAAGAACGACCGGATCTCGATGGACGAAATATCCCATTAGAAAAAACTGACTAGATCTTGATCATTGTAAGATCGGCAATGTCTTAACAACGATATGCCATTAGCAAAGTTAGTCATATTTTGGTGGATAAAATACCTCATTGAAACCACTTTGAGGGTAATTAGTTGTAATCTTAAAAAGTCGATTTTAATTTATTCCAATCCATCAAACACAAGAATTAATGAAAATTGATTGACTACTCAATTTTTAGTAGTAACGTTTTCTTTCTTCGCAAAGAAATCAAGTTTTCTTAGCGTAGTACGTTCGAAATGTCTCCCTCATGGAAAGCAATGCGAACTCTATTAAATTTTGAATGGATTAAAATGGTGGTGTATCGACTCATGCTTCTAATTCAACAACTAGAGACCGAGAAAGATAGCGAATTGCTTGCGAGATCGGCTATTGGAAATGTAGCTTAAGACTAGGATGCTTGCTGAAGGCTTATTCCGATTAATTGGAACGATGTGATGACGGGTGAGCAGGCGTTAACGCGCTAATCCAATTATACCAGGATTGGTGGAAGATGATTGTTCAGCTGGAATCTGGTTAGGGAGTGACATAATTCATTAATAATTAATGGAAACGTGTTTTGCTGCTTTGTCCAATTTTATGCTGTCAAAGGTAAAAAAGAACATGGTCAAATCATGCATATAACTTACTCCTGAGCAAATGAGAAAATAAACATGTATCAAATATATTGAATTCATCTAAATCTAGATTTTGGCATTAATAAACCAGTAATGACTTATAGCAGAACTAGCATTATTGCTATGGACATTATAGTATTAAAGCGAACACATCTGTTCATCAATACTTTGGATGATGGTCAACTGCCCATGAGAGGCATGTTCTGTCAAGTTTAAATATAGACAATGGTAGTGTGTCTATGGCGATACGTGTTTCCTGTACGTATTCCTAACGTAAAATAATTTCGCTTTATTTTTATACTTTGATAATAATCCGGATGGACAAACAATAACTTGATTTGTCAATGTCAATTAAATCAATTGCCAAATGGTGCCAAAACGTTCATAAACTATATTTTAAGGTAATCCCGACATGTATCAGGGGACAGAATTCGAACAGCAGAAGTAAAATATTCGCAAACTGTGTTTTTTTTTTGTTTACACTGTACATTTCTCTTAGAAGAGGTTTTATGTAAGGGTATACATAGAGGGTGGAAGTGTTTCGATGGCCCCTTGAAAAAAACACCAGACATCAGTTTTAGGGTTAATTTTTGACAATGAGTTACATGGTAAAATTGCGTGATAAATTCTGACTACTACGTATAAAACAGAACAAATTGTTGAATTATGTCTATGAATATGAATGAAATGAGAAGGTGCTTCAGTATAAACAAACAAACATGCCGGTCTGCGAAAATTTAACCTCCTCAGTCCAAATGCTCTCTCGTCATCTGACAGCGGTTCAAAATTACGTGGTGTTGACCTCGGATCTTTTCTTCTTGGGATTGATCCCAGACCGTCGTCAATAGCCCGTTGTGTGGCTTCGGGTCGATGTTAATTAAAATACTTTCCTATACCAACCAAATGCTCTTGTATGATATAGATATTGGGGTTACCTTAAAATAAACGTTATCATCATTTTGGTGACGCTTGGCGGTTAATCTAATTAGTATTGAACAATCAATTATCATGCGTCAAATCGAATTTTATTCTTTGGAATTTTTATCAGTAAAATGCTGAAGTCGTATTTGAAATGCAAGTCAACAGACGTCACTTTCAGATTATACACAGGAAACTCAGAAGCACTACCAACTCCTGTATTTAGCTTGACAGAAAAGGTCTGTTAGAATAATTATATTCCAACCCAGTAATACACAGCGCAACCGACACGCATGTTTAACTTCCAAGTTAAATACGACTTTACACATGAACTTCTGAACCAGTGCTGCGACTTTGTAAAAATGCTACGTTGTCCTAGTCACTTAAGAGGTGATCGATGATCCTCAGACACTCAGATTGCCCTTTTCATCTTAGTCTTCCAAGCAAATGACGTTGAAGAATCGTGTTTTGTCGGGTGATTAATGCCTATTCAATTCGAAAGCGCTAAGCGTAGTTGAATTGAGGTTGTGTGTGTTGACGGATTCCGTATAAACCACCTCAAATTTTTCGAGAATAGCTCTGATCAGGGTTGTATATTACTCCGGTAGGTAGGTATCAATTAACGTTGAACTGGAGTTCCACAACGGGCTATTGACGACTGTCCGGGTTCAATCCTCTAAATGACGTTGAAGAATCGTGTTTTGTCGGGTGATTAATGCCTATTCAATTCGAAAGCGCTAAGCGTATAAAACTTTTTAATGAGAATGTAGTATAGCTTTGAAAAGTTTGTTTTAATCAGCTGCTTTTAAGAGTTTTGGCATTATCTTCGTATTACATTTTGTATAGTGACATGTCTTCAAAGAAGGAATCATCATTATAACTTGACATACTGATAATGAAATGTATGGTTTGAAATGTAATGCATATAAATCTATATATGACAGAAAAGGGGATTCATTTACTTTAGTCAATGGGATTAGAGTTCGTAAAACATTTAAGACTAGTGAAGTAATATAACTTTACACACACAATACAACCTTGTTTTTTTTATTCCACAGCTGTTTCATTTCTTTCTTTATTTCTTGATTTTGTCTGCCGTTATTAGTGCAGCAAATTAGCATTTATATTATTAGTGCAGCAAAAACAATGGCCATGGCCGTTGGTTTATCGGTAGCTAATCAGATGTAGAGTAATGCAGCGTCGAGAAGTAATGAAAAAATACATTCCTGTGTCGTAATAAGACAGTTTCAAGAATGTTTATAAAATTCGTTATTATTTATAATTTTTACCAACAACAGAATATATTCAATAAGAAAACATGATTTTTATACTGAATTCTAAATTTTCCATCTGGTGCAGTGCATTTCTGTGAAATATCAAAAGTAATTAGTCTTCGATGAAGATCGAAATGTTTATATACATCTATATTTTAAGATGATCTGCGATTCTTGTAACGATCAAAATCATTGGCGTTTACAGTGAAAGTATTGACCGACTGCAACTAATAAATCTGTGAATTATAAATATCAGAAATGAATTCAGTTTAAAGAATGATTATAGAGTTTTACTGTACCATTCAGAACTTTCACAGACAGCAGAATGTATGAAATGGTATGGACATACTCATTTGATCCCACCCCTGTCTCTGGACTATTTGGTTTAATCAAAGAGCAGTCCAAAAAAGTTATGAAGTGAAAAAATATGGTTTAAAAGCATTATCTATAGTATTTGCAATTCTATTGTCAGGAAGCTTACAGCACTTCTTGAGGTTGTATCCAGTCATTTTGTCCAATTTGCAAAGGGACAGATAGCTGATCTCGATACTCCGATACGGTGTAAGTGTCTTTCTAGGTAGTCACGCCCTGTAAGAAGTTGAAAGCAAGCGACTTCTTAAGCTCTGGATAACGAACCTGTAAAACGGGCCTTATTCCTCAATTAAACATTCCAGTTCTTTATGTAGATATCTCTTTGTAGATTAAGAGTCTATCTGTCTTTATAGACGAGCATTTCATTGTTTCATGTCATATAGAGGTAAAGAAGGTTTAAGTTTGGGCAACTGTTTTCCAGTATTAACCAATTGATCTGCCTTTTTATTGCAGTATATACCACTGTGACATGGAATTCACTGTAAGTCATCTTCTTTCTTAACCTTCTCAAGGTAACTTAATTTTCTTTACATCAATACACAACATTATATTAATTTTGACTAGTAATTAACTAGTAATTTGGTAAGAGCTATATTTAATACTAAGCGCAAGTACTTTTCCTTGAATCCTTAAAAGTAATTAGAATGTATTGGAGATATATTTTTATGCACCTACATTTTAGATTACCTGTGTTTCTTGTACAGTGCGGTTCTGACAAGAAGGCAGTTGACCATAGGTTCGGGATTTTTTGAAAGGTAAAAAACTCGTTAAGAGACGGTTGCCCTACATAAAAACATTGATCGGAATAGTTGTGGACGGTCTTACCCTTAACTCGTTAACACTGATGTCGCTTTCAGTACCGAAAGATATAAACCTGGAGTCAGAGTCCACGCTGGAGATTACAGTTATGGACGTGCTTTGTTCCAACATATCACCTAATTTGAAGAACCGACTCGTTGAAAATCACATGACTTAACTGCCGACTTGAAAAAAGCCAGATATACACATCCATACATCAATTTTCTAATGAAATAGACAGAGCATATGGGCTGAGTCGATTTGGAAGAGTTAAACACGCTGGATTACGAATCGGTTTAGCTGACTAGCTACCGATTTTTGATCAGAATGCGTAAACACTTTAACCAATCAATAATTTAGGAGTCATGCTTTTGTTCACAACCACGTGACAGATCTTCAAACCGTGCCACCGGAAGGAACATCAAGAAACTACGTACACCTGTCTATTTCATTAGAAGATTGATGTCTTTATATTATAGACATCTACAATCACAAATATTGATGTCTAAAACTAATTCATATATTGCAAAGTGTTACCATGTTAGAAAGATGCATACATACAAGGGATATCGTGAAACTACGTACATAGGCTCTGTCTATTTCATTAGAAGATTGATGTCTTCATATTATAGACGTCTACAATCACAAATATTGATGTCTAAAAGCAATTCATGTATTGCAGAGTGTTACCATGTTAGAAAGAAGCATTTAAGAAAATGATTATAAAGTTTTATTACCACATTTAGAATTCTTACAAACAAAGAGATAGATAAAATGATATGTTTTATTTAACACGCTAAATTTTTCATCTAGTGCAGTATATTTACTACAATTCTCAAAGGTAATTAAACTTTATTGAAAATTAAAATACTTTACATTTTACCTCTATAAGTGGTCTGGACAAGATATTTCGATCATCAAGATCAGACCATTTTCAAAATGACTCCTCCTCAGAATGTTGCTAATTTTTTTATGTCAATATCAAGATCTGGTTTTGTTATTATTAGGATCATACTTTTTCTTATGATGATATATCTCGTCTAACAAGATATAGTCAGTTTTGCTAATGATTAGATACCCTATGGAGACAACCACCTAGATGGTTAAGATACTGTCGATTTTCTTATGATGATGAGATCACAATCTGCTCAATTTACACTTTTTCTTCGTTGAGACAACCAACAAGACGACTAAGATGACCTTGCGATATTATTGTATCCCTCACGAATATTGACTTCTAAGGCAACTTCAGATAAAAACTGATCCCCAAGCTTATTTAGTGCGAATTATTATTATATCTCCCGTGTTCCTTTTTATAATTCAATTTTCCCTATTTCTGCTCGAATTCGCAAGTTATTCCTTGGTACACACACACACACACTTTCTTCGGAAAAAAAGATACTATAACTCTTTTTAAATGCCGTGCACTCGGAAGATTACGGTCCGTAATCTACGGGAAAATGAAATTAAGAATTCATGAAATTTTCCGAGTCTTAGGAGAATACATGAACGAAGGTAGAGGTTTAATAATATTATCTTTTATCATGTACTTCTTTATAATCTCTCGGATTTATAATTCTATTTCTGAGAAGAATGAATATTTTGTCCTCTTGCTTAGGAAATTCGTGAAAGTATATTTTTCAAACACCTCAAATGTATCCTTTGTAGAAACACTGAAATTCAATTCTTTAAATGGTTATTCGAATGAAGAGAATGCGAATTGAATGATTTTTTTCAATTAAATACTTTATAATATGACTGAGAATATATATATATATATATATATATATATATATATATATATATATATATATATATGTATATATATATATATATATATATATATATATATATATATATATATAAATATAAATAAATAAATATATATATATGTATATATATATAAATAAATAAATAAATATATATATATATGTATATATATATAAATAAATAAATAAATATAAATATAAATAAATAAATATATATATATATATGTATATATATATAAATAAATATATATAAATAAATAAATAAATATATATATATATATATATATATATATATATATATATATATATATATATATATATATATATATATATATATATATATATATATATATATATATATATATATATATATATATATATATATATATATATGTGTGTGTGTGTGTTTTAAGTTTTCTTAAAGTTACAGTGAAATCATTGTATTTATATGCACTCAGAAAACTAGTTATATTTTTATTCTTAAGTTTCGAAAGTAAATACAGAATTTGATAATTTAATCAATATTTAAACTGGAAAAATTCTTATTCTTAAGTTAGTAACTTAAAAGATACCGTACTTATTATGTTTCCAAACTTATTTATAACCTTTCAAATGGTTTCGAAGAGATATATCACAACTCAAGGATGGACCGATTTTGGTAAAAACGAAATAATATCTCATCAAGAAGATGTTGCTGGTTTTTTTTTTATGGTGACGAGATCACTATCTGGTCAGTTTTCTTTGAATGACGAGATATTTCGTCCATCACTAAATGCTAATGCACGTCGAGATAACCACTACATGGGCTAATAACATGTTTATTAAATATTTTGATGCTCGGAACATTGCGTCCCAACGAGCTAACTGAGAATGCTCAACTTGCATTTCAGCTTCTCCAACTCTGAATGGTTATATCTTCTGATCGTTATCTCGACGGTATATCTCGTGATTAGAAGAAAACTGATCAGATGTAGATCTCGTCATCATGCAAAAAACATAAGAATCGTGATGACGAGATATCTCGACATTACCAAAATTGGTCAGACCTTGAGGAATGATATATCTCGTTTCTTAAGATTGGTTCATGTGATGTAAAAGATACGGATATTAACCCATTAACGACCGTACTACTTTTCGCTTGAAGGAAATGAACAAAATTCATTTTAGACGAATTAGAGTCTAATAAAGACAAAAAAAAGTAACTTGAAAAAAAAACCATTTATTTTTATCAAAGATACAAAATGTTGCAAAAACGCAACGTCAGTCAAAAACGACTATTTTTGGGAAAGATGAAAATCTTTAAAGCACTTGCTATGTAACGGTATATTTCACTTTTTACATACAGTTATTGTTTGGCTACTACAGGTTTTGCATCTTTTTCTTTTGTTTGTTGGATATTTATCGATAATATGACTTGTGGGACCCTCGGCCATCATCATTTCTTTCCCTTTTCTTGCACTCTATACATTGCAACGAAATTATCAAGCGGGTCCACTCCACCCATATGTTTGTTGTAATCCCCGATGAGTTTAGGTTGCTTTACAGAGGGATGGTATCAGACCATTTAAACATAGGAACTTGAACAAAAATCCAGACAGAGGAATGCTAGATAGTTTATTCACTTAGAACACTTTAGAAAATAGATTAAACTGTTTTTGTTTTTTGTGATAAATTCAGAAACACCCAGACCAAAATAGGAAGACAGACAGACGGATTGACAGTGTGACCTTCATCCAATAAGTTACTGTGACTCCAAATATACAAAGTTTCATGAAAATATATTCAGCCATTTAGACGTAATATTGGCACACACATGCAGGCAGACAGACACAAAACAATTTACTTGAGATTAAAATGGCTCAAACGGATAATTAACTTGTAATGGGACGAAAATATTCAAAGTGCAAGCATTCCGTTTTCATTTATATTGATAGGAACGAGATTACTAGACTATATGACAACATATGAACTAAAACAAAGATGTGGAATTCATGCAACATCAGACATTCATTTGTTGCTTACGAGCCTACAACCAACATAAATCCTTCACCTTAGGGAAATAAAACCACAAAGCAAATTTAATTGGTATAGGATCAAATAAATAAGTTAGTTCGAAACAAAGTAATTTTCTTATAACATGATGCAATTCTCTTCGATACATTTCGAATGCAAATTACGGTGAAATTTTATAGGATTATGTTAAAAGAGAAATCAACGTAAGAGTCTGAATGGAGTTAAAAAAACAAGAAACTGCCCATTATCCGATACTGTCTACTCCCTCGATTTGCATCCTCCATCAAACTGAATTTACCTCTATTCCAGATTGAAATAAAATTTCTCTACCAGCTGTTTCTCTTTCTGTTATACATCCTTTAGGATTATTCTGTCTAAGATACCTGAAAATCCTTTGAATTTAGAAGTAAGCTTTAAATGTCTTCAGGGATCTTTCATCTCGAAGTAAACCGTAATACTATTCTGGTGTCTTTTATTATATCAGCTTAGAATTAGTATTTCCCGATGTTTGAAATTCCTTTCCCATTGGTATTAGAATTGAAGGGCTCCCGGCAACACAGTGATAACGCACAGAAATAGGTTCCGTAATGAAACAAAATTGAAATAAAAATTATCAAGAGGATCAAAATAATTTACGATTGTTTGAATAAGTCCTTAATATTCGAAAGTTAAAGATATCATGACCTCTTGAATAAAGAATGAAACAGTTTAATTTTCAATACTCCTGATGGTGGTCTTGACGAACGAGTTATCTCGTCATTATAAAAAATTAAAAACATCTTGATTGACAATGTTTCTTTAATAGACGAAAACTGACGAGAAAATTTTGCATTCTACTGCTTCGTCATTTGAACCAATCAGACGATGAATCTAAAACCTTTCACAAAAGAAGCTGTATTCTTTAGCCCTTTATTACACAAAAATTTATATACATTTATTTACAGATACATTTTAAAACCGTCCTTTAAATTACTGTATATCACGTGACAAGATGGTACATGGTAAACAGTAATTCCATTCGTATTAAAACTGATTTTTACATACGCTTTCTCTCCTGATCTGTTGAATAGATATGAAGGTAATTAAACCAATAAATTACGATGATTTTGTAAAGCATATTTCACTAAAATTATGAAATGTGAATAGAAAGAGTGACTAAAATGAATCAAAGGCCTTCGACTAACGGTAAACTATAAATTAATACAATTTATCCATACAGGTCCTTTCAAATAAATAAATCAGTTTAAAACCGATTTAGGATAGAAACGAGAGAATTGAAAAGAGTTAAAGTACAGTGAAAGAGATATGACTTAATTAAAACTGACATTTCAGAAAGTATAAGTCAAATCATTCCCTGGTTTATTAAAACGGAACGCCCTTCCTTAATTTGAAGGTAATTTTTAAAAAGTAATAATTCAGTTGGTGGATGTACTCGCATAAGTGGTCCTAAATAGATGTTAAGTGAAGTGTAATATATATTTTTAATGCTATCGTCAGTAAAACTGCCTGCTTCTGAAATTTCAACTGGAATTCAGTGTTCGTTTGGGAATATAAAATTGCAAATTTTGCTCTTTGAAACAAATTGTATGTGTCATAATTTGAACACTACTAAAAATGTAGACGGTCGTATGAGCTGATAGTTTGCAGATCCACCCTAATCTACTAATTTGAATATAAATGCTACTTCTAGTGAGGGGGAAAATATTGCATCTTGAGGATTTGCAATAAATATCAGAAATATTTTTCTGTCTGACGAAATATTAGATAATTAAAAAATAATTGAGGTTAAGTCTAATTAGTTTCGAAGTTCATTGCAGCTAGCTTATTATTTTACGTCGTACCATGAAACCTGTGCTTAAGAGAACCTTATTGAAATTCAATTTCTGAGTTTTTCATTATAAATATTTTTTTAGAAATGATATAGCGTGGAAGCGAATTTATTCAAAAACTAATAGCAATAATTTTCTATTGAATTAAGCATTAGAGAAAATGTTTTAATCAAATAAAACACAAAATTTAATTTGGTTATTCTTTAAATGTCACTGAAATTCTAAAAATTATTACTCGTACTTAATGCAGCTTCTAGTTGAGTTATTAACCCAAGACCAACCATAACGCATGTAACTAGAAAGTAATACACTATTTAAGGGCACCGGGAAGTCATCAAAGGCCAGAAATCATGAAAATGTGACCAATATTCGAATGCTTATAAAATTTAAGCTATTATAAGTATCAATATAAATTTTTGCACACATGTTTATAATGCATTTTAAAATACTAATTAAAGCTAAAAAAAAATTTTAAAAGTCAAAATATTTTGTAGAGAGCATTTATATAGAACTCGGTGAAAAATACAGTGAATTCACTTTGGGTTCTCTCTGTAAAACAACTTT
The DNA here is from genome assembly GCA_947359465.1 of Metellina segmentata. NCBI lineage: Eukaryota > Metazoa > Arthropoda > Arachnida > Araneae > Tetragnathidae > Metellina > Metellina segmentata. The sequence goes on along the minus strand of OX375874.1, from coordinate 37,436,848 downwards.
AATATATATTGAGTATTAACTTTGTTCCCTATCACTAGAAATGTTTCTTGAATTCATTAAAATATTATTTGTTGAAAATAATCAGGTAAAAAAATTTTTAGACACAATTTAAATCAGCTCATGAAATTGTTGTGATTTTATACCTACTGATTACCTTTAAAAAAATTAGGTTCCTATTTCCTCAATAGTTTATATTTTAACATAGTTGCCTAATAGAAATACATGTGTATGCAAAATTTTAGACTGATAGCTTTAATAGTTTTTTCACAGAGCGCACGTGAAGATGAAAATTTGTCATTTTGAGAAAACGACAAAAAAGCATCTCCTTACCTTATCGATAAGAACTTTCCAAAGCTTAAGTAAACAAAATTCGCGGTTAAATATAATAACAATCGCAGTTAAACTTATTGCCAATCGATTAAAATGTATATTTATACAAAAGTATACTAAAAATATAAAATATTATAATAAATATATAATCCATCGTCGGCGAAACCAAAAAGTATAATTTCAAAATTAAATTTTAGTAACTTAAAATGCATTTTACATAATAAGTGATACATCAATCGATTCGTATTGGTGCCCTCTATTAAATGCAATTGAAATAAAAAATTCGATTTTTTGAAGAATTGTGTTTTCTCAGTGCCCGCGTAAATAATTTTTAAACATTAAACTTTTTTAGAAGCAATCTACACACAAAGAAATGGGCTCTAAGGCTGTGTTTTTTACCATTTAACTTTGTTCTAAAAATAAATTGAATAGGTTTGAGAAGGGAATGAAGACCAAAAAATGGCAAAATAACTTTTGAACTCTAAAGTATCTCTAAGCTTCGTTCTACGTGAGTGGTAATAAGGAAACAAAAACCAGTCGCTATAGGCATATACAGCATCTTGAATTGAGCGTAAGGTTTAAGACTCACTCTACCACATGCACAGTTTTATTCAATTTCTCAAAAAACTTGATTTTTGGACTTATTTTCTTAAACCTGACGATTGAATTACAGATGCAGCATTTAAAGAACAAGCGAACAAAACTGAGTAACGTAGATAGTGTTTGGAAGTATGAGGAAAATACCATACCCAGATTTTATAGTGCTGAGTTAAAATACAAAATTCCAGATTATCACAATTTTGCAATGTACTAGAAATATTGCCAAGATTCCTTATTAATTTTGGGGCTCATCATTACTCAGTGAGTTTGACTATCGCTGCAGCAACCTGTTAATTGTAAACAGAGCAGGTTCGATTCATTCCTGGGTGCATTTCTCTCCTTGGTCAGATAGGTAATTTATTAAATTCGCGCTGGAGGAACACAGCGGGTTGGCTATTCTCTTCTGTGTTCGTGAAGTTTTCTTTGTGCGTACTTGCAAAGCCCTAAAGGCATTGTACTTTTATCAAAATAGAGCAATATATACGCTTTTACAATTTCATTTTACGCTGCCGGAACTCAAGTGTTTTTATGAAGATTGAAATTTAACCCTCAGATAGGTTCACATGCATAATTCCACTTTACAACATGCTATTTTTACTGTATGACTTCTAAACAGTTTTGACCTTCGTAACCAATAGTCTTTCCAAGGCAGTCTTTTCTAAGGAAAATATCATCAGAATCTTTCCAGGGTATTATATTGGAAGGAAAGGATCCGTAGCCTCTTTTTAAATGTTTCTACTATTATGAAAGATAAATAAAATCTTTCCATAGGATTCTATTCCAAGCAAATAAACAATAGAATCGTTCCAAAGCATTCTTTTCTAAGAAAAGAAGCAATAGAATATTTCTAATAAAAGGTGGAACTTAATATTTCCGAAACAATCTGTTCTAAGGAGAGGAGCAATAACACCGTCCCAACGGATTCTATTCTAAGCAAAGAAAAAACTTCCTTCCAAAGGATTTTATTCTAGTGAAAGGATAAACATCTTCCAGAGGTTTCTATTCTAAGGAAAGGAGCAATAGATTACTTCCAGATTATTTTTTTCTAACTAAAGGAACAATAGGACTTGTCGTCCAATAAATTCTATTCCAAGGAAAGAACTCATATAATCTGGCCAACGAATTCTATTCTAAGGAAAGGACCAATATAAGAAATAACCGATTTTTTTGGTTTAATTACCTTCATATCTATTCAACAGATCAAGACAGAAAGCGTATGGAAAAATCAGTTTTAATACGAATAGAGTTACTGTTTACCATGTACCTTCTTGTCACGTGATGCATAGTAATTTAAATGACGGTTTTAAAATATATATTATCTACAGTGAATTAAATTATCGTTAATTACCGATCGTTCAACCAATAGGTGTCGTTATTTAGTCATTAAGTGTGTTGTCGGGTGTGAAAACAAATCTGCTCTACTCAGAATCCTCACGACACTCGCAAAGCTATAAATCAGTAGAACCTTAATCCAAATTCGCTGTAGGCATATGAACTACACCACCAACAAGGACCAAACTAACCACCTGTCAATTACTCGCTCAACCTATCAGGGAAGAGTGTATCGGATCTCAGATTGACATCTTCTTAATGGGACTCACTTATACCAGAACACTCTCGAACACTATTTGGAATTCAGTTAATTGGGACCCCCTCGACCGAGTCTCGGCAATTTCAGATCCAGATTGTATCACGTATCTATCCATCCCCTATCCAGTCCAATGATTCGATGTGCTTTTCCAACAGTGCTCCCTACGCCAAATTGGATAGGCCATTCGGGATCGCTAGGGATATTTAATAGCGTTAAACAATCTAAATAGGAGACACCTCACACGTATGATGCATCGGTCTCGAGTAGCAATGTTAAGGTTACGGGTGGTGAAATTTTATGAGTTTATACGGCGACTGTGCCCTGCACTCCTGCTGTAATGGGTTTATGCAAATGAAGTGGGAAACACGTGTTGTGCGGGCCATTACATCCGTATTAACGGTGACCAGGTTGTTGGGTATAAATCACGGCTTAGGTAGGAAACGAATGGTAAATGACTTGTTGACTAATAAATCTTGTTAATATAATCAGCCGGGAGTGCTACTGGAGTGGTTTAGGGGATTGGATGGAACTGTAATTAAATACCGTGACGCCTTCTTAAGTGTGTGTGTCTAGATCCTCCATTTCGCTGGAAGGTACTGGTATAACTAAAATTACACGCGTCGTAAAGATGTTACACTGTAAAAATGTGTCTCTAATGAATATTTATTGTGTGGTTCTGAATTGGATTCATTTGAGCCGATGAAAGTTTGAGTGCTGCATTGAATTCAAGCGAACATGAGTAAATATTTAGTTTTATACATCGGATTAATGTGGACGTGCTTAGTCCCGGTGCACACATCCGGGTTTTCGACGTGCGGCGCAGCTGCGGTACCGAAGCCCAACTATACACATATGACCTTGAAATGACGCAAGTACTCATTTTGTGCCATTTGCGATACATATTCTATCGACGAAAACGTATTTATTTCGCACACTTGGTGTAAAAAAAGTATATTTTGAAACAAAATAGACGTTATTGGATACAAACATTTATTAATTATTATTTATATTCCATTTATTTATGAAAACAAGGAACTCTAGAACAGAGAAGCGTGTGCGGCGAGCTGCGGCACCGTGGGGAACTGCGGTACAAATTGCACGGAAGTTGAACGTGCGTCGCCGCACCGGATCCGGAGGCATATGGGATCTACTCCATTGAATCTAATGTATCTCAGTTCGTACTTGCGTCGACGCACGTTGAAAAACCGGATGTGTGCACCGGGCCTTATGATCCACATATGGCACTGAGATCGAGGGAATGAAAAATCTGGGAGTGGGTTTTTATATTGCGAAGTGCAGTCTCTTTTTCAAAAAGAAAAATATTATTATTATTATAATATTTTTTATAATTTGTGGAGGCAACGGTGCAATGCTGATATGCAGAATACACCGATCTTTTAACAAAATTGACGGAATATGATTGATCTTATTTACAAATGAATCCTCTTTTCGTACGTAAGAGAATGTATGTGGCGCAGCTATGTGCTCTTGCGTACATTGAGAATCATTACCTTGAAAGGTGCATAATGCGAATCACAGATGTTCCATCTGTGATTCGCAATATGCCTGTTCAGTTCAGTCTGCTTTTAACTCGCGGGACTCTGCCAAGTATTTCATTCGGAGGTCGGACACTTCTCCGTATGTTCGCCCTTAAACATATAATGGCATTTTTATTTACGCTATCCTTCTAATGAAATAGACGGAGCATGTGGGCAGTCTCAGCCATGATATCAGAAGTGTAGGTCACTTGGGCTTGGGTCGATAACTTATCACAAAATAGTGATTTTTATCACGATCGTCAATTAGTACTAAATTATATTCAGAAATCAGGAAACCTCTTGAGGGATTAAAGAAATCTAATTCATACTTGCGTGATGAGATCTATGTGATTTTAAAAATGGTTACTGCTAAGTTAAAAATTGTGACTTTACAAAACTTCGTGTTTCCTTCCACCTCCAATCACATCTGCGGAATAAGTTGATGCACACAAAGTGTAAATCCTTCTTTACTGAATTAGAGTTACATAAGTTGCCCATCGTTGGATAACTAGGCGTCTTAAAATTTTAAAGATGTACAGTTTTATTTGTGCAAGATGAGTTGTTGTTTCTTATGCCTAGACTGGAAGACCAGAGGAGTGCCAGGCCCGTCGAAGACGGCAAGAGGCGAGGGGGTTGCGCCTTCCATGTTATTGAGCCCCATTGGGAGGAAGTCCGTCTTTGCTCGACATACATGGCACATCCGTTCTACAGGATGGTCCCTTTCATACATTCATTCACTCACACATATCGTAATTTAGATCCCAATCAGAGGCCAATAACCCCCTGATCAGGTACCCCAGAGGTATTGATTTGGTATGGGAACATGGGGGACTTTGTGACCACGACCTATTTAACGTGCCCCAGTCACCATTAGTGAACACGACGGTCTTTAGCCAGGTCTAAGCGCCGGTCTCGCAATCATCAGAATTACAGGCACCGTCGAGGACAGAACCCACAACCCTTCTGATGCGAGCCCGACGCTCTACTGACTGAACTGCCGCGGCTCGCAAGATGAGTACTTTGGATACATAGTTTTATTTAACATGAATGATACGAACTGGCACTAGCACGTTAATTCCTACAAACAGCAAACAATTAAATCTATGTATCGATTTAATTGATGCTTTCAAATCTGATATTGGTTACATTTTACGTTTTCCATCTTAAGTGACATTGATTTTACACATATTTCGATGTAATTATTTCAGAAAATAAATTCAAAACGTAAAAGGAAATTAACATACACTTGAAATTAACTCTTCTTCCTACACAAACTATATAAAAACACCATTAACCCTGAAAGATCGACGAAATATTTTGTCCAGATACGGTCGATTTTTCAAGGACGAGAAATCTCGTAGAAGCAAAATTTCCCTACTACTCAAGGGAAAGAAGATACAATTAGAACAAAAAACTCTTCTTTGCCCAGAATTGGTGACAAATTATTACACGTTTTTGCTCCATCGGGGGGATACGGTCGATTTTTCAAGGACGAGAAATCTCGTAAAAGCAAAATTTCCCTACTACTCAAGGGAAAGAAGATACAATCAGAAGAAAAAAAACTCTTCTTTGCCCAGAATTGGTGACAAATTATTACACGTTTTTGCTCCATCGGGGGGATACGGTCGATTTTTCAAGGACGAGAAATCTCGTAAAAGCAAAATTTCCCTACTACTCAAGGGAAAGAAGATACAATCAGAAGAAAAAAAACTCTTCTTTGCCCAGAATTGGTGACAAATTATTACACGTTTTTGCTCCATCGGGGGGATACGGTCGATTTTTCAAGGACGAGAAATCTCGTAAAAGCAAAATTTTCCTACTACTCAAGGGAAAGAAGATACAATCAGAAGAAAAAAAAAACTATTTTTTGCCCAGAATTGGTGACAAATTATTACTCGTTTTTGCTCCATCGGGGGGATACGGTCGATTTTTCAAGGACGAGAAATCACGTAAAAGCAAAATTTCCCTACTACTCAAGGGAAAGAAGATACAATCAGAAGAAAAAAAACTCTTCTTGACCCAGAATTGGTGACAAATTATTCCACGTTTTTGCTCCATCGGGGGGATACGGTCGATTTTTCAAGGACGAGAAATCTCGTAGAAGCAAAATTTCACTACTACTCAAGGGAAAGAAGATACAATCAGAAGAAAAAAAACTCTTCTTGGCCCAGAATTGGTGACAAATTATTACACGTTTTTGCTCCATCGGGGGGATACGGTCGATTTTTCAAGGACGAGAAATCCCGTAGAAGCAAAATTTCCCTACTACTCAAGGGAAAGAAGATACAATCAGAAGAAAAAAACTCTTCTTTGCCCAGAATTGGTGACACATTATTACACGTTTTTGCTCCATCGGGGGGATACGGTCGATTTTTCAAGGACGAGAAATCTCGTAGAAGCAAAATTTCCCTACTACTCAAGGGAAAGAAGATAAGGGAAAGAAGATACAATTAGAAGAAAAAAACTCTTTGCCCAGAATTGGTGACAAATTATTACACGTTTTTGCTCCATCGGGGGGATACGGTCGATTTTTCAAGGACGAGAAATCTCGTAAAAGCAAAATTTTCCTACTACTCAAGGGAAAGAAGATACAATCAGAAGAAAAAAACTCTTCTTTGCCCAGAATTGGTGACAAATTATTACTTGTTTTTGCTCCATCGGGGGGATACGGTCGATTTTTCAAGGACGAGAAATCTCGTAGAAGCAAAATTTCCCTACTACTCAAGGGAAAGAAGATACAATTAGAAGAAAAAACTCTTCTTTGCCCAGAATTGGTGACAAATTATTACACGTTTTTGCTCCATGGGGGGGGGGAAATAGATGGCAGTTTTCTACGCAAAGATAAACCGTCAGGAGATTAAATTAATTGCATTTAATAAGTAATATAGCTTGCTAACACATCCGGTGCTTTTTCCCTCCATGACTTAAACCATTTTAATAATATGTTGATTCAGCAATTGGGATAAGAGGCAACAAATTTAATTAACTCAAGTATTCTCTCGATTGGTTGTGCGTAGTAACTCCTTTATCAGTGCTTCCGCGTGCTCGCAGTTGTGTGAATGGTGTGGCTCGGAGGACGCCTGAATATGCGAATGCGATTACGCGGAGCTTTTGTGATGGAATAATTTTGTCACTGTGACGAACATAAACTGTGCCTGATTAGTTTCCGAGTGAATGGAAGTTAGCGGTTGCATTAACAGTTAACTTGAGTGATGTAATATAAAATAACAATGGTGTGGGGGCGCATATTTCTCTACATTGTGTACTCTATGATTAGTGGAATATTTTTGCGCGGAATCTATCTTCTGGTGTGTTCTGATTAAAAACAAGTCAAGTCACAGGCAAGACATAACTTCAAAAGTACTTAAGAGTCGGGGTAGCCCGGTTGGAAGATTAGCCGGTACAGCTACACTCTACGTTTATAAATGATGGCAACGGCTTGGCGATTTTTTTTTTTTGCACTTCAAGTAGCGAGTTATGATAAATTAAGGCAACCCATCTTTCGTTACGGTTGCTGTGGTTTTCATAGCAACCTCGGCAAACGGAAAATTTCAATTTTCATTTTGAATATTCTAGAAAGTTCTTCCAAAATCCGTTAAAGTCGTTTGATTTCATTGATTCGTTTGAAATTTTTTCTTTCCTCCCATTGGTTATTTTGTTTTTAAAATATCCTTTGATTGCATTGGTCCTTTTAAATCGTTTTCTGTGATACTATTGGTCCATTTATATGTATTTTGATAGTTGTGGAATTTTAATTTTATTTCTATAGTTTTTTTTTTTTCACGAATGGATTATATATATATAAGAGTTTCGTTTTTTTGACCATTTTCGTTTTCCTTATGTTTTTACGAAAGAATTCTGATGTTATCAGGTTGTATTATTTCTTGCTTTTTTTCTTTTATAAATCTTTTTCTTTTTAAACATGCCCAACTGTATTTAGTGTAATTGATAAGTTTCAGGGTATTCCTACCCAACATTTGTAGCTTAGTTTCTCTGCTGGTTCACTAATGTTTTTTAATATGTGCTTAAGCTTACTACTTTTTGTGAAAGTTTTTTAAAATTATACTTTTTAAAACGTTCTGAAATGTGTTTAAAAAGTGTGTTGCAAAAAGAAAAAAGTTTGTGACTGAAAAAAAGTTAGGAAATATTCTTTCCTTGGCGACTTTAGAAGTTCGCCAAAAAAATCGCCAAGGCAGTTGCCATCGCTCATAAACGTAGAGTGTAGCTGTTCCAATTAGCCTATTAGAGCAAAATTGAAAAGATCGTGATGGGCAAGATAGCTCGTCAAAACCGCTTGGAGTGTAAAAAACTGACCAATAAGTCGCAAATTGGAGAGAATATCACACATATAGCTCTTGACGTGGCGTGAAAATTTGGGGAGTGGGGTACCAGCTCAGTTGTGACCTTGTGGTGACAATCACTACGCAAATTTCAAGCAGGTTCTCCCGCTGCTGTCATTTGACAGCTCTGCGTGAAATCAAGTTTAAAGTCGCACATGCGCGTGTGTTTCTCTTTTACTCACCCATTCGAAATTGAAATTTCTTTTAGAGATAGCTTTTATCAAAGAGACTGACTGTCAGATTTTTAAATCTTATTATTTTTAACATTGTTATATAAATTTAGATTTGAATAAATTGTGTGTTTTCCTGTTCTTGGTGAGTATTACTTGTACATATTCTGACAGGTTGGAATAGCATTAAGTAATTGATTGCTGATAGCTAGCATTAGATTTAGGGTCATTCCAAAAACCAGATCTGGAAACATCAAAGGTGGTCAACTGAACGTGGTTCAAAATTACGAGTAGTCTTTGGTTCATTCCCTTCAGGATTGATCTCGCTTCTTTAGTCCGACGTAAATTAAAATACCTACCTACATACACAAATTAAGCTCAGAAAATTAATGGTAAGTTCTGTTCTTTGTAACCATTTGTCGAAACCCATATAAACTTATTATTTAATACACTTTAAACATATATATATATATATATATACTAACGAGCCAAAACATTACGACCATCCCCACATTTTTCAATGAACTTGTCTGGATGACATGGAGGGCATGTGGCTAATTGAAAATAATATTTATCTGTTGCTAGAGAAGGTAAGTAATCATTTTTGCACTTACTTTGGCGAGTGATGGGAAAGGCTGCTGTTCTAAGTGAATTTGATAGAAGGCAGATCGTAATGGCTCCAAGACTAGAAACGAGTATCACCTGAACTGCACGACTGGTAGGTTGTTCACGATCTGCCTTGAGAGTATTCATGTAAAGTGGTTAAATGACGGTGACACCAGCAGTAGACGCCAAGGTGTTGGTCGTCCATGCGCCATCAAAAAAAAAACACGTCGGAGACTGTCCCGCTTGATAAAGCAAAATCGGCGCGAGACAATGGCTCAGCTGTCAGCCCAATACGATGCAGGTCCAAGCGCAAGAGTTTCGGAACACACAGTTCAGCGGACACTGGTGGATATGGGACTGTGCAGCAGACATCCCACTCATATGCCTCTATTGATCAAACGTCGTCGTCAACTACGCCTATAGTGGGCCCGGGAATATCGATATTGGACCATGTATGAGTGGAAGACAGTTGCTTTGTCAGATGAATCCAGATTTTTCATTCATCAGGTCGATGGTCGTGTCAGAGTACGTGGTCTGCCTGCCTAACAGGTACTCCCCTCTTGTACAGCATGTCATACACAGGCTGGTGGTGGCGGTATTATGCTTTGCTTTCCCATCGTCGACTCTGGGACCCGTAGTTGTGGTAGAACAGACCATGAACGCTCCGAACTATCTGAACATCATTGCAGATTAGTTACACCCTTACATGACGTCTGTCTTCCCAACTGGGAATGGAATCTTCCAGCAGGACAAAGCCCCATGTCATAAGGTTCGGATTGTGTTGCAGTGGTTCGAGGAGCACACTGATGAATTCCACTTAATGTCCTGGCCACGTAACTCGCCATAATAGAGCAGAGCACATTTGGGGTGTCATGGAGCGAAAGCTCAGAGCTCAAACAAAACCATGTCCAAACGTCTCGACTTTGCATGACCGCTGCTTAGACATTGGTACAACCTGTCTCCAGTCATGTACCAAGAACTTGTGGCTTGTATGCCCAGGGGATTTGCAGCTGTGCCACAGCATATGGTCATTATATATATATATAGATATATACATCCGCTCGGTGACATACAAATAACCTCAAAAATGAATGAAAACAGGTTTAATTCTAAAGAAATATCTCGAATATCTCGTTATCTCGAATTAATCATTCATATATATAAATATAATTCTAATTTTTCGAAATTATAGAACTTTTAGTAATAATAGACAGTAATTGTTACTAATTCATTAAAACTTCAATGTATGCTTTAATTAATTGCATTAATTCATTCATTGATTGAATGCAAGTCAGAATTATTTTTTTATATTTATTTTACATGCCAGCATTTATTATGCAAATGATCATGTTGTTTAACTTATTGCATGAATGTATGTAGTAATGTGGTTCTTTGTAGATTGTTGGGTTTACCTAGTGTGAGAAAATTTTAAATTTGTAAAATAAAGAGCTTTTCTCTAAAAGCAACATATATTAATTATGCCCTCATCGTGAAATACAAACTACTTTAAACAATTTTCGTTCGTGCTTAATTAAAACTTTTATTTGCATCTCTATGAACATATATATGCGATGCGATTCCATTGAAATTCTTTTAGAGGGCATTCTTCACTTCTTTTTTCTTGTCGTCGTCCCCATTGAAACGTTGCTATACTTGTTATGGGCTGTGATTAAATTATGGAAGTAAATCATTACGAACACAAACATTAAATCTAAATTAAAAACTGAATTCATAACATTATAAAGGAAGGTGTTCTATCCATTGAATCCTCAAGTATTCTTTAATAAAATTCTGTATTCAAATAAGTGTTTCAATTTTCTTTATGTCTTGATTATTATTTTCTATATAAGAATGAAAACATAATCAATAATTAAAAGTTATGCAACGGTTAAAAAGCGAAACTAGAGTTTCAAAATCACTGACATTCTCATTACTAGTAAGTTAACAATGGAAACTCTCAATATCTGTTTGGTAAAATTTCGCTTTAGGGTTACATAAATGCGAATTCCGTGGTAGTGCACGCGATTACGAATATTTTAAGTGTGCAAGAAGATAATATATAAAATAATATCAGATTTATAAAAATTATAGAAAAAGTACAGTAGGATAATCGCATATTGGGGATAACGGGTAAAGTTTTATGGTTTGAGAATGTTTGCAAAACTTACTTAAGGAATCCCTGAGTGGCTTATTTTGTCAAGCTGAATGCAGAGGGTGGTAATGCTTATCTGAAGGACCGTGCATCCTGTTCGTATTATGGACTTGACGTAAGTTGGTTTTTTCAGCATGTTTTCAGAAGTTCCCCATTATAAATTCTAAGGAATAAATGCTACTTCAGTTAAAACCATAAGCATCACCAAAACGGCAATAACTTGTGTTTCATGGTAACATGTATCATGCGAGAATATTTGGAATACAGGAAGTAAAATCTTTGTTTTCCGTCAAGTACACTTGCACTGAAAATTCGTCTTATAAGCAACTGTCTAATGAAAATATTAAAATAAAGATTTACAATTTGACAAATTGATTTAACGGCTTTGATGGTTGTGTTGACGATGTATTTTGTCATTAGCACAACTGACCAGATCTTGATAGACGAAATATCTCGTCATTAGAAGAACAATGTCCAGATCTTAAGAAAAATAGTTAATATTTTGGTGACAAGATATCTCGTCATTAAAAAATTTGTTAAATCTTGATGTACGTGATATCTTGTCGAATCCACTTTAAAATTGAATCGAGTTGATGAGGAATCGAGTTGATGAGGAATCGATTTGATAAAGAATCGATTTGATGACGATCTTTTATTCAAAAAATGACTTTCTATAATCTAATTAAATAATCTAGTTAAGAAGGAATCTAATTAAGTAGGGTTGAATATTGTTGCTTTTATTTTTAAAATGACTTTCTATCACCCTCCATGAGGGTTAAATAAAGATTTGAGTTTCTAAAATGGAACTGTAAAATGAATTTAAGAGAATTTACAAATACCTTTACTTTTGTGTAGATAAAGTGGTACTTATATATTGACAAAACCAGCCATTACTAGTATTAAATTCCAGTTTTAGAACCTAAGTGGGAACTGGAACAGAATAATATTATAAAACGTAATAAATAGATATCTATTTATCATTTATTTACGTTTATATACAGAAGGTATATTCCCTCAAGAGAAACAACGCAGAGAAACAAGAGTTTAATATGCTAGAAAATATCAATACCATCGTATGGATACATACATTCATCTCTTTGACGATAGATACAAGAAATTTATTCCCAGAAAAACACAGAAAACTTTTGAATAATGTATTGATTCAAAAATAAAAGAAAAACATACAAGAAAAAGGCTCCTCAAAGGAGGAAACCTCGGCTAATTTCTTTTAAATGATGGTAGAAATCCATTGTGTTAAAAATGTATCCTCCCAACAGATCTCGCGCCGAACCAAACAATTCAACAGATCGCTACACTCGAATAAAAGGCTTTTCTGGTTCTTATTTTTTAGTTCCATCGTTCTCCTTCTCGAACAAATACCTCGCAACACTTCTTCCCGAGCTACGAAGTGATCTCAAAATGTGATTATTCATTCATCCCTCCCTCCTACTTCCCCTTTGAAGATGTGTCTTCAATCTTGGGCTTCACAAAAGATGCATTATGCAAAACGATGCGAGCATTAAGACGTGGGTTCGTCCGACACGCCAGGACGTGTTTCTGGGTTTCGCAAGCTACTGAGACTCTTCCCAGATGCCTTGAGTCGGCAGCTTTCAAACATCCATTAATCATCCGCAGGGTTGACACAAATGACGTTGCATATTCCTTTTTTTTTTGTCTTCTTTCCGTACCATTGTTCTGACTCCTGATATGTTGAATGTGATCCACCACCTCTTCAAAGAGGGTTTGGTTATAGACTTGGCCCATGCGATGCAGGCATTAGCGAGCAACGAGATTGTTATTGGTGATAAAACAGTTGCAGTGATCATGAGATGGATGTTTTAGATAGAAAAATACAAACTTGCTTCAAACAAAAGCGCTTTAACTATTGGATCCTATGTAATTAAAAGACTCTTTTGTTATTATAGGTTATAACTTCAGAATATGGTATTTTATTGTTTAACAAACTCCCCTCGCAGATGTCTGAACATTAAGTAGGTTTAATGTGTTTATTAAACCTGTGTTTAGTAGGTTTAATATGCTAATAAAAGTATCGCACTTGAGCAAAGGCTATTGGTGACTGTGTGGGATCAATCTTGAAAGGAAGCATCAAGATACATTTCCTTTGTCCATCAAGATCCGAGGACAAGGACAAGTAATTTTGAACCACAGTGAGTTCATGAGGTCAACACCTGAGTTTATAACCCACTCTCCTAAGTTTCGTCATTGTCAAATATAGTCATTAGTAAAACTGATCAGATCTAGATGGGTGAGATAGCTCATCATTAGAAAATAAACTGGTCATAATTTAATGTCGTCATCACTAAAAAATACGGCAATTGATTTAGGACGAGATATCTCGTCGAAACCACTTGGAGGGTTGAATAAAGAAAGACACTGTAAATCGAAAATATATCAGCAACGTGTTATATCCTCGAATTGTATGCTGGGTGAACTTCAAATTTCTTGTGTGCTTTCAAATTTCCGAACAATAGCGTATAAACATATTCTTCCCCTCAAATACTAATTTAAACTACTCAAGTACTCATACTAATTTACCAATCTACATCTAACCATGCGATAAGCACAAGTGCTAAACGTCGCAAGCATCAAGTTCGTTCGTCCGACACGCCAGAATATATTTCTGTATTTTTAAAACTACTATGTCTAGTACTTGACAACTATCAAACCCCAATTAATCATCCACAAGGTTGAAACAATCATTTTTTTATCTTCTTCATTTACTGTTATTCTGACACCTGATATGTTCAATGCCTTCATTTAGTAAGTGAAGTGATTATTATTGATGATAAAAATAGTTCCAGCGTTTTCAGGCTGGATGTTTCAAATCGGGAAAAATGCACATTTCCGTACAGCTGCAGTCGCCGTTAACAATGGTGACAACGTGTTTGGGCGCTTTTTTGGCGCTTTCTAGTAGCGAGTTATGGCAGGTTAAGGCAACTAATTTGTATTACGGTTATTGTGGTTTTTATGGCAACCTCGGCAAGCGAAAAGTTAGAATAATTTTGAATATTCTAGAATGTTCTTAAAAAATCCGTTTGACTATCGTATGATTAATATATATTTTTAAACGCTCAAAAATTTCGGAAGCTTAATATTTTCCGTTTTAAAAGAAAGACAATTTTGAAAGAAAATTTTTTTTAAATAATTTTTTCCTTTGGCGACATTAAAAATGCACCAAAAAAAGCGCCAAGGCCGTTGCCATCACAGTAAAAGTAGACTACAACTGTACCTACATTTTAAAGAAAACCGGCCAAAAACTATTTGATCCGATGAAAGTAAGAAATTGTTTTATTATTTAGGGCAAAACATTAAGACAGTAGTATTTCGACTTTTATGTTTGCATAAAAAAAATAAAACATAATGGCATAACGGAATTGATATTACACCAACAGCATGTTCTCTTTCCGCATGCCATTCTGGGTGAATTTAAGCATTCTTGTTGAGCATTCTGAATGACACTATACACTACCCTACAATAATGGACCGGACACCCGCGGATTTGCATAAAATCCGACAACTTGTTTGGGGGTGTTTTTCGTTGTATGTTCTGGGACCTTTGCATGTTGTTCCTGGTCAATTGAACGCCGACGTCTACTTGAACATATTGGACAATCAGGTTATTCCTACGCTCTGGCATTTTTAAAGAATGAACGAATGTTACTTCCAGGACGACGACGTTCCATGTCATGTTGCAGCCTCTGTCAAGCAGTGGTATCAATATATGGATGTAAAACGTCTATCCTTGACTGCTCATAGTCCCGATCTAAACCCCATAGAATATTTGCGGGACGAGGTAAAGTGACGCTTACGGACAAGGTAACCACGTCCGAAATCTACAGCTGAGCTGGCATCATTCTTGCAGCAAGAATGATCACAAATACTCCTAGCTGTGGATCACAACCTTGTTGAAATTATACACAGAAGGGTTGCTAGTGTAATTGCAGCACGTGGGGAACCCTCTCAATATTAAATCATGTATTCTTTATCTTTTACCATCACATCTTGCTGTCCGGGTCCATTATTGTAGGGTAGTGTACTTCTGGATGTCATTATATGAACAGATTATTTTGCTAAAC
The DNA here is from genome assembly GCA_947359465.1 of Metellina segmentata. Taxonomy (NCBI): domain Eukaryota; kingdom Metazoa; phylum Arthropoda; class Arachnida; order Araneae; family Tetragnathidae; genus Metellina; species Metellina segmentata. Next base: position 37,421,424 of record OX375874.1, on the reverse strand, counting down.
TCTCCTGGTGGTTGTCTCAAAGAGGTGTCTCATCATAAGCAAAACTAGCCAGAGCTTGATGTACGAGGTAACTCGTCATGAGATGGAAACTGAACAGACCTCAATTTTGTCATAAAAGGATAGGAAATCTTTTAATAAACGAGATATCTCGTCAGTATCAGAATTTGGATTTATCTTGATGGAAGAAAGATCGCGTTAAAACCACTTTAGGGTTAAATATACTTATAAAAAATTTAATAGTAAATTTATTAAACTATATCTGCTATACGACAAGCATTAATACAAAATAGCACAAGCTTTAAGTTCGTTCGTATGACACGCCAGGACACACTGGGTTTCACAAACTGCTGATTCCCAGCCAGATTTCTGGATACGACAGCATTCAAACATCCATTTATCATCCGCTGGACTGACACAAAGATGCTACATATTCCCTTTTTGCCATCTTCCCTTACCATTGTTCTGAATTCTGATATGCTGAATGCGATCCGCCAACTCTTCAAAGTGGGTTTGGTATGGACTTGGCTCGTGCAATAGAGGCATCAGTGAATAACAAGAGTGTCATTGTTGATAAAAATAATTGCAGTTAACTTGGCTGGATGTTTCAGAGCTTGGCAAGTAGAATCAGCCGAAATATTGTATGTATTTCAGCAACTCTTATGTATCATTTTGGGTTTAGTTTCAAAACATCAGAATGTGACACTTAGTCAAATTTTCTGTTTGTTTAATACAAGTAATCTATAGTTCGGAGCGATTGGTGCAATGCCAAACAAACCCTATATTAGTGAATTGGATGGTGTGAATATTTTCTACTGGAATAGTTTCTTTATGAGGCTATTACATTGCTTGACGATGACATGAATACAGAGAGTCAAGATTAACATTTTTAGAAAAACAAATAATAAATTATCTTAAGCGACATAACATTAATGTACATCAAGAACGTTAGGGATGGAAAAACTAGGTGCAGAGATATACGAAGATTGAATGTATGAGGTTCTTGAATGTTAAAAGAAGCTTCACACACTCACAGATAAAAGAAAAGCAACCGAAATATTTAAATTTAAAAATAAGAAATATTACGAAAAGCAACTCCGTTATTTTGAGTTAAGCACAACTTTCAAAGCACCATAATATGATAATAGGTAATTTCCGTAGTATTTATATTTGTAACGCACCATGACTTAGAGTGTTTTACATTATATCAGCATCATGTTCTATTCATGCAATCGCTACATTAATTCGGAGCCTACATTTGAAAATTCGAATGGGGAACGACGTCTTACGCCACAGAAACAATTTTATCGACTGATGGATCCAGTGTCCTCCATGACCTAAACGTGGCATTTTCGAACAAATATTGCTGGACAAAAAATGTTTATCTTGGGCTCTCTGCCACTATTTACAATTTAATCAAATGTTCTGTACAACACTCTGTATAGTTTGATAAATTGGTTTTGAAAGCAAAATTTCAAAAATATCTGCATTCGATTGGTTTATCGGACTTTGTACGTCAACTTAATTTTATTCTAAAATCTACAAGGGAAAATATAAAATTAACCACATATATATTTCAATCTATTTACACAGATGAAGGGATTGAACAAGTTCGTCTTTTTTCTACAAAGTATCCTTCCTTTAGTAAGCACTTGGTCCTGCGGTCCACAAGATTACGTATTCTCTACAAGAAGGTTTTCGGTTCGTCACCTAAGTATTTATATACCTCTTCCGCCACTTCTTTGTCCGTCTAATCAATCTGCAGAGAACACGCTATATTTTTTTATGGTAACTCGCTGGTTTGCCAGTAGCGTTCCTCGAGCTATCTTCTAGTCAGTGGTGATGTTGACGGGCGTCCTTCTTCTTCGGGCATCACCCTTGTCCGGCCTCTTTTAAGCTTCTAGATACCCTCACTTCTACGTAGTAGAGCACTGTCTCCATATTTTATTGTAAGTCTCCGATGATTTCAGTCTCTGGCACACCCTTCCGGCCTTCGATATCGGATCACTGAACTTTTTTCCTCTTTGTTGCAAACTACTAGCAGACCGGCCATGTTTACACTGAAACAGAAGCAAAAAAATGCCGTTATCAAGGTCAAACTTCGATAACGTGACCACAGTAGTAACGGTAGACTTTAAGCATTCATCCGCAGAAGGCAGTGTGACGAACCTAAAGAAATGTTATAGCGAACGTGCAAATACATTTTGACTACCCCTCTTATTATGAACTGGTACTGAGAATTTCCGTCGGTAAGTTTTAAACTACACTCATAACACTATTAAACATTTTAGGGAACCTTTATAATTCCAATCACAACCACTATTTTTCGTGAGTAAATTTATGTCATATCTACTTAAAAGAAATTATTCTGAAGTCAACGCAATTCTGAGATTCAAATACCTTGTTTTAAAGTGAGCCTCAGTTGAAAAAAGACTTAATGTCATTGTGTGAACTACTAACTCGACATAGGCCGTGAAAAACTTTCGTGGTGCTCAAGCAAAATAGTTAAGACTTCTTTTTATCTTCGGACTAACAGAAAATGAGATTGCGAAACCCGTTTTCACAAAAAGGTCTCATAAAAACCCCCTCTTTTTACAAGTGCCTTCAGAAACACCAGTAGTGTTCAAAAACATCTGCTTTTGCATTTGTTTATAAAAATCCGAAGAAAGGGAGAGGTATAACGCAAAGAGTGTTTTTTATGGAGAAACGTCCTTTATGCTTTTCTAAACGACGGAACATTTTTAAGGGTTCACATCATCAAACAAACTGACAGACACATTTCCTCAGTTTCCGCTACTGGAAGGAAACCTGAAAAAGGCACAAGGTATTGTGAAAATAGGATTTGGGCACCCAGGGCAAGTGAAGGAAAAACACAAATCCATCCGAAAAATGGACCTGCAAAGAAACCATTGAAAGGAAGTTTGTTTCTTCTATCTGAAATGTGTTTTTCCGTATTTCCGTAGCATTTTTTGACTGCTCCCAGAGCTGCGTTTCCTCTGTGAACCGCATTTGTAGTCAATGATGTCGGAGAGGGACTCGAAAGAAAAATAGATGAAATTTATCAGCGTGTTTGGTATTTCAGGTACTACTTCAATGCATTAACAAGATTATATTTTAATGAGGATCTATTTGCAGTCAATGAAGTTTGAGAGCTCGATCTCGAAGTTTAAAATAGGAAATACTTACAAGGATTTTATTTCCTAGGTATAACGTTTACAGTACATTAACAAGATCATATTTTACCGCTATTATATTTGTAGTCATTAATATTAGAGAGGGATTTCAAAGATAAAATAATAAAATTTTTTAACGTTTTGGGTATTTAAGGTACTTGTGAAATTTCTCAGTAGTTTGGATTCCTCTGGTATTATAATATTCCACTAAATTAGCACGAACATATTTTAAGGAGATTCTATCAGTAGACTACGATGTCAGAGGGATCTAAACTAAAGATGAAATTTATGAGTACTTTTTTTGGTATATCAGGTACTACTCTACATTAACGATATTCTGTTAGTAGACGACGATGTCAGAAAGAGATTCCAAAGTTAAAAGAAGATGAAATTTTTCAGTGGTTTTGGTTCCTCGGGTATTATTTCCCAACATTAACAAGATTATATTTTAGATATTATTAGGGTTATATACTCAGATTATTTTTGTGGTCAACGAAGTCAGAGAAATATCAAAAGTTAAAAGAAGTGAAATTTATCAGTGGTTTTGGACCATCAGGTATATTTTCTTTCCTTTAGAAATATTATATTTTAACGACACTGTGATTGTAGAAGTAGTCGATGATATCGGTGAGGAGTTTGAAAGAAATATAGAGAAATTTATCAGCGTTTTCGGATATATCAGGTCCTACTTCACAACATTTACAAGATATTCCAGCCTGATTATATTTATAGTCAACGAAGAAAGAAAGAAATATAAAAAAATATTATCTCAGTGATTTTGGTACCTCAGCTACTTCTTCACTACATTCGTCATCTGAAACTGGTTCAAAATTGCGAAGCATTGTCCTTGAACCTTTCCCTTCGGTAGTGATCTCGTACCTTCGCCAATAGCCCGGTGTGTTGCCGTAATGCGACGTTAACTAAATTTCTATCTTATCTGAGACAACTAATTTTCCTTGAGAATATTTTCGTCATTTCCGGCTAATATTTGTTACTCAAAACACGGGTGTTTGTAAAACATATGCAGGACGAATTTTATGAACGATTTTCAAAGAAATATTCTTCTATATTGCTTGATTCAAAAGCAAAAATCTGTTTGCTTTGAATAAAACGAATATCGAAAAATCCTTAATGGAGTCGCATTGATTTCTTACTAAAAGCGACCCATTCCAACTACGCTTAACGCGCATAAAAATTATGCTGTCGTTAAGGGTATAATTAAATGGCTGAGGAGAGGGAATTTAATTACAAGGACTTGAGATAATATTGTTATAATTCTTCAAATTGATTTATGTCATTAGCTCTTTTTGAAGTAAACTGGGGGGCAATTGTTTTTCTATTTTCGTAACTTTTGATCAAGATTGCTGCACAAATATTATCGAAACTAATAAAATCGGCTTATCTTGAAAGACGGATCAATAAGCAGGGTCTTCTTTCATTAGAAACATTTTTCGAATATCGAAGCTTTTAGGAGGTGTAATAATTTTTCCCAACCAATGGCGTAATGCTTTGACAAAACAGATTATTTTCCAGAATGAGAGTAGTTATGGATATTCGATACTTATTTCTTTCTAATAATACATCTATTTACTTAACGAAATCTCACTTGGGATTTTAATGGAACCAGACAAAATTTCAATTACTGTAATCGTATTCCAGGGGGGTTTTGTTTCCTTAATTTTATATTGCTTCATTTAAAAAATGCCTTATTTTTTCAGCATGGAAAGCACTTACTGTCAATATTCGGTGGATTATTATTAGGCAATGAAATTTCTAACCCTAGGAGTATAAAATTCCCTACAATTTGAGATATTAATCTTTAAAACTATTTTTATTGTAAATAAATAAAGTAAGGTTAACATTTAGCAATTAAGTCTTATTCCTAAGAAAATGTTATTTATGAAGATACTATAAGCTCATAAATATAGATGAAATTATCACGAATCCAATTCTATTAAATGACCTATTCAATTGTTGATGACATTCCTTTAATCAAATATGTTTTGTGAGAGAAATATTAAGAATACATATAAATAACAGTAAATAGAGGCATGAAAGAGTAATTTAAAGTAATTTATATTAGATTTTGTATTGATTTATAATGAATTTCTTATAGTTTGTATGTCTAATTCTTGATGTTGTGGCGTATCTGTCGCAACATGGCCACATATGGTGTTTGCGCCACAAAACCACTAACAACAACTACTGTAGATGTTGTTTTGCAACAGTAGCTCAATTTCGGTGGAAAAGGAAACATCATAGATGTCTATCATTTCAATTCTGTGTTTCTGTTATAAAATATCAAACTCGTCCAGAATTGTTTTACGGACTCTAGTATCCTTTCGAATGATATGGACATCAGCATCTTTAGTTTCCGCGTCCAATTTGAATATCGCTATTCTAGATCTTATTTAAACTTTCTGAGTATCTTAGCTACCTGATAAAATAATTTTTGGTTTCACTTTCCGATCGCTTTTAACGCTATTTTGAGGTTGTCAGGACGAGGTAAATTGTCAAGCAAAACTTACTAGCTCTAGATGGACGAGGTCAGGGCCCGATTTAGAAAATTTGGTATAGTAGGCACAACATGCAGGAAGGCCCCCCCCCATGTTATTTGTTCATCACAAAAACTAATTTTATAACAATAATTGGTACTTACGTATTTGACTGTTGACCGTTTCACAGATGTCACCAAAAAGTTTGAGAAAATCGCGACATTACTTATAACTCTTGGCAAAACAAAATAAAGCAGATGAAAATTAAAAACATAATAGTTAGATAGTTAATGTAATTACAAAAATGTGATAGTGGGGGAAACGGTCGACGGACATTTACTTAAATACCCAATAATTTATGTAACTACTTAAAAACTTTTAAAATTTTTTAGATACTTTTGAAACTTAGGGGCCCTCTAAATTATGGGGGCCCTAGGCCCTTGGCCCGTGCCTCACGGGCCTGGACGAGGTATCTCATTATTAGAGGAAAAAACTAACCAGATCTTAATCACGCTATCATCGAAAAATAGGCAATATCTTGATGAATAGATATCGCATCTCATCATCACTAAAATTGTTAAGCGGAGTTGATACCGGGCCTTCGTCAATAGCCCATTGTGTTGCTCCAGTGCGACGTTAATTAAAAACCTACTTACAAAAGTTTTGTAGGATCTTAGTAAACAGAATATCTTGTTAAAACCAATTGGAGGGTTACTGTTGCTTGGTTATGAATAAAAAACTTTTTTTTGGTGATTTCTGCCTTACACACTGTTCTACTGTTATCGGATAATGCGTAATTCCATGAGTTCCTCTACACTGCAGACAAATATGACTTTAAAAGAGGATAGATAAAAAATTAACTTATAAATTCAGCCATTCAATGTATGAAGTAATTATAATATGAAAGATAAATTCAAAAGAGATATTTCATTAATATTTTTGTTGATTATGCTTTTGTATATCAAGCAAAGACACGATAGCGTCAAAATCGAACTCGGAAAAATTAAAATACGATTAGCGTATATTTTTTCATTCACTGTTTTATCGAATAAAACTAGAAAATTCTATAGAAGTGCAGAAACGTGTTTCAAATTTCCTGAATAAATTAGCTGTTTATGTCTTAAAACATTTTTTTTGTGTGTCCAAAACAGAAGGGAGTTTTATTGACACGCAGAACACTTCTGCAATGCTAAAAAGTACATCTTCCTTTTTCTCTGTCAGTGACAACAGTCTCCCGAGGAACTGTACTTTTTCTAGTATATTTGAAGTAAAAACTTTCAGAATTTAATATTTTAAGTTCTTTTATTTGATTTCTCAAAAGGTTTCAAGGAAGAAAAACCTGAAGTGCTTGGAAAATTTCCATAGAAATCCCCTTTCAAAAGATTCGTGTAGCTTCTACTTTTATCTATGGATGATGAAGAAGTTTCATTAAGAAATAAGGTATACCATTGGTAAAGAAAATTAAGGGAATGCAATTTCGGAAGAAGGTTTCGATTTACTTAGCTTCGTTCCTTTTCTTGGTATTATAATATTCCAGAAGATGAAGCACGGGCGCCTGATGGCATTGTGGGTTTGGATTCTGGAAACTTGTGTCGAAAGTTCAATTTGCAAAGTGAGCATATAGAATATTAACCCCCGGTGATTGCTACTAATTCCCATTTGGTTTGCATCACAAAACGATACCACGGGAAACGCCGTTATGGCCTCGTCATTGTCAAACACTGTCAAATTTGAATTGCGAAGAGATCCAATCGGCGTGAATATCGTGCGAACATATAAATATTCTATTGAAATTTATTTATTTAAAGAAAATCAAATCTATAAAATATAGATCGAATGCAAAATTGTCCTTACCCGTGACAGTTCTTTTCGTGGGGTCAGGTGTGACCACTGCTCGCTAACACTCGCCAACCCTGGCTATTGCTATTCAATCCCATTTAATTGCTAAGAGATCCAATAGGCGTGACGTCACAATCTCTTGAAAAAATATAAAAGATATCCAGTTGCAAAATTAATTTTTAAAAGAAAATCAAATGTATCGATTTAATGTAAATTTTTTCGTAGGTTTCAAATTCGTTGAAATTTTCAATCTATCTTTAACGATCCCGATTTTACACAAAAGAACTAAACGATACTAGTCAACATTTTTTTTAAATTTGTTTTGCTCCCCTTCATTGGAATTGTTTGAGCGCAGAAAATGGAGTTTAGTCTTAGTTTCTGATTTCATTTTCCTGTTTTGTGGAAGGAAGGAAGTGTTTGTTTTAGTACTTTGAACGAGGACTATTTGATAGGCTAAATGAATTTTTAACTGTGGTATGCATCATAATAACAAATAACTACGGTTAAGTAGATAATCTATTTCAGTGCATTTTCTTAAGTCATAGCAGTTGATATTTTTGAAATATTTTATTCCAGATATTGATTGGTTTTCAACATTTATATTTGCAAAAGGCGTAATATACATTGGCATTTATTGCATTCCTCTAATAGCTATTTTCTATTAAATAAAGTATTTTTTTTCTTCTATTTTTGACGTAATATAAAAATAAATATTACGCATAGTTTTTGATGTAAAGGAACAATAGCAATATATTTATTTTGAGAGAAAGCTCCATAAAAAGAGCTATAGCACCATCTGTCTAATTTCTTTCGGTCATTTTATAATACAATATAAAATAGCCATTAATTATTTGAAAGTTTTATTTAACCTTCAAGAGTTTCGACGAGATATATCGTTTTTGCTATGGACGAGATACCTCATCAAGACAAAACTGACCAAATACACCAAGAAAAAAATGAAGATTGAACACGAAAAGCAAATAGTTCCTTACCGAGATCTCGTGACAGGTTTTGTTTCAGAGGCTAGACACTACAAGACAGTTTTCAATGCGAAGATAGACACTTCAAGGCAGTTTTCAATGCGAAGATAGACCACCAAGAGTGTTAACTCTCCAAGTGGTTTCGACGAGTTACTTCGTCTATCAAGATCTAAACTTATGTAAATGACGTGATATCTCACTGAGATAAAACTCCCACATTACTCTAAGCAAGTTGAGATCCAAGTGGTTAAAACAAAGTTTAATTTTCCTTGAACTGACGGCAAGTTTGAATACGTTTTTGCATCAGAGGCTAGCCCCTACAAGGCAATTTTCGACAAAAATATAGACAATGAAGAGGGTTAATGACGTATAAAAATGAAAACAGATAACATTTTGCAAAAGAGTTCAAAATCGTCTTCGATTAATGTGGTTCTCTATCAAGAAGAACAACGAATTTATTTATTTCGACGAATTTAAAGACCTTTATAAATATGAAAACTAGCAGAAACGGTATAGATTTTGTCTTCTTCGAGTATCCGAGATACTTAAGTAGACCCTAAGTATAAGCGGGAGTTAAATATAACGGATAAATAACGACATAGCGCATCATGAAGTTTAATGGCTGTGTGAATACTATGAGGGAATAGCTAGTAAAGAGAGTTGAAACTTAAGTCTATCACAGCATCTTTCATTATAGTGCAATACAGAAAAACGCCTTCTATATTATGCCTATGGCAGCTAGTTAAAATGAAATGAATAGCACTTTGAAGGAAAAGTATGATCTCGAAAATAGAATCCTACAGCACACTCGCAGATATCCGCCGAAACCCACTAATTGGATATGCATTTCCTCCTGTATAATCTTCTCCATGGCATTCTGGGGAACAAACTGCGCAATCAATAGAATCATCGGAAGCGAGTTGGCATTATCCCCAAGAAAAGCGCAAATAAGGCACCATTACCACTGATAGCTATCCTCCAGCCGTAATCACCTGAAGGAAAATATCAGTGGCACACGACATATCAGAAAGATCTCGCATATTTTTTTTAATCGATGGTATTATTGAGTTTTGTGATTCCGTTCCAAGAAATTACTCTACAGCATCCGGATCATTTGGTCGTCCACCAGGCAAATCGAGCGATCCACCATAATACCGCGTCCAAACACCAGGGGCATATCATTAATGCCGCCATTTGCGAATAATTAACAGGACCCGGATGAAAAAGGACGACGTGTAATCACGTGACCGGGCTATTAAACGGGGCCGATCGCGGAACGTCGATCAATCAGGTCGAGTGCAGTTATTTTTTGAAGGAAAAAACGGGGCCTGGTGAGTTTAAGAGGCTATTTAAACAAAACGCTTCGGTGGAACACGGTCATTACATTCAGATCGCTTTGTATTTAACATTTCGCATTAAAAGGGTTTGGAAACGTTAGGGCCCATTTGCATTGAGTGTGCATTGAGTTCGAGAGGATTTTTCCTGGAATGCTTATCCTCTGGCAACATGCTTCTTATATAGTAGTGCTTGTATTTGTAAAAAGGAAAGAATGTTCCAGGACTAATTGGTGTGTTTTCCAGCAAATTGTTTGTGTCGATTTTTTTCCCTCTTCCACTAAGCACGAAGTAACTTGATTTTTCGGTGCATTAAATCGAGAATGTTATTTTTTTGTTTCGGGTGTAATGCAGATAATAAGACCGATTTGGTCCAGTTCTTTGATAGCGTGGTTAGTGGATTTGTTATAAGTTGATTAGTTACTTTTCTTTTGTATCATAATTTTTTTACTACTCTTTACTTTATGGAAGATCGGTTTACTATGGTATATAAAGCGATTTTTTACAACACTTCTAATAATGATATACATTGTTGTGAACTTTTCTACAGCAAAACAAATATGATCATGAGAAATCACCTTTTCGCGCTAAAAATTATATTGAAGTTTGAGAATGCAAATAAATGAGACCACATTTATATCGGTTGCCAATCGACAAATTAAAGTAATGAAGAAGAAACATAAATTTGTTCTTTTTCCATCTGAAATGAATGATTCAAAAAAGGAATGAAGATAATTAAGTTAATTATGACATGGCTCGTGCTAATAAAAGAAAAACGCAAACATTCTTAAGTTAAATTCATTAAATTCGTGTAACTTTAATTCCTTTGCGGCCTTTATGTTTCTTTTGAGTGTATTTAAATAGTTAGATATTTCAAAGGAATGTCTCACATATAATTTTCCCTTAAGAGCAAAAACAAAAAGAAAATTATTACAGTATTGAATAAAATACTTCAGAACTCACTGCACAAGCAAGATACGTACAAACTGCATGCATAGATTGAAACAAAGAACTAGTCATTGATATGTAATCTTATATTTAAAAATTGTAGATTGTTACATTATAAATTAAAGTCATTAATTTAATTTATATAGATCTTTAGAAAAAAATTTTACTTTCAACTTAATTTAACAATTTCTGAATATATATAATATGACTAGATTACATAACTATTATACTTAATGGGATTTTGTAGTAAGTATGAATCGTATATCGAACTGTAATGACATCTTCCGTTTTGTAAGCTGTTGGTAAGAGAAGAATGTTTTATTATTTTATTATCGTATATTTTAAGATTCGTTAAAATACTTTTTTTTGGATTTCCGACTCACCAACCATTTTATCACTTTGGCGTGTGCCGAAAGTTTGGATAAAGGAATGCCGTCTCAGGTATTGAGTCGTCATCTGACCGTGACTCAAGATTGCAAAGCGTTGTACTCTGATATTTCCCATCGGGATTGACCGTCATCAATATCCCGTTGTGCTTCACGGTTCAACCTAAATGCAACAACCTATGGTTATTTTTTTTCACTTAGGCTAAGTAGACTGTGAATCTCACTTTATTATTGACTTCAATAAGAGCTTTTCGTTCGAACGAAAAACTCTACCTCCTCAAAGAACTTGTTTCAGTCCTACCATTCTATGCAAGCATATTTATCTGCACTTAAATAGAAATTATTCCATACACACACGACTTATTTAAATAAAACGTTTAAGGTTTAATATATGTGGATTTAAAATCTTGGAAGATAAAAATGCACTGGCAGATTAATGACAGGCAGTAGCATACAGTACTCCACGAAATCCATATATTATACCTTCTGAGACTTCCGAGAAGACTTTTCAGCTCTAAACGGTCATAAAATGTGTCCAATTAGTTGGATGAGGATTAATGGTCGAGTTCTATTTCTTCTTCCCCTTCCACTCAACATGGTGGAAGTTTTATTCTATGAATATATTCCCTATCTTGTTGTCTATTTTAAAATCTAGTGCAATAGGAACTAGATATTTAGTATTTTATAAGTTTATTTTTCTGTTAGAAATTCAAAATTAATACTGAGACCCACGGCGCCTAGTTGATGGAGTCGTGGATTAGTAACCGGAGGGTTGTGATTTTTAAACAATGCAATGACGTGTATGAGAGGGCTGGTAAACGTTAAATCTGTCGATGCCTCATGCGATATCACCTTGACGGGGTGCAAGAGCTTAGAAAGTGAGGCGCCAGCTCATCCATTGATCTCGCATTTGACCGTGGTTCAAAATTACGAGGTATATTTATTGGGTAAATTCAATTCCCTCCGACCTTCTTGAAATATAAAAAATTCTATTAAATTACAGAAAAATTTATAAAATTCAAATGAGTCATTGAAAACTAGTTAATTGCTAGTCATACGTTTTGATTTATATATATATATATAAGTAAATAAAATACGAGTCCTTCACAGTACAACCGTATAAATCTCCAATTGATATGTAATTACAAAAACAATCGAATACAATTATTATCTAAATAGTGACATATATTAAGCTAGACAAAATTTACACTCTGCAGACCCGCGCAAAATATGTGCGCTCAAGTTCCCCGGTTAAACTTCCAAGTGGTTTCGACGACATAATTGGCCTAGAACTCGGGATAGGAATCCAAATCCAAACAGGAATGAGTTTTGTGTCAGAGGCTGACAAACTATGCAAGGTAGTTTACGACGTGAGCCGACCAACCGGTATAGTGGTTAAGGTGTTAGCCTCTAGATCGGAAGGTCCCCGGTTCGAATCCGGGTTCGGGCATGGATGTTTGTAAGCGTATACCAACTCAGGTGTTGCTTCGTCATCTGAACATGGTTCAAAATTACGAAGTAATTGTTAAGAGCAATGATGGTCCTCCCACTGGGTGCTCCTTCACAAGTGGCCATCACTTCCGGCCTTGTAGTGGCCAATGACTTCGGTCAAATATGCCCGCCATTAGGAAAAAAAAAAGTTTACGACGTGAACATAAACCTCCTCGAGAGTTTAAGTGTATGGCCGAATAAAGGTTTATTGTATATATTACATGCGAAGGCTACTTGAATATCGTCACAGCTTTTCTGTTGACTGCTGTCATATAACTTGATGGTAATTGTGATTGATATTCGAAGAAATTGAAGCGTTCTGTTTATATTGGTCTCACTAGTGAACCGTACTTGATTCAAACACGCAACCTTAGAACTTTTCAATAGCAAAAAATGCCGAATAATATTTCTAATGTCGATGTTACATTGATAAGTCCTACACAGACCCGTAGGCCCGGTGCACACATCCGGTTTTTATACTTGCGGCGCCGCTGCCACAACTCAAGTCCGGTCTGAGATACATGAGATCCAATGGAGCAGTGCACACATGCCTCCAGCGCCACTGGGGCGACGCACGTCCAAATTGCGTGCAATTTGTACCGCAGTTCCCCACGGCGCCGTACATGAGTTTACGTTCTGAAGTACCTTGTTTTCATAAACAAATGGAAAATAAATAATAATTAATAAATGGTTGTATCTAGTAGCGTCTATTTTGTTTCAAAATATATATATTTTTTACACCAAGTAAGCGAAATAAACACGTCTTCTTCGATAGAATATTTATCGCAAATGGCGCGAAATGAGTTTCTTGCGCCATTTCACGGTTATGTGTGCATAGTTGGGTTTCGGTGCCGCAGTGGCGCCGCACGTTGAAAAACCGGATGTGTGCACCGGGCCTTATTGTATTCAACCGTGTTGTAAATTGTGTTCAGGTGATGACGTCATATGACGTCACTTCTTCTCTTTCCCTATTTCGTCGGTATTGGAATGTGTCTCAATGTAAGCAAATTAATTAGAGTATAAAATAAAAACAACCCCGAGATGTAGCTATTCCGTAAACTTCCTTGCAAACAAGTACGAGTCCGGCAGTTGATGTTGTTTCCACATAGACTGTTGTCCGAAAAAAGAAAGTGGGAGTTCATGATATTAGATGCAGACCCACAACAACATATAGCGCTTTTCTTGGGAATTAACAATAAGAATCGATGCATATACGATGCTTCTAGTGAAATCTTATTTTCGAAAAATTCGACTGAACGTTAATTTGTCTATGTTTATTGACGTCCGTACATTATCTTACATTTTATATTAAAATCCATTTATAATGAATAAAGCATAGATATGTACATATAATTTCTCCAACTCAAACAAAATTTATAAAAATATAAACAAAGAATATAAAATATGGTGTTATTCTTGTTTCTAATACCGTGCATGGCAAAAAGTAGCATTGAAGGGAATTGAATACAAACTCAGTAACATTGTAGGGAATCGACAAACCTAAATTCAGTATTTCACGTTTTCTATTGACACTATTCATGTACTTAGGATGTCATTTCGGACTAAATCAAAGCTGCTAACAATTTTATACTTTGACGTTTTACGTATCGTGCAGAATTTATGAGATCAGAACAGTAATTTCCGATTTTAATATTAGGGACTGCAAGAGATCTTATCTTGTAGCGCCATAAACACTTAATTAAACCTATACATCTTTTAATAACTATCAATATGCGTTCTACAGCTATGTGAATTTATAAAATCTTTACTATGGACCCTGCATATTGAGATTCGTAAAATTTCTAGATGAATTGTTTTGCTTTGGTATAAAAAAATGGCGATTATACCTCTTAAAAGTGTATCTAATTCCTATAACTTTACTATCATTTTATGACTCCTTGATAAAATGCTAGATGCTGCTATAAAACTCAGCTTTCAGTCATTATGGATATATGGAGTCTGCACGAGATGTATATGGCCATTTGCTCCGCCTCCAATGATCCGTAAACTGTAAACTGCTTTTCTATAGGAATTGCAATCACAAACTTCTGCCGACCCGGATCAATTGATAGGAGGATAAATCTTTAGTTCTAAACTCAAGGTCAGTGAAGGCAGCATCACTCATTCTAAGTTGAGGGCATTACATTTAATATTAATTGATCCATCTCGATGGTGTTCAGAACATTTAGCTTCTCTGCACATCATTTAGTAGTAGCACATCGTGATTTAAATAATAATAAATTGTAATCTGGGAGAAAATAGATTCACCCCTTATTATTAGTGCATTTTTCGTATTAGAGAAATTCAAAGGTTATAATTGATATGGAATAACATCTATAAATTCACATGCATACGCTTTTCATCACAGGGTTCGGGTTGGTTAGATTTTATGGTTCAAGGGCCATATTTGGAAATACTGCGCCAAATACAAAACAGATAACTTCAAGTAATGAACACGAACACAAAAAAATATTTACTGAAACAGAACAAACAAATACACCCAGCGATGAAATCGAATCTGCACTACCTACGACTTGAAAGTTGCTAGCTCCGTGGGCAAACACACTAAGCAACATCAGCCCAAATTTACATGTGGCAGTCGTCTTCATTTCAATTTCTGAACAGACTTCATATTTCCAAACGTCAACACCCGATTAGGTACCGGGCCGTTGTGACTCAATGGGTATGTTAACGGTGCTAGCAACCTGCTGGTTGTAGGCAGCATAAGTACGATTCCACGCTGGTTGTATTTTCATATTCTGTGTCAGTAAAACTTTTCGTGTGTATGTATTATGTTCTTTTGTATGTCTTGTGTTTGTCGCAGCATGGCTAATCATGACATTTAAGCCATTAAACCCACCCGACCAGATTAGATACCAGATTTTTAACTGATACTTAGTATTAACTCCGACAGAGTTTCAAATCATTTGGTCTAGCTGATTTCTAGGTTATAACCTGAGTGTTAATAGATTTGAGTTACGTGGAATTTTCCCTACAAAGTACGTATAATGACTAGATAACCATATACCTTGATTTGAAGTATCATAAGTAATATTCCACTGGAAGAAGATTATAACTGGTATACGTCATGCCGGGAAGACAAGTTCTATTGATTTGGAGTAACATAAGAAATATTCCATTGGTTAAGAAGATTATAACTGGTACACATCATACTGGTAAGACAAGTTCTATTGATTTGAAGTATAATAAGAAATATTCCATTGGTTAAGAAGTTTATAACTGGTACACGTCATACCGGTAAGACAAGTTCTATTGATTTGAAGTATCATAAGAAATATTCCATTGGTTAAGAATATTATAACTGATATACGTCATGCTGGGAAGATAAGTTATATTGATTTGAAGTACCATAAGAAATATTCCATTGGTTAATAAGATTATAACTGGAATAAGTCATATAGGGAAGACAAGCTCTACTGATTGGAAGTATCATATTAAATATTACATTGGTTAAGAAGATTATAACTGGTGTAAGTCATGGCAGGAAGACAAGTTTTATTGATTTGAAGTACCATAAGAAATATTCCATTGGTTAAGAAGATTATAACTGGTATACGTCATGGCAGGAAGACAAGTTCTATTGATTTGGAGTAGCATAAGAAATATTCCATTGGTTAAGAAGATTATAACTGGTATACGTCATGGCAGGAAGACAAGTTCTATTGATTTGAAGTACCATAAGAAATATTCCATTGGTTAAGAAGATTATAACTGGTATACGTCATGGCAGGAAGACAAGTTCTATTGATTTGGAGTAGCATAAGAAATATTCCATTGGTTAAGAAGATTATAACTGGTATACGTCATGGCAGGAAGACAAGTTCTATTGATTTGAAGTACCATAAGAAATATTCCATTGGTTAAGAAGATTATAACTGGTATACGTCATGGCAGGAAGACAAGTTCTATTGATTTGGAGTAGCATAAGAAATATTCCATTGGTTAAGAAGTTTATGACTTGTATAAGTCAGGTACAGAAAACTGCAGGTATCAGAACCAATATATGGATGTGGACCCCCTCAAATAACACAAACAAGATCTATGTAATGTTCATCTTTCAAATAGTTTGTAGAATGCAATACTAATTATCGAATCAACAAACAATAAGAATTTTGATAGCAACCATGATTAACCTTCCAAGTGGTTTCGACGCGATATTTTATCCTTTAAGATTTGACAAATTTTACAAATGATGAACACCTATCACCATGAGGTTATTGTAGTTTTTTGATGATGACTATACCAATATCTGATCAGTTGCTTTCCTAAGGACGAGATATCTTGTCCATCACAATCTGGTCGGTTGTCAAATGATGCAATACTTCGTCGAGAACAGCCATTAGGACAAATTAGTGAATCGTAATGAAATGCGAAAAAAGTTGGGAAAAAATGTTGTTGACCGAGTACAACTAAAATAATTCTAAAAAAGGTTTTTGCTATTCTAACTCTTCCATACATTGTAGATGGCTCTGTGGATGCGCGCGGACACCAAAGGTAGAAGAGCTTCCTTAGCTCTGAGAAAGAGGGCATTCGGCAACTTCTTGGTGGATTTGTTGTAATTAAAGTTTTTGGTCACAAAAGATTTGTTTCATTTAGACGCAGTTCAAAAACCAGGCTATAAGACCAACACATTAATATTAAATGCAATTTATTGCACTTGTTAATGCTAGTATTATCCAAAATTGCAAACCAATAAATATTGATGAGAAATGAAACTAAAAAGAAATTTCAATCTGTAACAGCTTTTCTTTAGAAACGAGACTATATTTAAATTACAGAAGCGCTTGAAATTGAAGAAAGATGAACTGCGCTCTCGGTTAAAAAGATAACTTTGTATCCATTGTGAAACACATGACTTTCATTATGTAAGTATTTGAATATGTGTAACATAATTCACGTAGTCGGGGCAAAACTATTTTTTATAGAGAAAAAATATGGATAGCTCTTACATTGAGATTAAAAGCGACTATTACTTTTAACTAAACAACAATCCCAAACATAATGATTGCATTGTAAAATTCTTGTTGCCTTTCTCCTCGCATCAAATCAACTTTCCAATCCTCAGGCTTAAATGGCATTGAAAATTTATATAATCATTTGGAATTAAAACTTCGAGAATATGACATTTCTTGCAAAAACAATTTTTAACTAGCTTTGATGAACGCTTTGGCGGAAATTGTTAAAACTTATGTAGTTGATGAGTCAATGCCTAAGTGACTTTTAATAGTTAAGGAATAGTTAAAGAAGATTGAGTACTAAAATGCAGAATTTAATTTCTTACATTTAATCACGTTTTAAACTTGAATGTGTTCATTTTTATTTTGAGAGAAGCCATATGTAGATTTTCTTCATTTTATTTTGTTACGAATTTTCTGTTGTTCCAAGTTTATAAAGGATTCACTAGTTCCACTCGTCTGTCTATTTTCTCGTTGACTCATTACATTGTATGTCATGAGGGAATTTCATATAGGACTTTTCATATTATATTCAAAATATCATCTCTTTCATTCACATTTGTTGGTTAAAGTTAACAAATATTTTTATTAATTCATCTACGAATTATCTCAATGGTTCTAATTTTACATGTTTCTTTCAATTTATGTCAGAATTACCTTAATTGTTGAAAGGTCACAGCTCTTTCTATTAAATTATTTCAGAGTTATCTTAATTTTTCCATGTTTACAGCTGTTAAATACACAGCAATAAAGTTTATAGCAATAAATTACGCCAAACAGTTGTAAACTTGGAACAAATAAGATAATTTCTGAGATATATTGATAGCAGGAAGCTATTAATATATCTCAGAAATTACCTTATCTGTTCCAAGTTTACAACTATTTTTCTTAATTTATTATGGAATTATCTTAGATGCACCACGTTCACAACTGGATTTTACAAATTTATCACAGAATTGTATAAGTTCTTTCAAGTGCACTACTTTTCCTGCTAAATTATCTAAGTTGTTTCAAGTCTCTAAAACTTTATTTTAACTTAGAATTACATTATATCTGTTCCAAGTTAAAACTGTTTTTGTTAATTTCTCTCATATGTCCGGTTTTCACTTGGAATTCGTATAATATCATGGAAATTCATTAAGGAACTTTGTAACACGAGAAAATAAAGTGTCAAAGTTCTTTGTGAATGCCTCTCCAAAGTATCTTGTGAAATTTGATTGATTAATTGATGCTTAAGACCTTGCAAGTTATGTTCAATTTACAGTTCCCTGCTAAAAGTTTTTATCGTGTTGAATTAACAGCAACTGAGCTATGAAACTTAGGATAACTTCGCTATCTGATCCAATTACAGACTGTAATTAGTCGGAAGTAATTTTTTAGGATTCCAAACTCAAATTTAATTCGGAAGGTAATTACTGTCTTGTTTAGGAGTGTGTGTATCTGGTAACTTGGTGCTAATTAAGACAGTTTCTCTACGTCATCCGACGTGCTAGGAAATGGCTACTATAACAAAGCATTTAGATATGTTTGTGCTGAGATAAAGTAAAAGTTTATATTGTCCTATGGCGTTCACGGCCTTTGTAAAGATTATTTCGTATGTCTCAAACTAATTGATGAATAAGTTTTGCATGTTAATTAATTCAGCAATTATGATATTATTTTGTCGTTGATTCAAAAACAGAGTTCCATCTTCAAAACCCGCTAGCGGAGTTCACAGCATATTTACAATGAACATTTTTGATTAAAACTTAATCACATAGGAGTAGTTGAATTGACGTCACAATAGAGCGACACAACTGGATGTTGGTAATGGTACATGATCAATCCTGCAGGGAAAGATCAGAGCAACACCTCGTCAATGTCAATCCCGATCAAGTGACAAGACAGCGCGTGAGCTAGCACTCCCCTCTCCAAACTTCCACGCCACAGTACATCACGACAGATTTAACGGGCACCAGCACCAACGTTAAAAATGTTAGGTTGAATAGAGGTTTGAACTCGCAACTTTCGGGCTTAATTACAGTAGAGAGATCTTTAGGAACATCTTATGATATTTTTTCTAATTAATGTTTTGATTGTTTGAGTCCTTTTACATTGCGTGTTTAATCAATTTTAAATTTTCTGCATATTATTTTGAATTTTTTTTTATACGACACTATATCCGTGGTCAAGGGAAATAACTGGACAAGTCGAAATTTGGCAAAATGAAATAACTGCGCCTGCTGCAGGATTTGTCAAGGGGCATTACGCGTTCTGGAGCAGTGGATAAGTAATGTCCATGAAAACAGAGTAAAAAAGAATGCAGTCAAAATAAATTATTACAAAAGCTCAATTTACAAACAAGGGCAAATATTAAAAACGCGTTCCAGAAAAGTAGTTTTTGAATTTATCCAATTATTCCTATTCACCACAGATACTCAAACCATGGTTCAGTAAATATGTAGCTGCGTCATATATATTTTAATGCCCTTATGTAGAGATTCTATGACTCAAAATCAGCTCCTGGATTTGGCTATGTGATTCATGAATCTATTATGCAGAAATATCCAACCACTGACAAAATGGGTAAAAGCGTCGCTTTTAACCCCTAAAGCGGTATCGACAAGAAATTTCGTCCATCAAGATCAGGCCAATTTTGCTAACAACATCTCAAAGGTTAGCCAATATTTAGATGCATATAATCAAGATATAATCAAGACAAGACTAGTTGACAGCCTCATAAATATAATCATGACAAGATCAGAATTAGGAGAGGTTTATTTTAATGACAAGAGATGAGGGACGAAATATCTCGTCCGTTCTGATTTGGTTAGTTTTGTTAATGATGAGATATCTCGCCAGCAATGTTTTGCCGATTTTTAGGTTAATACGATATCAAGATCCAGAGAGGTTTCTTCTAAGGACTAGAGACGAGATATCTCGTTTGTTCTGATGTGATCGGTTTTGCTAATAATGAGATACCTCGTAAGCAAGGTTCTGCCGATTTTTAGGTGAATACGAGTTCAAGATCCAGAGAGGATTCTTCTTAGGACTAGAGACGATGAGATCATGAGACGAGATATCTCGTCCGTTCAGATGTGGTTGCTTTTCCTAAAAATGAGATACCTCGTCAGCAAGGTTTTGCCGATTTTTAGATAAATACGAGATCAAGATCCAGAGAGGTTACTTCTCAGGACTAGAGACTATGAGATCATGAGAGACAAGAAATCTCGTCCGTTCTGATGGGGTCGGTTTTGCTAATAATGAGATACCACGCCAGCAAGATTTTGCCGATTTTTAAGTGAATACGAGATCAAGATCCAGAGAGGTTTCTTCTAAGGACTAGAGACGAGATATCTCGTTCGTTCTGATGTGATCGGTTTTGCTAATAATGAGATACCACGCCAGCAAGATTTTGCCGATTTTTAGGTGAATACGAGATTAAGATCCAGAGAGGTTTCTTCTAAGGACTAGAGACGACGAGATCACGGGTGACAAGATATCTCGTCCGTTGCGATGTGGTCGGTTTTGTTTATAATGAGATACCTCGTCGAGACAACCACCGAGAAGGTTAAGAAAGAGAGACATAGGCAATTATTTTCGAGTTCGAGTCTCGTAAGTGTCAAGGTGTTGTCTAATTGAATATACCTGTTTTTTTCTCAAGAAGATGCGTAAGTGCTGGTCAGCTGCAGAAAGGTATGTCCCCATCACAGTTCACGGTACGTACGATGTATAAGTCCCACACATGGTGCCCCGGGGTAATACAGAGACTGCCGCGTTTTCGTCAATTGGTGCTTGATTATATAGATTTCATTTAATACAATCTATAAGCTGGCATTGGAATTAAAATGTGGGGCCTAGTTGGAGAGTAACGGTTTAACAACCGGAGAGTTACGAGTTTGAAACTCGGTCTTCGGGGGCTGGGTGTAGATTAAATATGAGGTGTGACCCCGCCTTATTTAACCGCGGTTCAACATCACGAGGTGTCCTCAGACATTTTCTTGCAGGATTGATGCAGGTCCGTTGCCAAAATCTGATCTGTTGGTCCAGTGCGATGTAAATTAACTACCTAGCTGGAATAAAATGGTAGAAATAATCTATCCTTAAAAGTCGCTGAACTGATACATACGTCTTATTTTGTAACAAACACTTAAAATTTTGCTTGACAAATGTCGTTAACAGATCCGTTAAAAAAGTGCGGGGAAGTATATGCGTTTCTGGCATATTAACAGGAAGAAGTCGCAGCGAATTTTGAGTGCATTAAGCAAAATTAATGAATCCCCGTCAGTCAGGTTAAGTGCTGAAACGATTAATTTTACTTAGCACACAAAATTGGTCATTCAAAAACTGGATTATTTTTCTTTCGTATAAATAACCCATGCTGTTTTTAAAACAGAGGGGGGAAATGGCATTCACATTTTTTATATGCGTTTTATAAGCCTTCAATTGCTTTAAAGCTTAATTACGAAAATAGTGTATGCCGTACATAACATTATAGTTGTGCTAGTTGACAGCCTCATAAATATAATTCATATACAATAAGCTGAACTGCCGATGTAAAATGGAAGCCATTTTTGAAAATGTTTGGAATAGTTAGGAAACATATTTCCCCGGCACAGTAAGAAAAAATTATGATAGGTATTGTTAGAGAATGTTGCTATTGTATTTTTTTTCTGGGTAACACATTATGGTTTACGCATAAAAAATCCGTTTTCCGACACTCTTTTCCTCAATTTTTTAAATAAAAAATAATAATTTTTTAAAAAGTCGCACAACGTAAAAAATAAAATTAAGGAAAAATAATTAAATAAATATGTGTGTGAGCGAGAGAAATATACACTAGATAAAACTAAATTCCACCATTTTTTAGAACAAAGTATGGAGAAGATGCGCATACGATTTTAATGGAACTACAGAAAGGAATGTGCATAATTCTAAAGAAAACACAAAACGTTTTTGCTAGCTTGAATAATAAGCAGTGCAAAAATGCTCACATTGTACTTGGAAAAACTAACATATAAGATACTTCATCTCTTTGAATTATAATGTATTCTATTTTCCGTGCAATCTTGTTTAATTTAGTACTAGTTTTTGTAGTTCTGCCCAAATGTGTTACCGTTATTTTTTTGACATGATAATCAAATTGAGATAAAAAATAAGCCGTTGTTGCATAGCAAATATTCCGATATTCGCTAGTTCTACCTGTAACCGAGAGTGTATGAGTCATCTCTAGAACTTATGTCGTAACATCTATTTAGAAATCTCAAATTTTATAGCAATTATAAAATTATTAAGTTTTCAAACTTGAAAATTGAATTGTTTCACCAGAAAAAAAATATTAATATATTTTTATTTATGGAGAAACTTTTTTAATGGATAATTTTATTGAAATTTAAAGAATTTATTCTCTTAATAAAGAAATTTTAGATAGTCGATAATTACATTCTCTCTCGTTCTTTAAGGAACTACTTTTACATTTATTTACACACGTTTTTGTAAGAGTAAATATGTGGTTAGATAAGTAAATAATATATGGATACGGATATAGTATTTTACTAATTTTACTTAGCAGAAGATTTTTAAACTACATAAATGAACTGGAAACATAATTTTTAAGGCAAGTTAGATGCAAATACATGTGTGATGTTTTGAATTGGGAAGTGAATATGGAACAGTGTTTTTGAAATATGTTCAAAAATTTAAATACTAAATTTCACGCGACATTCTTTGGCTGGATTCGAACTCGCAAACCTCCAGTTACAATTCGTTACTTTTACAACATGGCTACTGTGGCCTGATTATATTTGGGATCGATCGTCTTTCTCATATGTCTATAAAGTTAGCTTTCGTATTTCATACGTCCAAAAAAATTTTACAGAAAATTCACTCTTAGTTTACCTTTACCCAGACCACACAAAATTCATGATCTCTTCTTAAATTACATTTAACGATCGGCTTGATTTTTAAATTGTTTATCCTTTTTCTAATGAATGAAAAACACTTTTGAATGAAGAACGTTGAATGTTAATGATTAAACCATTTTATGCAAAGATTTTGAGGAATGAAAAAAAAAATTGAAGAAACGTTGCTGAGCTCGAAATACTTATTTGAGATTCTAGGTAATGGTTTTATCTATAGCAGAAAACATTAAATAAGTTAAAAATTTCCTTAAATGAATGATAAAAAAAATTACGATGCCAACTGCGCCATTGTATGAAAAAAAAAGGAAATACGAATGAAAAAATTTGTTCGTTGGAAAACAAATAATTTGAGATTTATTTCCTTCCTAGTATATTTAATAAAAAAAAGTACTTCCATGAAATTGAAATATTTAGATGCTGTAGAAAGATTAATGTCTTAAAAAAGTACAGCCTTGTTACGTTGATTATAGCCATTCATTCAGTTTTTTTTAATAAAAATACATTTCAACGTATTCAAACAGTGCGTATCATTTTGCATACTTCATATATCCTTCTCTGCAAAGCAGAAATTTTCCTAAAAAGCTTGAAGTTTTCATGGAAGGTTTTTTTTCCCCCAAGACGCACCGTAAAAAAAAATAAAAGAATAAAATAATGAATTCCAAGAACGTTTTAAAATTAACGTAGTACAAATATTTTTTACATTACTATGTTATTTCTTTCACTTTTGCTCTAAAAATAAGATCAATCTATTAAATATGTAATTTTAAACGGTTCCTAATGAAGTACAGAATGAATGTTAGTTGAAAGAGGAAAATAAATAGATGAGCAACAGGAATATATAAGTTCAAGGATTCATAACTAAAAAAATTCGAGAAAAATGTCGAGAATTTTTTCCAGACATAAAAATGTTACGTATGATTGTATTTTGGGGCTTTATGGCGCAAGGTCTAACAGCGGACAAGCTGCCCCAATATTACGTATGGAAATTGCACGCAAACACTAGCTGCCTACACTCACTGCCAAAAGTTAAGCACTGAGAGGAAAATGTTGATTTCCAGAAGTCAATCTGAATTTGAAAGACTGCAAATGGCTGTAGAGGTGAATGGAAGTATGAAAATGTGTTATGTAACAGACAATGACGGTTACGAGTTTAGATATATTCATAAAAGGGCAGTCGTATAAGAAGCCAGCTTTGTGAAAGGTTAAAGGAGTTGCATGCAAGTGCTGATAAAAAGTATTTAGAAATTTCGTACGATTAGTTTTTAAGACAGACGTGTTTCTATGGTTTCCAGAAGATGAATGACATATATTGTGAGCTCCGTTCTGTGGGACGCCTTGAAGCAGGGCAATCAATCGCTGATGTTGTTATTTTCTTCGGTGTTCATCATTCCTTCATTTCACGACTACGGAAAAAATTCCAAACAAAGCAAACAGTTGTCTGGAAACCTGTGACCCCAAAGGTTACGACCAACGGGGAAGATCGATATATTGCTGTTGTAGCGAAGCGGAATCGATGAGCGACCTCCACACGTGTGACATTCTATGGTTTTAGCGTCCATTGGTAAGACGATATATGGCACTACTGCGCGCCGAAGTAATGCCCGGGTAACACGAGTTTGTGTTCCTTTATCCATCCAATCCCGAGGGGCACGATTAAAGTGTTGTCGGCTACATGTGAATTGGACTGTGTCTGATTGGGCTAACGTTATGTTCACAGATGAGTCGAGATTTGCCCTGGAGCTAGATAACAAACGTGTAAGAATCTGGAGAGAACAAGGCACACGCAATCGGCAACAGAACATCATCGAATATCACACATTCCGAGGTGGAAGCATCACGGTGTGGGCCGGGATTTCGTTGGGATATCGCACCTACCTGCGCATCTATAGACGGGGTTCTGCGAAGGTTGTCCGGTATCGGGATGAAGTCCTAGAACCCGCTGTGCGATTTTGAGCTGCAGCAGTTGGTTCTTTTTACTTTTAATTCATGATAATGCGCGTCTCCATAGAGCTGGTATCGTCGACGACTACCTGGAGAGTGAGGGGATTGCGCGTATGGTTTAGCGGGTATATTCGCCCGAACTTAATCCGATTGAATATCTCTGGGATGCCCTCGGCCGTGCTGTGTCTACACGTTTCCCACCCTCAGCTATTCTCACAGAGTTGCAAACTGCTCCACAGGAGGAATGGCGATTACTTGACTCTGGGGTGGTTGATGACCTCATGGAAAGCATGGTCACATGCAGTAAACTTTGAATGAGGATGAGGGGTGGTCGCATACCCTATTAATGTCGGTTTGTTTATTTGTTTTGGATTTAAACAACATTTTGTTAGTCACTCCAATATGACTTCATCTTATCTCTACTATTATAAAAGGAAATGTTTGTTTGTCTGTTTCTTGCCGTAAAATCCTGACGATTCTATGGCACTTACAGCAATGAGATTTGGCACACAGGTAGTCCACATGTTTTGCAATTTTTGGCAAATTTTAAAATTCAATCTAGAAGATTTTTAAATGAATTTAATAATTTTATTCTCCGTCGGTTTTTCAACGCGTTTCTTCCGAAGAAGAACCACCCCAATCTTGGCTTTTCTACCCACTTTACCTTGCCGTCAGTCTTTGGAACCATGCCAATTTTTTTTATAGCGGAGAACGCAGACACGTTTCTAAATTTATTTTTTCCGCTTTCAATTTGCGCCGAGGAATGATTTTCCAGCAGAGGATAAAAAAAATTTTAACTTTAGTTATGTAGTTATTTTTCTTATCTCCTTGACCGTAAAAGATAGAATTCTGCAGAAAATTTTACACCAGATTATTACTTTACATCACGGCGTTGCCCGTGGTGTTGGTTTGCGAAGCAAACCGACAATTCGGGCACGGGTAAAGCCGGGCTAGCCACGCAATGGCTAGTAATTTATAAAAATTAAATAATGTTTTCATCTTAGTAATAAATTCTTTGTTTTGTTTCATGTATAAACCTATTTGGTACTTTCCTACCGCATTTCGTGTCAAACAAAGCATTTTACTTTTTGGCAGTGAGTGTATATAGTAGTTAAAAAAGTATTAGATTTCATGGATGCCTATTAAACCATTCATTTTTTTACACGAAAATTTATTGATCATTACATTGACAAAAGGTAGATAATCTTTTCTAAAATAACAAATGTTTTCAATTCTGTATTTCTAAATAAAATAAACTTAGATAATTAGGGACACAGGAATAATCATGAAAACTGGGATACTTTGTATTTCTCATTTTTACTATTCTAATCCCCTTGAAAGTTTTACCCCTTTTTCTGCTAATTGCTAGTTTGTTTACCTAATTGTTGAATTTGGGAATTAATAGAAATTTGTTATTTACAAACAACCACTCTGTGAGAAATTGTGTAACAAATGATAGCTTTCCATTTTTGAGACCAATTCTCTCCATATCTTCTTATTCTGCAGTTATTCAATCTGTCTGTCATTTGTACCGTAAGGAAAACTGATATTCTCTAAAACTGTCGACAATATTACTGTCTTTGAATAGTTATTGAATACATGGACTGCTGATATAATTTTAGAATTGTATCAATCATATATGCCCCTGACGAGACACCAATCACTTTCTTCAAAGATAATAGGTTGTAGTAATTGGACTGCTTCTACTCAACGCCATCTGTAACTCAATCCAGTTGTCGGAATGGTACCAAATGCAGTAGTTGGAGTAATGCAGACACAGCGAGAAAGATTCTTGAACAATAGAAAACCAACCGGATGGAGCTGCGTCAGGACACGGCCGGTAGATTTAAGACGTAGATTATGTCATTGAGGCCATATGGCGAACGAGAGTGAAATAATTTGTTCCAGACTTTTAATTTCACACGTCAAATGTTCAATGATCCGCACATATATCAGAATTGGTGTACTCGCTGTTGATGTTGAAGGTTGAGGCTCATTACCGACCTTTTTGGGTTGAATATCGCTCGATTATAAAACGTTTATGTGATCAGGTATGCTATTTGTGTCGAACTGAGTGGCGGATGTATTTGGCGCACTCGTATCAGGCATCTGTTCACAGTGAAGATGCGACGCCTATAATTTCAAGATCTACTTCCGAGCCCGTTGAAACTCAGAATCGGATGTCCGGATCTTCTTGGATTTCCCATATCGCGATCTTTCTTCTTATTGACGTTTTCTATAATTCCTCTGGTGTTTGTTATGTATGCATTTGTACATTTCGAAAAATTTCCGAAAAAGTCCGATATCTAAACAATTATTAAATGTTTGTTTTCTATTACTTCTTACAAAGCGCAAGCCGACCAACCGGTCTGGTGGTTAAGGTGTTAGCCTCTAGATCGGAAAGTTCCTGGTTCGAATCCGGGTCAGTACATTGATGTTTGTAAGCGTATGATGTATTATAAGTGGCTGGTCTATATCTGTCGTGACTGTCGTGTCTAAATCTGTCGTGGCCGAAAGTCCTCACTTTGGATTGGTGTGGAAGTTTAGACCGTCATCTGACCGTGGTTTGAAATTACATGGTGTTATACTCGGATTTTTCACTTAGGGGATTGATCCCAGACGGACGTCAAAAGCCGTTACGTTGCTCTAGTACGACGTGAACTGAAAATTACCTATTACCTACCTAACAAAGTGCAAAGAGACTAAAAATTTGACACCTCAAACGTCGTGTTCGCACAAAGGAGGCCGGAACTAGACTAAATGTGTATGACAGCCTTCCAACACGCTTTCGCCATCTATTCAGAAATCAACACACTTCCTTCTACGGGAGTCGTACTCTACATACGTCTGTGCCTTTCAATATTAAAGATAATTCTACTGAAGATGTCCATCTGTTAAACATGTAACGATATGAAAAGCAAGGCTCATCTCTTGTTCCTTGTAAAAATGCTTCATAGTACTTTCTCTTTTAAATAATTAACGACATTTTAATGACCACTTTTCACTTGTGTTGAAGATTTTACCATATTTCAGACTTGGTGGAGACATGCTGAGGATTTGCGTAGATATCGCCAAATTCATCACTTGAAGTAACGGATTAGACTAGACTTTCTTGACACCTTTAATCTGACCGTGGTCGAATTTAAAACTTTTGCTCTTCAGCTTTGACAGCACGTCTGCAGCTCTTTTCAAATGGGTAGGGACACTATTTATAGTCACTACCAGTTTTATGCTGCTGTATGAATTAACCCTTCAGGCAGTTGTCTTCCCGAAAAATATCGGGATTAGTAAAACTGACCATATCTTGACAGACGAAAAACTGACCAAGTTTTAATCTCATCATTATAAAAAAAATCGGCAATATCTCGAAATACCTCGTGATTAGCAAAATTGAACAGACCTTGATGGATGTGATATCTCTTCTAAACCACTTGGGAAGTTAGTACATACTATACATTTAAATATTATTATCAATGCATATCTGACAATCCTTAAATTTTTCATTGACTATTTCATCTTTCTGCGACGGAAATAACCCTCCCCACAGTACGTCTCTATGGTGACGGTTACTATAGAAACAGTGCTAGTAGAATTTTGAACAGTAGGAGGAGGGCTAAAGGCTGTATAGAAGAGTAAACAAACTACCGCAAAGGAAAAAATACTCATTATTAAGAATTAATTTCAATTGTCGTCGCTTTGTATGTTTGGAATCAATTTTTAATACATTCGAAGAACATTCCTAGAGATTACCAAATAACTAGCGTACTCTCTTTTCTGACTTCCAAGTACATGATAAATAACGGGCGACCCAGGTACAGAATTATATTCAGTATTCTGCAACACAACTCCAAGCAATTGCAATTGTTCTACATGCATTTTGTCCGAATTTCGAAATCTGCTGTAAAATCAAAAACAGATGTAAAACACAATAATCGGCTAAATATCTATTACATATTTATAATAAATAACCAAAATTAATTAACTCTTACTTTATTTAAAACCAAGACATACTTTCAGAATTCGCAATTCTGTAGATAACTTTTGAAGTTAAATACTTTGTCATTGACATAAAAGATGTTCTATTTATAAAGTGTTTGTGGTAATTTAGGGCGGTGTAGGAAGGTTGTTCCGTAGCTAACAAAAAAAAGTGTGGCAAGGAGTGTGTTTTGCTCTGCAAAACATCATAACTTATGATTGCAAAAACCGGCCATAATTTTGTTAAAATTAAGGAAAAATTGCTCTGCAATGACTGTGTTTGTTCAGCGACGTACGTCGCAGTTTTAAGCACTTTCTGCTGCCTGGTTGGGCGTACAAAAAAGTTACTATGCATGCCTTAAAGTTATACGTTCTCATACATTGTTAATGTTTATTCAACAACACTCCTGCTGTGATTACAAAAGGCAATTATTTTTACATAAACCCTACTGGCAGTGTGGTCTTGACAAAGTATCTCTGAATTAGAAAAGTTGACCTGATATTGATGGACGAGATAGCTCGAAAAACTAACCACATCTTGAAGTACGAGATATATCATCATTTGGAAAAACCCACTAGCCAGATCTTGATCTCATCATCATTAAAAATCTTTAATATCTTGATGGCGAGATATCTGGTAATTAGTAAAACTGTCCAGATCATGATACACGAGATATCTCGTCATTAGTAAAAATTTAACTAGGTCTTGATGGACAATATATCTCGTTATTAGTAAAAATTTAATTAGGTCTTGAAGGACAATATATCTCGTTATTATTAAAAATTTAACTAGATCTTGATGGACGAGATATCTTGTTATTATTAAAAATTTAACTACGTCTTGATGGACAATATATCTCGTTATTATTAAAAATTTAACTAGGTCTTGATGGACAATATATCTCGTTATTATTAAAAATTTAACTAGGTCTTGAAGGACAATATATCTCGTTATTATTAAAAATTTAACTAGATCTTGATGGACGAGATAACTTGTTATTAGTAAAATTTTAACTACGTCTTGATGGACGAGATATTTTGCCATTAGAAAAACTAACCAGGTCTGGATCTCGTCATCATAAAAAAAATCTGATTACGATATATCTGGTATCATTAGCAAACTTGATCGTATCTTGATGAACGAGCTATCATGTGTAAGCCACTTGGATAGTTAAAGCATTGCAATTAGTAACTAGTTCCTCTTGTGATTAAAGGAGGAAGTATTTTAAACCTTATTCTATTTTGTGCTTTTAGATTTGCGTATTTCTTGCGCCCTCTGACCAATCCAGATCCTTTGTTTACTCTCCCAAAGGCGCTGCCATTCCAAGAGTAATGGCACACCCTCCTGCATGCAGTATCAGTCAACCACCTGGGAGAACTGCGACAAGCCTTCAAATGAATATTAATGACCCCCTGACAAACGGTCGCTCCCTCATACACGTCACAAGGATCTCCCAGCGATATTGCCGGACTCCAGTCATTCCGGATCCATTTCCCGGACATTAGAGAGCCCAAATTAGGCTCCCGAGCAATATATTAACCACAATAACTCTTAAGGCCACTAGCCGTTCCTGCTTCCTGAAGTATCCATAACCAGAGTTACGATCTGCAGCACACATTCAGTATATATCTCCCTTTAGCCCGGAGATCTTGGTGGTAAGTCCGCGATTTGCAAGGTCGTTGTTTGATTGAATGAGCCCTCTTAATTGGCGTTGGTAGGCAGTAATTGCTTGTTAAATGGGTCTGCGACATTCCATGGCGGGAGAGTGCTTTTCGAATGGCCGATAAATAAATGGGTTTCCTGGCTTACAGGACAAAGCGCGAAGTAGAATGAATTATCAGAGTTATATTAATATGTAAATTAATCGTTTTGCGTTTATGGAGCGTTGCGGAGCAAATATGTCTAATTAATTTTGAGCATCGTGTAGTTATTATGACGTAATGTGATACTGCAGATATGATTGTAGCATAAACAAGTACATTTATCTTCACTGAATCTGCCAGTAATTCAATGTATACACTGTGCAAACACTGTATTTATTTTTATAGATAGAAAGCAACTCCATCACACACAATTGATAAACATGGTAAATACATCGGTTCTCATTCGATCACCGAAGTTAAGCACTTTCTGGTGTCGTCAGCACTTGGGAAACTTACGATCTAATCTACGTGCACCGAGTAATGACTGCTTGTTAACCATTAAAGTGGTTTCGACGAGATATATCGTCCATCAAGGTCTGACCAATATCGATAATGACGAGATAACTCATCATCAAGATATTGCCAATTTTTGTATGACGACTAGATCAAGATGTGGTCAGTTTTCTTCTAATGATAACGATCGTGTTTTTTCTAATGACAATATATCTCGTACGTAAGGATCTGGTAAGTTTTGCTGATGAATAGATACCTACTCGAGATAAACACTAGGGGGTTAAGTTTGCCACCAAACTGGTCTGGTGATTTTGTGTTTATCTTCCACACAAGTATGTTCCATGTGGTTTCGACGAGATATCTCGTCCATCAATACCTTGCTAAGTTATCAATGACTATATAACTGGTCTATTAATATCTGGTCAGTTTTGTTAATAATTACATGGAAAGTATAGGAAAAAAACTCTCCAATCACTCCAATGGGAAAATGATGGTATAAATTGGAAAATGTTTGTATATTAAGCTGGCATTATTAGGCAGTTTTCGAAGTGAAGATAAAAAGTGTTAACCACGGGGTGCTTCTTTACAAATTGCAGATATTTTGCCACATGTAGTGATAAAGGCAGAAGAGCTCATTGGTCAGGTATTAGAAATTATTTCACTACGCGAAATTTTCAATTAACCTACAAGTTGTTTCAACGAGATATCTCCATTAAGATATGACCAATTGTGCTAACTATGACGCCATTAAGAGTATCAATTTTGTATGATGACGCTATCAGATTTGGTCAGTTTTCTTGTAATGACGAGACATCTAGTCCATCAAGACCTGATCAATTTTGTTAACGACGCAATATTTCAACAATACAACCATCAGGAGGGTTACGCTATTATAATGGTTCATTTAACAAACTTGCTTGGATTGATTCGAATTTTTGAAATGAATCTAAACTTTTTTGAATTCGTGAGACTTTTAAAAAATGTGGATTGTAAAATATTATTTTTAATGATTATTGATTTATTGATTAAGTAGGATAAATAAGTGGCTTGTACAACTTATCACGCATTCTTGAAAATAAAATTTACGACTCAGAAAGTGAGAATCCAATTACTCTGGTGAAAATGATTCTAAAATTTTACTCTTTTTTTACCAGAAAAATATTGATTATTTTCTCACTGCAGTCGAAAACTTTTAATCTTGACAAAGTTACCGTGTTATATAGAGTACATGACATGCTCGATGTAATTAATATAGCATAGAATTAATGCGTAGGTTTTTGCACTGACAATGCACCAAATGCATGGTGTAATTTTACTGATGAGATTGTTCCGAGAAAAATTTATTAGTTCTAGTTTTCTCAGACTCTAGCATCCAATAAATGTAACAATGGTATAAAAACAGTGTTAAATGAAAAGCATTGATTATTTGCAGTAACATCAGTAGAAATGTGAAACCATCATATCTCTTACGCAACTCTTTATAAAGAGTTTTCCCAAATAGTATAACTTTTCTCAGTATGCATTACATGAAATTTTTTGCTTCTATCTGAGCTCAGGGATAGATTTAGAGATAAGTAGCCCCACTAATCAACTTTTTAAATTCCCCTATTTTATGGCTTAAGCCATGTCTTAAATATGAAATGGAAAACGCTAAGGCTACGGTTTCCTGAGAAAGCGGAGCCGTTAACTAGCAGCTGTATTGGAACTCTGGATGACGTCACTAAAACCTTGTTTATACAAACAAATGGCGTTGGTTTCCTAGTAAGCGTTGTTTGTGAGCGTAGCAAAAATTAGCAGAGCCGCCATTTGCATGACAATCGTCATAGCGGTCTCAAACTGTTGAGAACATTATTTCTCTTGTTGCGGCGACATTTCATTTCCTGCGCAAAACAATTCGAGCGGTGGGATGCAAAACAAACAAATATTTTTGACTGGCATTGTTTAAGTTCGTCTTTGTAAAATCGGGATCGTTAAAGGTAGATTAAAAATTTCAACGCATTTGAAATCTGTGAAATGTTTTACATCAGATCGATACCATAAATGTGATTTTCCTTGAATAAATGATTAAATATTTAATAAATAATTAAGTAATAAAATGGTAAATAATTAAATAATAAAATGGTAAATAATTGAATAATAAAATGATAAATAATTGAATATTAAATTTGTTTTTTGTATCTATCTGGTGTAGAGTTTAACGATGATTTGAAATCCGTTGAAATTTTCACTCTATCTCATCGATTCCGAAGTTAGAAACTTGGACTAGAAGACTAGAGAATAAAAAAAAGCCAATTTGTTTTGCTTCTCGAATAAAATAAACCACGACAGCCGTCTGTATTGCCTATTCTCCATCTTATTCTGTTCGTCTAAGTTGACACCTCTGATCTCTGTTAAAACGGCTGCCTAGTTATGCCCGCGGTATCATGACGTTTCACGGCTGCTAGATAACGGCTCCGCTTTCTTAGGAAATCGTAGCTTAAGTGACACCCGCAGAGTAATCAGTGTTTTCATCGCTGACGCCGATACATCTGATTGATCTGCACATATTGCTTCGTGTGTACGTGCCTTACATTTCATATTCGACAACGGTATAAGCGTCACAAGATTTCTGTGTAGTATTGTTGTTTCCCCGCAAAACATGTATCATAAGGAATAAATAACCACAACTATTGGCGGAAAATCTTTGAAATATAATATTTGTCAAAAAGATGAAAGCTTGTCAGACGTCAAGAAGGAAAGACTATAGGTTTCAGAATGGATAAATAAGTCTGGACCCCTCAGAAGCAACATGAGAATTAAAAGAAATAAGGTTTATAAACTAAAAATACATCACTTTTCAGAACACAAGGTAAGATACTTTATATGAAACACTTCAAGAGTTGTGACAAAAGTTGTGCAAAAGAAAATCGACATTCTTTTCACTCAAAATAATGTGGAAGAAAAGAGATTCAAGGATTCTTTGGGATGCTGCGAAATTACCGAGTTTCAATTCCGGACTGGTTGAAACTTTAAAACATTTAGAAGAGTTCTAAATACGAAACCTTTTACAGCTATCCCGCTTTGTTCCGTTTATTGGATACTTCATGCGACTGCACATTTTTTCAGCAACAAAAAAGGAATAATAGAATCGTCCTCTGGGAATGTTTTGATATCTACTTTAAAGAAATACATCTCTCGCAGACCTGGTAGAAGATACTAAATAAGATTTTTTTTTTACTATAGATTATATATTTTTCATGACCAACAATTTATTCGTTAAATTATGGTACTAACTCCTCCTGGCTGTTGTCTCGACTAGTTATCACGTTCATTAGTAAAATCTACCATATCTTGATGGACAAAATACCTTGGCATTAGAAGAAATTGACCAGATCTTGAACTCGTCAGCATAAAAAAATCGGCGATATTTTGATGACGAACTATCCAGTCATTAGTAACATTGGCCAAATCTCGATAGTTTAGATATCTCAATGAAACTGCTTGGAGGGTTAATGATTCAATTAAAAACACACAACAGATTTAATATGCATTTTTTGTGTGAACATTTCTAGTATTTGATCAGAATAGATTGAGACGATTTGATCAAGTAATTGAGGCAATGTTTCAGCAAAATACATTTTTAGAACCAAAATGTTTGTGCTTCAATCATATTTGGTATGAATTGGAGATATATTTACAGTAAAAACTAAAACGTCGACTTTTTTGCAAGAGAAAGGCAGAAAGTAAAAATTTTCAAATACATTTTTTTATTATTTGGATTAAAATATGGAGATCCTTAGATTAGTAAAGTTCAGTGACATTTTTTTCTTGCATGAAAGTCGTCATATAACCGCAGTTAAAAGTACGAGATGTTATAACAGATCTGTTTCCGGAACTGATCCAGGACCGTCGCCAATAAACAGTTGTGTAGCTCCAGTGCCAATGTTAATCCAACTATCTACCTTTCCCGAAGGTTATATTTCTTCTTGAGAAACCGCACAGGGATTAGAATTTTCCCAGTTTGTTTTATAAGAATCATGTTCTTAGACTTGGAGTGTTTCGCCTATAAGCCGACAGTAAGTAGATTGAAAAGCACTTCAATTTTTTACCAGAAAACAGTATTTTTTAAAGTCATCCTTGTATATCTTACATATTTATTTTCGAAACGAAAGCAATTGGAAAGATCTCGGAAACTAAACTATTTGGAGACTGTGAATACAATCGTAAACCATTGACAAACTACCGTAGCCAAACACATCGCATTCCACCTCACACAACCCCCGAAAACATCCCAGGCTAATTGGAACCACATCAGCTCCAACAA
The DNA here is from genome assembly GCA_947359465.1 of Metellina segmentata. Classification (NCBI taxonomy): domain Eukaryota; kingdom Metazoa; phylum Arthropoda; class Arachnida; order Araneae; family Tetragnathidae; genus Metellina; species Metellina segmentata. Next base: position 37,385,529 of record OX375874.1, on the reverse strand, counting down.
GAATCTCAATCTTCCTCTTCTTCTCCCATCACATCGAAGACAATACACCGCCCAAACAACTTATTCAAGACAATCCGCCGAAGAAAAGCGATGTTTGCGAAACGCAATAACTTCTCCGGCATTTCATTTCAAAAGACCTAGACTCAATCTTCGTTCCATACCCAGGATTTTGGAAAAACAAACAAGCACTCCTGAGAGCAAGCAGACTGCAGCACACACCGAAATCCATAAATGAGGTCCAGGTTTTCTCTCCACTGTTGAGAATAAATTTCAACCGATCTCCGCTACTGGTCAAAGGTGGAAGGGATGGCATTCCGGCGTTCCATTTACCCCTTCGATCGATGACTCGATCAAACTCTGCAGGGGGGGGGGTTGCAGTTTTCGGGGAGGGCAAGAGAATATTGGCTAATACCTGAACTTCTGGGTCTTCCTCGAGGAAGCGCAATTTAGCTTTGTAAACGAAAAGGATATTGCGACTACATTGTTTAAGATCACAGCCGGTGTGTAAAACTCTATTAACAATCCTTTCAGACGAATGGAGTGGAAGGCGAGGGCTAGTTAACTGAATGGGACGAGGGGGGGGGTTAGTCGTGTGCCGTTCCCTCCTGCCCGTCTTAGCGATGGGAAGGCTGTTTCTGAATCTGAAGAATCTAATATTTGTGAGATCGTGCCGTTGAACGCGGATGGGAGTTTCGGAGCGATGAAATGGCGAGTCGGGAATCTTCTAGAGGGATGAGATAAAATATTTAAAATTAGTTTTGAAGGAGTGTTTTATTGTGAATTGCACTTGGATATTGACGGATCAATGCATGTTCGCAATCTTTCTCGAGAAGTATTTCGACAATTGAGGACTTTTGGTTAACTCAAGTTTGAAGATACATTCAATAACTCGTTATTTAAACAAATATTTGTGTAATTCCTCACACAAAACTAAATATAGAACATCCTGGTGGTTGTCTCAACGAGGTATCTCGTCATTATCAAAACTGACCAGATCTTTTTGGATGATATATCTAGTCATTGGAAGAAAACACAATAATGAATCATTAGGAGAGAATCATTTGGAAAAATTATCTTACCTTGATGGACGACATATCTCGTCATTAGCAAAATTTGTATGTTCTAGATGTATGATATATCTTGTTATTAGCAAAATTTATCTGATATTGATGGATAAGATATCTCTTTGAAACCACCTGGAGAGTAATGACTAATGAGACGACACATTTTAGGTACAAATAACAAATTTAAATAACTGTTTACGTAAAAGTTTAACTATGAATAAAAGCCCAGGTGCATAATTATATTCAGTGTTCTGCAACACAACTCCAAGCAATTAAATTGTTCTGCAGTCATTTCGTCCGAATTTTGAAAACTATAGTAAAATCAAAAACAGACGTAAATTATGCCTTTTTTAGGATCGAAATTTTGTTTCTATTTGCATTATGTGTTCCGGTATATTACCTATTCCAGAAATATTATTTAGGAGTTGGATTTTATTTATTTATTTAATGTTAAATATCACTAGACATGGGTACTTTCGTGGTGGTATATGTATATTTTCACCAATTTTCTTTCCATTTTTGGTTGAAAACGTTATAGTGTGTACATAATAAAAATAAATAAATTTACAATTCAAAATTTTTTAAAGTGTGTAATTTGTTATTTTAAAATGACAAAACAAATTTAAAAAATAACCTTAAAGTAAGATGGGTTACGTTCAATTAAAACGGGTAGTCATACGTTGTAGTTCAAATATATTTAAAAATTTTGATGTACACATTTTCATGGAAAGACTGTTAAAATAAATTTAATTTAATTTGTTTTTCGTGTTTCATGGGTGTTGTTGGATGCTGTACTCCATAGTTAAGTAACTACATCTATCGTTCTAAATATATACGTGCTGTCCATTTAGAAACCAAATTTCTGATCTTAAAAAGTACCATAAGGGTTAAATTTTAAACTGTATGTATGTTGAAGAAAAGTAAATTTTAACAAGACTATTGATCTTGGAATATTATCACACTAAGTAATTTTGAAAAATTGAAATTTTATGTTTTAAGAGAAGGAAAGTCGAGGTTGCTTAATATATTTATTGAAGCTGTTCTTAAGCAACTTAGATACATGTGAATCGTTCGTTGAAAGCAATAATTTTCTGTTAGTAAAAGTGCTGTAAAATCAACCTTATGGTTATTAAAAAATTGTAATCGATTGAGTTTAATTTATCTACTCTGATGACATGTATTTATAACAAAACTCCGTTATTCCACATACCACTGAATGGAATTTTGAGTGAAAAGAGTGTTCGCTTCAAACTAAATTAGTCACTAATGCTTTAAGTTTTTAGCTCCCTTAGACAAATAGAACGCGGGTTAATATGTAGCCTATCATATCCACAGGGCTCTAAAATATAAGTGTACCAAATGTGTAGATTGTGCAAGCGGTGTAGATTTGTATAAAGAACAGAGAAAACGCCTACTCTGTTTTATATAGATCTAATAGAAGTTCCGTTATTCCACCTGCCGCTGAATGGAATTTTCAAGAAAAATTGCGTTTGCTTCAAACAAAATTAGTAACGAATGCTGTAACAATTTAACTTAACATCACATACTAGGTGCAGAGAATGGCACAAGTAAAACATATTCATAGAAAAATTAAATGCAATACTAACCGCCGAAACTTCACCATTTTTAATGAAAATGAATGCACATGAATATTCGCACTCACTTCAAAACTCAAAATTAACTTCAGTAGTTAGTCACTTCAGAAAAAAATAACTTCAGCAGAAATGCGACGAATATGAAATTGATTATATGGTTGGATACAACATGTATGTATATTTGCGTCCGAAGTAAATTGTAGAAGCGATGGAGAAGTTAAAATTGGTATTAAAATTTTGTTTCCCCGTACACTTAAATGATGCTAACATTCTTTTATGAAAAAGAATTGATGATGACTTTTCAACCCCTAGCAAAACCGGTTATTTCTGCTCTTTATTATAAAGCATTTAAACTAATTAACTTACTTTATTTAAAACCAAGGCATACTTTCAGAATTTGCAATTCTGTCGATAACTTTTGAAGTTAAATATTTTGTCATTGACATAGAAGATGTGTTGTTTATAAAGCGTTTGTGGTCATTTGGGCGGTGTAAGGAGGTTGTTCCGTAGCTAAAATAGAAATAAGAGGTGTGGCAAGGAGCGAGCTTTGCACTGCAAAACATCGTATAACTTATGTTTACAAAAAATCTACCAAAATTTTGATAAAATTGAGGAAATGTTGTTTGTTATGCGACGTACGTGGCAGTTTTAAGAACTTTCTGATCCCGGGAATAGGAGTAAGAGACGTTTTTAATAGGAATCTAATGTATCTCCCTGGGTTCAATTCAGAAAACTGGTAAGAAATGAAGTTCTTACATTAAAAAAAACTTGTTAGGTTGGTTGATATGTTTGGATTCAAGTACAATATTTGGTTAAGCTGCATCAAACACAAGGGACACAACGTCAAGTAATAAATATCCAATATGAAAATTTTGCTGACATAGAAAGAGAGAAATACATTCAAGATAAGTTACTGGAATCAAATTTCTTTCAGAAAGATATATGGTTTCATTTCCATTTCCGTCTTGATTACGGAAAATAACGTCATATTCTATTGAACGTTTTCTTTAATAACTTTATTTCTTAAATGTTCGACAGAGAAAGAGAGTCAGATATGTAGTCCCAAAACTTCTTCTAAGGTTTTTATGACCCAAATAAACCTTTTATGTTTACTTTTAGGATTTTGTTGTGGCTTGCAGTGAACGTCCCAAGTCTGCTTAGATGGCCTAAGAGTTGGTCTTTGGGATGTGAAGATTAGGATTATTCCATGAGTTTTCCTAGAGTGTTTCAGCTTTACTTAGATTGTGTGTCTCACGCCAATATTTGAGGATTCTGGAATAATCCTTACCCTACAACATTTGTAACTTGATATACCTTTATACATATTGCACAAATATTCTCTTTCGAAATAGTTATCTCAGATATAAGGCTCTCTCACATTTAATTCATAAAAATTGTGTTTCTAAAGATCATTCGGAATGTTCCGATTTAGGTTTTTTACAAATTTGAAGCTTATATCACATGAGTCTTCTGTTACCACTCTTAAAGTATATTCTATGTAACTACTTCTAAATTTGGTAGGGTGATTTGTCAAAACAAGCATGTTAATCACTCATGTGATCTCCCAAGTGCAATAACGAGGTCGACGAGGCTCAATGGGTTTTTCAACTGCATTAAAAACTTATGAAATTCGATTCATCCTTGGTTTTACTTTTCTTTTTTCATGTCAGTATGACCATTTAATTGGCAATGTTTGATGCATGCAGCTGGGCTAAATACGGCTCCTTGTGGCATAAAACCCAATCACAAACAAGTGGCCGTCTTTTTCTTAGAATCTAAACTTCATTTGGTATTCAAAGGGTGGATATATAATGGTATTCATTCTTATTCCCAATGAAGTGAGTGCTAAAAATTGCAAACCTGTCATGTTACTTTAGCTTCTGAATGGCCACTACAATTAATTGTCGTGTCTTCACTTGTAAAAGGCGATACGGTTGTTTTTGATGTTCAAAACTATTTTAGCATCAGCTTACAGTTTCTTTTTTATCTGATTCATTTCTTTAAACGTTTTCAATACCTTTTGTAATCTGGATGCTGCATATTTTCATTACATAAGAGAGGAGAGTCCCTTCGTATACTGTTAGCAATATTATAACGTTCAAAACCTGAAATACTATTAGAAAAGAGCGACACAATCAACCAATGGATTCCTTATCGGTTAATTTTGTATTGTTCACACTCATTTCTTGCCATTCGCCCACATACATATACTACCCTACAATAATGGACCGGACGCCAGTGGATTTGCATAAAATCCGACTACCTGTTTGGGGGTGTTTTTCGTGGTATGGACTGAAACCTTTGCATGTTGTTCCTGGTCAATTGAACAACAACGCCAACATGAACATTTTGGACAATCAGGTTCTTCCTACGCTCTGGCAATTTTATGGAATGGACGAATGTTACTTCCAGAATGACAACGCTTCGTGTGATGTTGCAGCCTCTGTCAAGCAGTGGTATCAAGATATGGATGTAAAACGTCTTCTCTGGACTGCTCAGAGTCCCGACCTAAGCCCCATAGAACATTTATGGGACGAGTTAGAGAGATGCTTACGGACCAGGGAACAACGTCTGAAATCTACAGCTGAGCTGGCGTCACTCTTGCAGCAGGAATTTACACAAATACCCATAGCTGTGTATCAAAACCTTGTTGAAAGTATGCACTGAAGGGTTGCTAGTGTAATTGCAGCACGTGTGGAACCACCCCCCTATTAAAACATGTTTTATTTCTCTTATACCATCACATCTTGCTGTCCGGCCCATTATTGTAGGGTAGTGTGTATTTTAGATTTCTGTGCCATATACGTTTGTGAAATTATGAGGAGTGCAGTTAGTCTTCATCTTAACAACAACTTTTCTTCTTGGATATGAAAGCATCTAACATAAAACTTACATTAGAGTTGTTTCATTCTAAAAGCAGTCAACTGGTAAAGTAAGAAGTGAAAGTAATTAGTTTAAGAACAAGGGGCATTTCATGTGAAAATTTTGGTCAGGTGTTATTTTAAATCCTTTCGGACTACACTTCGTTACTGTGGCATGTTTATCGAATTTTTACCTTCCGTGGAACCAGCAAAATGTCAAGCGTTCCTTTATAATTACAATCCAAATTTTATGAGGCTATTAAAGCGTGTTAAACTATGTCAAGAAGAGCAATTTAAACTTGACCCATGTTTCTAACTCCTTTATAAGCAGCAAATGCATCTCTTAGCATTTCGAAACGGACATTTTACGTGAATGTCATCACACATATCACGTTAAATAAGTTGTAATTTGAATTGGATTATAAAACTGCATGTGTTATGCTTGTCAGTTTGGCTAGTCGTGTGACTTATAGTTCTCTAAACAGGTTGTATATACTTCCATTTTAGATAGTTCCAATTAAGAGATTTATCTGTTAACTCTTAAAAAATCATAAAGGTTAAAAAAAAAAAAAAAAAAGGAAAATATTTTTTAGGTAAAAAGAAATAAAAAATTGAGACAGTTTTACTTTATAGGAGATAGGTAGTTGATTAACGACACACGGAAGCACCACAACGGGCTATTGGTGACAGTCCAGGATCAATCACGAAATAAAAAATTCAAGTACAACGACATGTTCTCGTCGTCTTGGATTTTCCCACAGTGATTCAAAATTACAACACCTGAACTAGAACCCCTCTCTATATATTTGTACCCTCGCCACTTTAG